>CAWUFW010013658.1:62500-427500 GCA_963921515.1 Calotriton arnoldi | reverse complement strand
TTGATGTAGTTACATTTTTGGAAGGTTGTGTAATCAATTCTTTAATGTTCTTGCCTCTATTGAATGCAAAAATGGGAGTTTCACCAAAAATGCCCTTGAAATCTGGTTCCAAAGCTAAAATAGACCAATGGTTGTTAATGGATTTTTTGAAGCGCTTGCTCATGGTGGAGTACTTGGCTCGCGCGTCGATGAAGAACGTAGCTTGCTGCGAGAATTAGTGTGAATTGCAGGACACATTGATCATCGACACTTCGAACGCACCTTGCAGCCCCGGGTTCCTCCTGTCTGAGGGTCGCTCGATCGGCAATCGCCCCGGGGCTTCCCCGGGATGCGGCTGGGGCCGTCGCAGGGTTAGCTCCGCTTCCCTTCGTCTCCTCACAAAGTCAGACCCCCCGATCGCCCGTGGCAGGGTCCCTCACCGGGTCCTGTCGCGGAGGTATGCCGCTGGCGCGCCTAGCCCGCTTCCCCGCATCGGTGGAGAGGGAGGGGCGGAGACCGGTCTGCCCCAGGCCCGTCCCGGGGCTGCCTGGCTGCGTGACGCGCGTGGCTGTCTGTGGTGTCCCACTGGCTGCCCGCGTGCACATGCATCGAGCGCCCACCTCCGTGGCCAGCTTCCCGGGGAGGGCGAACCCCCTCCAGATCCGATCCGGGGAAAGAGGGCGCGTGCTGCTGGGATGCCGGGCCCCTGCTATTGCAGGGGCCCGGCCTTCCCCCAGCAGCTCCCCCCGACGCTTCGGCGTTTTTTACGACTACGACCTCAGATAAGACGTGACGACCCGCTGAATTTAAGCATATTACTAAGTGGAGGAAAATAAACTAACCAGGATTCCCCCAGTAACGGCGAGTGAAGAGGGAAGAGCCCAGCGCCGAATCCCCGCCCGGCGGCGGGCACGGGAAATGTGGCGTACAGAAGACCGTCTCCCCGGCATTGCTCAGGGGGCCCAAGTCCTTCTGATCGAGGCTCACCCCGCGGACGGTGTTAGGCCACTAACGGCCCCCGGCGCGCCGGGATCGGGTCTTCCCGGAGTCGGGTTGCTTGGGAATGCAGCCCAAAGCGGGTGGTAAACTCCATATAAGGCTAAATATGGGCGCGAGACCGATAGCCAACAAGTACCGTAAGGGAAAGTTGAAAAGAACTTTGAAGAGAGAGTTTAAGAGGGCGTGAAACCGTCGAGAGGTAAACGGGTGGGGTCCGTGCAGTCCGCCTGGAGGATTCAACACAGCGGGATGGCCGGTGTCCCGGGAGTTCTGGATCCCCTCCGCGGGACCGGCGCCTGGGCCCTACCCGGCCCCCGCAGGGCGCATTTCCTCCGCGGCGATGGGCCGCGACCGGCTCGGCTGGGAAGGCTTCGGGGTGGCAGGTGGCCCTCCGCTCTAGCGGAGGGTGTTACAGCCCCCCTGGCAGCAGATTCGCCGTGTTCGCGGGGCCGAGGGAGATTCGACCGCCTCCGCCCCCACCATCTGGTCGCCTGGCTACGCGACCAGATGGCCCTGTGGGCAGTACCCTGACCCCAGGGTCCGAGGGGGGGGGGTGATAGTCAGTTGCCAGGGCAGAGCGGCTGCAGAGTGGGGAGGACTGCCTAGCTCCCCGCTGGCTCCGGGGCAAGGGGCGGCAGGAGGCCAGCCCTGCTTGATAGGGGTGCCGAGCTGGAGCAGGAGCCCCTGGAGAGCTCGGAGAAGCCCTGAGCAGAGGACGCCTGGGCCCGGTCTGGGATGGCAGCAAATTGTGGACGTCCCGTTCTGCCCAGGAGGTGCGGTCTGCAGGCCGTGCACAGGACTTCCCCTTCTCCTGTGGGCGAGCGGGGCCTGGCAGAGGGGAAGCGGCAGGCCCGTGAATCAGCCTTCTTCTCCGGCTGGGAGGGAGGCCCTTGGGTCAGAGCTCCGGCGGGGCCCGGTCTCCAGCGCGGGCAGGGGGAGTTGGGCTCCACGGGCATGGCGGCCCGAGGCTGGCTAACTCCGCTCCGCTGCGGAGTATGAGTTTTGCCCTATACTCCGCGTTCTCAGTGGAGCGCGGAGTAGGCAAATCTCCACACACTCCGCTGGCGGAGCGGAGTTCTCTGCCCGCCCCTACTCTATACTCTGTTACACCGCATTTTCAAGATGGCTGTGATATTTTTCACGGGCTGACATAGCCTGACAGTTCTCTTTCTGCATCCATTATTAGTCTCCAGAGTCTGTTTTCTCTAACGGACGAAAAACACTATATTGGAGTTTCCGGAGACGCCTCAGGTTATCATACATGTCCAGTACTCTGGAACAGACAAGTTAGATCTACTTGTATCGATTTTTTGTTACTTTGACTTTGTATTTTGTTTTTTCTTTTACTTGGAAAGGCTCGCTCAGTTATTCTGTGTATATTTATAATTTGCCTATTCGTTCTCAAATGTCATAGGTTTTTCATAGTCTATATTCCTCACTTACTCTGGAGACACTCTGAGCATAGATGATTTTTTACATCTTTTGGCATAACTCCGTATTTCAACTTTACTGTTGTTAATCAACTTGAGTAACTTCATTAATGGTCAATTGTCATGGTGATTCATAATGTTTTTAACATGAATACATTACCTCTTATACCTAGTTCCTCTGTGCATAACATATATTTTTTTCTATCGAACATCTATTGTTACTGCTGGAACCTAGTACATTTTTTCTGGAAAATGCAAGAAATAACATCTATCATCAGAAATTTCTCAAGACCAACCAGTTCCACCAGAATGTAAGTTTTCACTCTGGATCACAGCAATTTCATGCTACAAACCACATCTTTGATTCCGACATAATTACTTCCATTCTTTCTAACCAGTCTAAAAATCTATTTGCAGCTTTGAATAAGTCTGTTGGATCAAAACACGTGTTAGCTATGGTGATGTATGACCTTTACAATCAAAGGATAAATTAACAAACATTAAATGCTTAACTAAGGTTAAACTTGCGGGGTTTTTCTGGATGCATTACTAACTGTTCTGCGTGCTCCGATACATATTTTTTCTATTGTTTTTTGTGTTAATGTCAAATTATAAGGCTCGAAAATAGCTGTTTTACTTAGGAGTTGCCAAGGCACATGATCTGCTTGAAGACTTTGTAAAACCCAATGTAATTGTATTATGTTTCCTAATTGAGCATGGCCTGTGAGGAGATGTAGTGCTAAGGACATTATAATATATAGAAACAATATACTTTTAGAGAGTGAATGAGTGTCATTGTCTATAATTTTAAAAACTGCTTGCATATTTTCCCTATCCATTTGTCGAATTCTTTCAGCAGCTTCTTTCTCTGAATATTATTCCAGTCATTGTAAATGGCATATATTCCTGGGGTGGTCCCAGGAGGAAATCAGAGAAATCCATATTTCCTTTAAGTAGGGACAAGTGCTTCTTCACAGCCAGTAGACTGGAATGTGCTAAGCAGTGTTGGCACAGTTCACCCACACTATACATAGTAATGATTACAGGTATGCGTCTGTTGTATCGGGATCAGGGGTATTGCATTTTGGACCAGGAGTGTTGGAAAGGAAATGGTGCAGTCATGTATTAGCATCAATGGGTCATAGGTCTAAACATTCCAGAGACAATAGTAAAGAATAGCAAGTTCCATTTTAAATCATGTTATTTCATTCAGTATCTGATATATTTATTTTCAGTTGCCACTTGATAAACTGTGTTGAGTCAACCTTTTCTATGGGGAGTTTTTTAAGACCCTTCATGGTTTCAAATCCTTGACAGGTAGTCTGCTGGATTGTTTCATTTAGGAAAATCATGTATTTGAGTATAAGGCATGCTAGGAATAAGGCTTCTTTTCCTTAAACTTGCCAATATCTGGTTCCCAAACACCTTTCTCGTCATTATTTTCTTTAAAAAACCCATACCCTTGAATGGCCAGATTCTGATTAAACTTCTCTGAATCGATTAGTAGTTTGTTAATAGTAATTAGTTTTTTCAGGAGTTGTTCTGGATGTTGTGTAATATAGAAAGCTGAAGGATGGGATATGTCTTCATTGTGAAAATGGGTGAATTTGTTAAAAAACCTTGGAAAACTATTAATGGGCAGAGCCTCACAATGCTCCACTGAGTATAATTGTATATCTCTCAGAGATAGCTAGTTCGATGTATGTAATGGTGTGCATTATGATTAAAACAATACATTTCTATATAGTTAAGTGCATTTAAATAGGGATCCTGGTTAGTGAGGGTTGTATTTGCCCATAAATCAGACATCATGCATTTTACAGTGTCAGTATCCCAGTCATCTAAACTTGAACCATGAATAATCACATAATTCATTGAAAGTTTCAACACATATGGCAATTGCAATGTCTCTGTGGGTCCCATACCCTTTCCCAAACCATGCCCTCGGGCACAGGATAAGCTGTAATGTTTGCAGCATAGAGATTTCATTGAGCTCTGTGAGAAGATACCGTTGGTATTCTCGAATCACAGGTTGTGGTACAGGTCTTTCAGCGATGTAGTATCCATTTAGTAGTAGCAGAACAACAGTCAGCAAAATAAGCATATGACAAAAAGGAACACTACTGCAGCGATCCAAACATAGGACCACAGTGGTATGAAAAAGGTGTCAGAAAACTAATAAGCGAGATTAAATCAGTAGCGTAGAATGCCAGGGGAGTGTGCTGAAAAGTAATCTCTGTAGAACTCATTCTCATAAAGCGCTATTTCTCAAAAAGGCACAATCTCAATTGATGCTGACTCATGCAAAGTTTCATAATAAATCAAAGTGTTGATTGGAACGTTTTCAACTGTAAAAGTTGCAACATCAGATCCTTCCATGGAATCTGTTGTTCGGTGCGAAGCTGGAGACACAGATCATGAGTGAATCAACGAATGTATTGAAGGAAGGAACTACTTTTCTTCTTTTTTTACATTATATAGTGTATAAATGACACTGTTAGGCTGTCACAAATAATGAACAAATAAAACGGCGCAAGTGCTGAGGTGACAAGGTGCAAAACAGTGCTGGTTTGTGAAAATATTATATACAGTGATGCATTGTTGCTTAAAAACAATCATTTAGAAGACATCCATCCCTAGGTACATGGATCTCCGAGGCACTTGGGGTTTGGTTTTCCTTTTGGCGTGGAGCCGTAAGAGTAGGGTCAGAATTGTCACAAACGTGTCGACGCACAATCCACGCTTACACCTGGGTCGAAACGTCAACACGTTTGTGACAATTCTGACCCTACTCTTACCCTGCTTACCCATTATTTGTGACAGCCTAACAGTGTCATTTATATGCTATATAATGTAAAAAAAGAAGAAAAGTAGTTCCTTCCTTCAATACATTCGTTGATTCACTCATGATCTGTGTGTTCCCTTGTTTTTGTTTTTTTCTCTCCGTTATTTGTGAACGATATAAATGTATGAATAAGCCGTTCTTTATACAGATATATGGTTGTTGTATTCAGTAAAGCTAAAAAGCAATTTTGTTCCCGACAGAACCAACATTAACTTGAAGCTAAACATGGACACGACACAAATACTGATCTTCAGTAAAAACACCAACCCCTGGAATGACTTCTGATAGCCCTCACACCTGGGACCCGCAGACAGGGCCGGACTGGCCATAGCGGGCACCGGGCATTTCCCCGGTGGCCCGCCAGGGTGGGGGCCGGTTTTGGGCCCCTGGGGGGCCGGTTTTGGGCCCCTGGGGTGCCGTTTTTGCAGCATAGCTACAATATCGGCCCCTGTAACAAAATCGGCCGAAACCGGGTCTGGCAAACAGCTCGGCCACCCCCCCAACCCCCCGGGGGGGCGGCCGAGCACTTTGCCAGGGCCGGTTTTGGTTCCCAGTCTGGCCCTGCCCGCAGACCACGCCAGAAACCTCGGATAACAAGCTCACCATGACATCACAGATCAGCACCGTCTCCTTGTAGTGTAATTTTTGTGTACTCTGTTGTAGCTCTAATCATATTTCTCACATAGTGTGGTCTAATTAGAACCACACTTTGCAAGCAGCACTGAACTCCCTGCCTCGGAAGAAATGAGCAGCCACGAAGTTTGTTAGAACACCTCTCACCGGCTATCCTGTCATCACAGCTGTGGTTGGCTTTCGACCACAATATCAGAATGTTATCTCAGTTCAACAAAAATGGCATGATCCTAAAATACTCAAACATTGCTCATCAATGAGTAGCCCACATCTGCTAAAATGGGGGAAGCGATTCTGCTAGTCCTATGCTAGGATTATTTATCTCTTGACATTGCAGGAGGGGGCAAACCTGATTAGGATTCATGGCGACGTCAGAGTGACATGCATTTACTGCCTCTAAATGACCTCACCATACAGACTTTTGGCCTGCTTGTCAGTCGAAAGTCCTCACAAGAACTCCCATTCTTACACTGCTATAACATTTCCTCTTGAATGCTGGCCTCAGTAAAGGTAATATAACATTCCTGAAATGAGTGAGTACTGTAGCTGTTCTAATGATCCATACACACACACCTATTCTTACATAAAGGGTGCGGTTACCTACGTTTCTCAGTTGCCCTGTACAAAACTGCAAATAAATGTTTTCTCCAAGACCAAGAAAGCAAACTCTGAATACAGTTCATCTCTACGTCCATTGGAAATTCGCCTTCACAGCAGAAACTTCAAAGGTGACTTCATCTGATAAGTCTTACGTTTTCTCATCAACAGGAAAGGTAGAGTGTTGTGAAGACTACATACATTTCCGTAGTCTGGTAGGGGTATAGTTGCACGAGGGATCAAAGAATAACCAATTTCTTCTTTCCTTAATATCCACAAATATATGGTATTTTTACAACCATTCTCTTAACTTGCCCAAGTCTCACTGCTAGCGTGCTGCCCGTCTACTTTGTGGATCTATTACTGATCATCGTGTGACTGGGCTACGGAATCATCCTAAAGATTAGGCGCCTTGGGCTCAAGCTATACTTACACTTGACAGGCAGTGCTACCGCATTCAGAGCCTGCGCTGGCACACACACACACAGTCACTTTCGAGGGGTGTACAGCACTTGCATTACTTGTGGAGGTGAGAACTAGTGAAAAACAAGCACTGGCCATGCCAATAGGTCTCGCCTGTGGGCGAGCTATTATTGGCTTAGCCAATAGGGTGGGTAGCGGAGTAGGCTGGTAAGTGGAGGGGGAGGGGGGCGGGTATTTGTGGTTGAAGGGGTGGGGTTGCAAATGTGACCAGATAACGACATTTATAGCCCTGTTTACAGCAGAACTGGGTAAGCGTCTCAAATGCTCCAGACCACATTAAAGAATAAATATAAGTACACACACAGGGTCAGGGGTCAAACCGACATTGCTGCAGCACGCCACTCACACAGGTAGCAGAGGGCAATTTAAAAGTCCCAGTCAGGCAGTCAAAGTCTCAACCATTGCAAGTTAGAGTAACACATTTCATTGAAATTTCAAAACTGCAGCAGGGATCTGCAGTTACACAATTTAGATTCCCCATTTAGTCTCTCCGTGGGTGTTCCTGTCTTGTATTTGGGGCATCAGCGGAGCAGGGGCACATGGTCACTGACCGAAGCAGTGCTTTAAAAAATTTTTTTTTTTTAAATAACAGCATATATAGCACTGTTGTTTGGGCTCTTCCAGTTGCACCTGCATCTATCAGAGACCATGCTAATATCCAGAGCTAACCTATCGGAATAAATTATAAACTTATTAACGGTAAAACGTTATTTTCAGCATGTAAAGAGTGGGGCTACCAAGCACAAAAGAAAAGAGGCAGAATGGATCAAACCATAGTAGGTCTGTTTAGGGCGATGCTGCAGTTACTGCAAACTGATTTATTTACAATGCTCGCGAAGGCCTCAAAACTGTGATAAGTGATTTTCCCCGGTAAAGCAGAATTAGGTTTCAGAAGAACAGGACAACTGCACCAAAGACCCCCATTCAAACTGTGCTATGTAGCAGCTCTAACCACTGCGATAATAAAAGCAGCCAGGTACACACAAGCCGCGATCAAAAAGCACTTTGGCATAGCCAATAGGTCTAGCATTTGGGACCTTATAAGTATTGAGCCTGGTAAGTGCTGACATCTTAGGTATTTGTTAAGGATTTGTAGTGCGCCCTTCAGCTTTCAAGCAAATGCAGAGGGTGAATAGTGTCTGCCTCCTCCTTATAATGTGCTGAAGGCTAATGCAGCTGTCTGTTCCAAACACAAAGTCTGCTGTGCTTACATCACACCCCCAGCAGCCTCACCACCATTATGGCGAGAGCACCGGCACCACCTCAGTCTAGGTTTCTGCTTTCGCTTCACGCGTCTTATGTCGGTCCTCTTCCATAAAGTGATATCCGCCTAAGAGTGCTACTGGTGCAAAAAAACAATTAAAATGGTGCTGCGCCAACTTTAGGTATCTAAAGAACAAAGGACTCATTAATCGAAAGAGCGAAAAAACAGAAAGCCAAACCAGCCGCAATTGCTTACAATAAACTGATCCTGTATTGCATTTTTGGGACACAGCACCAATTAAGAAACATAATGTGGCACGCATATAAATTGAACAGAGGTCATGACGGAGAAAAAGAGGCCAAAGCACCTTCCATCAGGGACAGCAGGTCTAATCCTCAAAATAAACACATCTACCTACCGTACCTATTTATTAACTTATGCAGTTATGCATACTACGAAAAAAGGCGTCAGTGCGCTTTATAGTGAAACAAGAGCATGTGTAACATGGAGCTCATGACTACATGGCAGGAAATAAATTACAAAAGATAATCACAAGGACACAAATGCAAATAAAGGGAAACAAAAGGGAAAATGCAAATTCAGGGATTGATGCAGCTGGAACTCGGCACAATGGAGCTAAAATGAGAACATGTTAGGTTTTCACATTTTTGGCTAGTGGGCTTCCGTAAAGCAAGACTTAATTATTTATTTATTTATTTAAGAGTTTCAGAGCGCTTTACGGAGAAGACTTGTGAGCAAATTAGATAAAAATAAAATCTGAAATTCAAGTGTGTAGTGGAGACATTTTAAATTGCATACCAAAAATCCAAATTGAAACGCATAACTGATTAACAGATGAACACACTGTGCCCTAACTGAAATATTATAAAACATTTTGGCAAATGGTGTACACCATGGAAAAATATTGTAAACTCAGCACAACCCAGCTCAGAGATACATATTAAGCAACATTTGGTTTTTAATCACACATTCCCTATCAGCAGAGGCCCAAGCATAGTGGAAGGGATCTATTATGTCTTTGTTGAACTTCTGAAATTAATCACAGACCTGGGGCATTCAGAGCTGTAAAGATTAGAGAAAACCGCTTGGTTGCCCACTTACCCTGGCCCTAATTGCAATACCCTCAGCTTTCCCTTGCTCAAACCCAGTCGCCCTTCACAGACCACCAGTATGTCTTAAGAAACCCTCATCTTACTTCTCAGTCACACACAGAAAGTGGAGTTACACAAGCGTTACAGTCAAACATGGAGAATATATCAGCAAGCAAGAATTAAGCAGGGTAAAAAAATATTCCGTTATATAAAAATCAAGATGGTACACAAACATAAAAACAACTCCCAGAAGTAACATACTAGTAAAATGCAGTGCTGTGTTTCAGTGATAGACGTTCACAATTTGTTCAGCTCCCATTTATTCTTCTTTATGCACTCATTTCTTTACCACAATTTTAGTCTATAATAAATACCATCAGGGTAAGACTTAAAATTGCATCACATGAAAAGTGCTGAAAAAAAGAATGTGCATGATGTGCTCTGTATTGTTCGTAAGCCAATGAGGGGAGCAGAAAGAAGGTAGGGTGGCAGAGACAGTAGAAGTCAGTAAAGGCAGAGGTCAATGAAGTGCTGACAGAGACGGATGGAGGTCTATATCTTTGTTAGACCAAATGACCGACTGAGAAGCTCAAGTCAGCTGCATGTGACAAGTAAAAGGGCGGATTTACAGATTTATGGGAAGATTGGCGGGGCATGCACAGGTGAAAACACGTCATGTTTTTGAAGTGTCTTTCGTGCATGAGTATTTATTTCTTTTTTTTGGTCCCGATTGAAAGAACTTGTATGATAAATATTCACCTTTATTGCTGTAATGCTTTTACATCCAATAAAATGTGACTCGGTTGAACACTAAACAAAAACAAGCATTGGAAATGCAATAGGTCTCGCATTTTTTTAAGTTAGAGCTATTGGCATTGTAAATGGCAATGTCTGTTACCTACTAAGGGAGGATGGAGGGAGCAGTTGGTGTCGGAGTGCCAAAATGCTCTGTTGGAGAGTGACTGGCCAAAAGTAAACCAAACAAGCAGCGACTTTTAAAAAAAGAAAGCATGTGTGGACCGTGTAAGTGTGTAGCCATGAAGCATATTTTTAACAACTAAGCTTGGGGAATACTTGGATATTACTTTGTGCCAGGGAACAAAACAGAGCCCGATAGAGACCCATTTCAAGGCCCCCTTTTAAAAACTGCCGGTGCTCAGCACCGGTGAGACCCGGCCCACTTAAAGCCCTGGGTTTTGCACTCTAATTGTGGAAATAATCGTAGGTATTGTTGCTTGGGTACCAACTCATGCACGTTTTCCATCCTAACCAGGTGGTTTTCCCATTAAATGATTCCTCCTTGGGAAATGTGAATAGGAAAGAAGGATGGCAGCACAATTCAAACACACTACTGCAATTCTGGTGAAAACAGGTTTTTCTACCCTCAATGGTATCATGAAAAAGCCCGGAAGACGGGCCCTTCAAGTATATGACCAAATGGTTGTGCAGTGGTTGCCTCTCAGACAGTGTGTTCTGGACTTGTAAAGTCTAAGTTGGGCAAAGGCGGGCGCATGTCCCGGTGCTGGTGCCGTGGGGAAGGTACTAAGTCAGTCTTCCCATTGTCAAACACCAAGGAGTTAGCCACTGAAGTAAGCGTACTTCCTTAGAAGGGTGGGAAATACACTATACAGTTGGACACACAGGATAGGGGATACCGGCTGGACGGTATACAGGTAAGGGATGTGGGAGAGGGGACTAGAGTCCAGAACCATAAGGTGATAGAGGACAGAACAGGAAGCTGGCAATGGGGCGAGAAAAGAGGAGACAGGAAAGAGAGCAAATGGACAATAATTGGGGCCGAGCACCAAGCAGACACAGGGGCAGAACAGGACATAAGTAATAGCGATGAGAAAGAGGAAAGAGAAAGGGCATGGAGCAAGAGATGGTTCAAAACAAAAGGGGCAGCCAAGTCAGGAGAGTGGAGCAGACGAGGCCAAGGCACAAGGAGAACAGAGGAAAGAGCTTTTGCCCCGTGCAGACTCCGCCTTGTACGCTGCAAGCAGTTCCGTACCAACATGTCAAACAAGCAGTGAGCAAGCACCACTCAGCCATGCCTGTTCTGTGCTGCTCAGTAGGTCACTTCCGGGAACTGTATTCCTGCATCTCTTGTGTAAGGCATTCGTTCAGCTTCCTTTGGAAGAATACAAAGCAGCTATTTGCAGTAATACATTGCAGTGAGATCACTCGTTTGGAAACCTAACACTATGTGACGGACCCAGCTATGTCTGCTGTGTAGTCTACATTGATAGTTATACTTCAAGTGGTTATTAGGGTAGAGCATAAAACGAACCCAAATTACTAAAAATCAATAACATTCTAAACAGAAGGCTCATTCTGTAGTCTGCACAAAGGTTTCAAGGTCGACCTATAATGGCCAGTTTGTGAAACACGGTATCAATCAATTTCTTTTTACAATTTACATTCCTTCTAACGGTAAGCACTTCTTTCAATCCAAACCACTCTTACCTTTCAGTTTTGATAACTCCCGGGTATGCTTTTTACTTCTGAACAATTCATCACTTAAAGCGCTATGAACAGACTTGTTGCCACAAGCCAGCGGTTTACAAATCAATATGATAAATAAATTATCAAAACAAACTCTTGGAGCGGGCAATCATACTCTAAATGTGCAGGCCTGTAATAAGCACGGTTTGCGGATTCTGAAAACTTAATCAGCGCCAAGGTGACCCTCGCATGCGATGGTGGGGTCAGCTGCATCAACTCTTCCAGAGCATACAGTTTTCTTTCAGGAGTGCTACAGACATCCATTAAAAACAGTGGTGCGCGCGCACCACAGAGGAGCAGGGGGAGGGAGCGCGGCAGCGAGGCGAACGCGCGCTGCTGCGCGTGCTAGCCACCAGTGGGAATGGGAGGAGCAAAGGCGGGACATGCGTCCGCCTTTGCCCAATCGCGTGCTGTATTTATTTTAAAAAAAGCACGCGAAAGCCAATACCAGCAGGCGAAAGCAAAACCACACGCACGAGCGTGTGGTTAGCTTTCTAAAGCCCTTTCTAGAGGTCTCACGTTTATCAGGAATTTAGTAAAACCCGAAGATTAGCTCACAATGAACACAGCTTTTTATACAATGTGACAACTGCCTATAAGAAATTAATATTCTTAAAAGCTATGTCAAGATATAATTCAACATTCATCACGGCCTCTAAGACATTCCAAAACCATGATTTCCACGGTGGCAAAAAATAGGCCACCACTGATACAAGGCTGATAGCTTGTGTGAGGAATGGCTTTCGCAACAATTCACTCTTTACATAATGTCACCAATTAGAGCTGAAGACGAGCTGTTATTAGCCCTGTATTTAGAGATTATTCAATGTTAATGCCTCCTCAAACACAATACTCTCGCAGAAGATCGGCTGCAGGCACATTTCTCTTTAACACTTCCGCACATGCGCACAACTTATGCCTTTGGGAGGACAAAAGTTTACAATCACCAACTTGCTTATAACTTTAGACATCTAGTGTTTAAGGGTAGCTATATATTGTGCGCAGAAAAGAGTAATTAAAAGCATTTGGCGTGCCGTCACTGGGCGTCCATTTTAATATCTGACACAGCGTCACTCTTAATCTGTTGTGTATTTTGGGAAAGAGACAGAGCAGCAGCTGTTTGCTACACAATATCAAGAGAGCAGGAGGAACCAGTCCTCGCGCTCTCTTGGTGAGCACACCAGGAAGCACAGCGAAAGGTACCAAGTCTGCATCCCAACCACACATTGGGTAAATGCTGGCAAGGCTCTCAGCCTATGGAGCGATGGTTGTGCTGTAGCTTCTGGGGCACCGGCACGGTTACATTCTCTGGCATTAACTAGCTATTATGACATTTCAAACCACATTAGTATTGGTGCAAGATGAATCACGATGTTTTAAAGAATAGTTTTCTTAAAGAAGAATACTGTGCGCAATCAGCAAATATTTTTTAAGTATTAGTCAACAACATTTAATAAGTTTGATCATGTTTGGTATTGTATTGCAACAGGATTTTCTATTCACTGAGCGCCATCTCGTGGCTAATATGTTAACATGTTTTACAAAGAAGGAAAAGAGAAAGCGAATGAAACTTAACGTGGTAGGATATTTAACCAGTGGTGCGTGCGCACCACAGAGGAGCGGGGGGGAGGGAGCACGGCAGCGAGGCGAACGCGCGTGCTAGCCACCAGTGGGAATGGGAGGAGCAAAGGCGGGACATGCGCCCGCCTTTGCCCAATTGCGTGCCGTTTTTTTGAAAAAACCGCACGCTACAGCCAATACCAGCAGGCGAAAGCAAAACCACACGCACGAGCGTGTGGTTAGCTTTCTAAAGCCCTTTCTAGAAGTCTCGCGCTGCGCGAGCAGTGCTACGCACTGCAACGCTAGGCGCGAGACCTAAAAAAGTCATGTGTTACCTCCAGCGAAAATCAATACCTACATGTTCCATACCCAGGCATGCAGGCAGAGAGGTAAGAAACCTGGTTCATGTGCAGAAAGTGGTCCTTTATGGTTCTGACGGGAGGGAGGGCAGGGAACTCGCAGTCTGACGCAGCGCAAGCATGAAGTAAACTGTAATGTATACCCAGGTACACAATCCCCGACAGGCATGGAACGTCAGCAGAAACACAGAGCCAATTAGAGAGAGCTGCTCCAGACTGTGTCATGGAACTAGAAAGAGGACATACAGTATTGCATGTTTAGAAACATTGGACGCTGCCACGAAGTACTACGAGCAAACAGAGATCAGAACAATAGAAAAGAAGGCACATTTTGTAATTATACTTTGCCGACCAGTTTAAGAAAGTTTAATTATTTATGGATTGTTTTAGAGACGAAGTGTTTATTTAACGGTCGCTGGTGATTTTGAGAGGTTACAAAATACACAAGAGGCATTGTCGCAAAGGGGCGCGGCCTCCCGAAGCAAACAGATAGACAATGACAAGGAACCCTACTTACAAAATACACATGAGGCATTCTCGCAAAGGGGCGCGGCCTCCCGAAGCAAACAGATAGACAATGACAAGGAACCCTGAGGCTGCATGCCCACACGGGAGGAGGGGCTATTACGCGCTGTGCCAGGAGGAAGCGTGTGATGGCCAACAAAAACAATCACTTAGTTAAATCGCCTCAGCAGAAACAAGCATGCACAGGAGGGACAATTGGGAGCAATGGGCCAATAGAAAGCCAGCATTTTGGAATGCCACAAGAAAGAACCAATGGCAATCGGTGGCTTGCCAAAAGCCCACAGAAGAGATACAACAGGTCTTGCAGACAGCGCATGCGCTGTCGAGGCTTGACCTAATCAGTGTTTTGGGTCTTGGCATTTGTGGGGATGGTGGGGTGCGCTATGTTTCTCTCCTACAAAATGAATCATGCTAGTTTTCCGTTATCTTGAGACCTTTGCTGGTTTCTCTTATGCTCCTGGAGTTAGCACTATTTATCAAAGGAGACTTAATCCAACCTATCATGTCTTTCTTACAGTCGCCTACTTCCTGTCACTTGTTTTCTGACTTAAGAGATAAAAAAAAAACAGCCTGGAGTTGAGGCTTATTGCACCGCCACTTCTCTAGTTTGCTGTCCTGTGCCATCAAGTTCTTCAGTTCTCACCTTAGAATCCTTGCTGAGCACTGTGTACTACTTAACATGCTATTGCCCGCTCCTCCTAATTCTCTAATTACTGTATTGCCATTCCAGATTATTACTTGCAGGCTCAAAGATCAAGCCTTTACTCCGCTAATTCAGTCTATCAGTTTCAAGCCTAAAATCCAGATTCAACTCTGCTAATCAGGCCCTGTATTTTAAGACTGTAAAATAAATTGTCCAGTCAAATGGATTAGCACCCAGGGTATTATTCTATAACACCTGATACAGTTAGGATTGATGACCTGTAGAATAGGTCTTTTCTTCAAGGTGGATATAAACCCTTATAGCCAGTCTCACTGCCAAGGATACTCTCTTTTCAAAATGCTCTCTTTGGGAGCTTCATATTAGTAATAATATTAATTGCTGGTATAACCTATAGCGCCATGGAGCTTCTGTTTTTGTGAAGATTACAACAATTGAGTGCTCCAGTCCTCAAAGCTAAATGTTCACCAGCATACACTTTCTTTAGGGCTGCATCATCTTTCTTTTCGCAGGGTCCTTTAAAATGTTATCTTCCACCATGAAAGACCTGGCTGCCAAACGTGCAACTATTGAGTCCACAAGTATAGAATCAGGCAGGCTTTTTTCCATTTTTTCTAAAAGATACAACTTTGCCATGAATCTTGGGAGATTAATGTTATCATGATCCTTCCATTCATGAAGTAAATAACCTATTTAACATAATCATGAACTGGCAGTGCAACGCATCACGTGTTCTTAAATTGTCTTAATACAGAGGCCTTGGAGGTACCAGGAATCCCATCAGTTGGTGACCCCATGTCTTCTTTAAGATGAGTCAAAGTTTCTGGTAAAGCCTCTCTTGAAACAAAGTTCCCTTTTAAATCTGGTGCAGGAGCCGGTGAATCATCAGAATCCCATGATCCTGACACATCAGAGTAGATATCAGCCTCTGTACAATCAGAACCTCCAGCCTTTTCCATCTTGAGAGAGGCAAGGCTTTCCATTCCTTCTCCTCTTGCCCTTTTAGGAGAAGGAGATCTTGGTCTCCAAGATGACACAGGAGGCGACGAAGAAGGAGAGACATGACTCTTCTTTGAGGAAAAGTTACCCATCGCTGCTATTACAACATAACTGCAGGACTTCACATTACACCACCAAAAATGTGTGCGCATGCAGAGAGAAAAAACCGAAATAGAAGAAACTCATCTCTTGGACAGTATAAATGTCAAATACAGAGTCGCTAGGATGCAAAAAAGAAAACTTGCATGTGTGGTGAAATGATCATACCATGCATTCATGAACCTGCAACACTAGAGCCCTAACCGCAAACGTGCATGCACTTTATCCTTCTGGCATTTAAACAGCACCACAACAATTGAAGGAGAAAGAAACGAGACACTCAAGAAGTCCAACACCAATTTATAAAAATAGATTTGATTTTTATGTAATTTTAGAAACCAAAACTAATGATTCACCTGAGGATTCTGGAGATACAGAATTTAAAAGGTCTAGTAAATCAGCACTTTTTACTTTCCTGCGAACAAGCATTTGCAAATTCAACAAATTTACACTTAGAAACTTTTTTTTAAAACTTTGGTAAGTATCAATGCGGTTACTTCAGAGTTACTTTAGGTGACCAACTCTGGCAGGCAGCCAGTCAAGATCCACAGAAACAGTTACCTTGACAAAAGAAGCAGTTTTCAGTCCAGTTCCAGAGTCACTGGCTCCGTGCCGTTGACTTCCATGGAGTGGTCCTGATGAAAGGGATAAAGGATGATGAAGATGCTTGAGGATGATGTGCAGTCGCAAGGGGTCTACCTCAGGCTACTCCTTGGCTCACAAGCTTAGTGAGGTGATGCTGGCCACAGGAGTCAATGTTCTTCAAAGCCCTCTAGAGCTTGGCAGAAGTCCAGTTGCCACTGGGCTACCAGTCGCCAAGTACTGTGGTTTCAGCGGGTCCATTATTTTTGTGTTAACTTGCCTTCTGGCTGAATAAGCTGCACCCTGACAACTCTCCCTGGTCCAGCAGACTTGGTGGTAACTTTGAGCATAGGGTCTTGGTCCCTTGGGCTGCACGGTGTCGAGGAGCAGTAATTCAGGAATCTGGGATACCAACTTGCCGCAGCAGGCTACTTCAGCTGTTGTGGCCCTGAGCTTCAAACAGAAGGTCAGTCAATTGACCCTTGGAGCCTCTTGCATCAGCTGAGCTCAGGAGTTGGCTTCTCCACAAGAAGGACACAGCAGGCACAGTCCCTTATTCTTGGCTAGCCATCAGGTTGAGCGGGTGCAGTCCACATCAGTGCAGACTCTCTTTGACGCGTCCTTGGTGTAGCAGGGCAGTTCTTTGGCCCTCTCTCCAGTCCAACAAGATCTGACTTGTGGGTGCCAGGGGTGCCCTTTTCATGCCCAGAAAATACCCTGGGGGGAGGTCACAGTCATTAGTCAATGGGCTCCAAGGTTCCCTCCCACCTGATGACAACTTTGTTTGAAGTGTGGCATCTAGCTAGCTCAGAAGTCTCTAATCTGCCCATTCTCAAGATGACAGAACTCCCCTTTCTCAGCGTGCAAAGCTCCCTAGCCCAACACAGAGGTGTGGCTACCAAAGGGGCTACATGCCCCTGAAAAGACGGTTTGACAACTGGCTTCCCCTCGCTGTGCCAAATGCCAGTCTGTCTGCCTAAACAATTGAGCAGCCCCTCACCCAAGTGTTGGCCATTTGCTCTTCAAAGACGACTTCCCCTTTGAAGCTCACCTCTTCAGCTAACACCCTTGTGGCTTCCTACCAGGGAAAGGTAACACCCCTCCCCCAAGCAGGCTTCAATTGTGTCTTTTACTGGAAGTAGGTCATATATCTCCCCAGGAGGGCTGTCTGTGAGGACAGTCTTTGTGTGCAACCGTAAATGGGCACTGGCAATCTCGGGCAACCAAAATGGCAACTTCTAAAGTTGCACTTTGCCCACCACTGAGATTAAATTCAAATGAACCATTAGATCATATTTAATGCACTGATTCTTTTGATACCTTTCACTACCAGCTTTAGTGGTCCCATTCAGATGTTAGCAGGGCAGAGATGTCAGCCTGTAACTATGTACTTGCCAATGGGGCTAGTAGCCTTTCCTCAGTAAAAATAACAATTTAGTGTTTTTACTGCTGGAACATGTAAAAGTACATGTTCCAACTTTTGATTAACAGTACCCTGACTTAGGGATGGACAGGCCCACCTTAGGGGTGACTTATATATATTAAAAAGGAAGGACTGGGCTTTGCCATTACCCTAAATGGCAAGGTCAAGTTAGCAACTTTAAACTGCCCTACCAATCTGCAGTGGCAGACTAGGAGCAATATTTTATCTTATTGTATTGTCATTGCATTTATATATCGCTTACTACCCCTGATGAGGCGTCGAAGTGCTTTTTCTGCGAGTAGCACGCTACTCCGGAACCCATAAAGGATTAGTGTTGAATTAGTATAGTGAAATATGAAAGTACTTTGAGTGGTGGATAGGTTAGTCAGTTATTTGGATTCAGAAGGATACCGGAGGGATAGAAGAGGGAAAAAGGTTTGCATTTATATAGCGCTTGTTACCCCTGATGGGTGTTGAAGCGCTTTTTATGGCGAGTAGCACGCTACTTTGGAACCCATAAAGGATTAGTTATTATTCCACCCAGGGCGGCACACCAAGTACTGCAGTCCCTGCGGGGGCACTCTGACTTGCAGCGCCTGGGTAACCCTGGTACCATATACTAGGGACTTGCAAGTAAGTTAGGCTATGCCAATTGGGTATAAGCAAATAAACCATACACCATTTAAGGGTCAGAGCACATGCACTGAGTCCTGTTTAGCCTGCTCAAGGCACATCAGACCCATCACACCAGTAACTTGCAGTCAAAATAGGAGCAAAAAGTGGGGGTGAACCTGCAAAAAGCCTGTTTCCTTACACAGGTGAACCAGAATAATGTGTTTCTGTGCCTGCGTCCTTGATTCCACAACAAAGACTGTTGGTGCTATTTCAGATGGTCTGATTTTTTATAAATAAAGTTGGGCTGAGTTGGTGTGGTCCTCAAAAAACAGATGAGGAAATGTGCCACTTAAGATAGGTTTCAAAATAGCATTGCAATAGCAATCAGTAATATGTTTGAGACTCAAAAAGCTCAAGGTCGGTAATTTTGAAATCAAAAGGTTTAATAAAATATTAAATTGCAATACAAAAGACCAAAATATATCAAAATTAATCAAGATGCATAATACTTCAATCGTAAGAATAAAGCTCAGAAATCATTTTCCATACTGCTATCATCAATTAAAATAGATGCAACATGAGCAAAATCACCGAAATAGTTAAAGTCCAGAGTGTACAGCAAATCAACAGAAAATCAGGCAGCATCCTTAGAGGCCCAGAGAGTAGACAAAAAAAGATATGGCCCACCCTCCAAAACATGTCTTTTTATAGAGAAATTCACCATACAAAGCAATGGAAATCACACAGGCAGCATAGGGTAAGCAAATGTATTAACATATCATCAAATCATAATACATCATTATCAAAATGTCATATAATACCACCATCCTAGCACTATCCCCCTAAATGAATAAAAAGGATTCTCCTCTGAAACTATGTCATTGTTTTAGCACAAATCTGCTTACATAAACAGTAAATGTCTTGTGAATGAATTGGCCTACAGTGAACAGAAAAGGAAGCGAGCAACAATTTAACTAAATAACTTACTCTGAGGCTCTCCAAGAACAAAGCACCAATGCACATTTTGCTGCATGCAGTGTCAATGGGAAATGAAGACATGGCTATTTCTAAATCCAAGATGGAGTTGAGGGCTAATTGAGGCCTATTTCAGTATTGTTGTTCCAAAGGCCAAAATGCACGTTACTAAGCAAATATTATTTAAACCAAAAATAACATTAACAGACTGTGATTTAAAACCCTCAATCTTCCCTCATCATCTGAGATAGAAGCAAAGCTTCACCACGAGCCCAGCAGCGGAAGAGGTCCTTCCTCATGAAGAAGATGCCAGCCGGGTTGGCCTCTGAGCATTTCCTGGTACTGGACAGGAAAAAAAACAGTAAGTGATGAGGGAACGCTAGCTCCCAGCTGAGGGTGGGTGGGGTTATAAGTACCATATCCTGTTTTGTTTCCGGTCCTGAGGTGGGGTCAAACCTCAAAAGGGATGACTGGGACAAAGGTAATGCTATTTTCTTTCTGGCAGTTTTACATAGCCCAAACCATGCCTAAGTGCAAAAGCATGCCTCACAATGCACCCAGACAGTGTTACAAGTTTTTTTGGCACAGGGAGATTTGCCGGATTTATAGGATGCTGAATCAAGGCCAGGATTTGAACCTGGTTCCCCATGTCACATGGTTGTTAGCTCTAGCCACATAGCCTCCCATGCGAGCTTGGCTCGTTTTTGCCAGAACCAGGAATTGGCTCGAGATTGCAATGGCTCGCCCATCTCTAGCTGTCTTATGGAGTTGTTATGAGTGATTTTCAGAGACATGGGGTGACAGTGTAGTCTCCAGTGCAGAATATATCCAAGTACATCTACGTTATTTGATGGAATGTTAAATATCGATCAAAGTGTCACACAAGGTGTGTTAATGTCATATAGAAGCACATTTAAAATATGTAAATGTCACATAAACCAATCGAAAATATTGGCAGCCCTGCCTGTTCCAATTCTATGTCAGGACCGAAGGCCCTGATTTTGATTCTCTTTTCTTTATTGTAAATTTAAGCTGTCAAGGAATACCTCTTGCAACCTCTCCGGAGCGACGAATAGAAGACACCAGACATAGCAAGGGGCTCAGGCACAGACAAAATGTATTTGTATGTACCAATGCTTGTTGGCTTTTCAGAGAAGAAGGGCAGACGTAAACCCCGTGCACACCGTACAAACAGGCTCCTTCTTCCTCGAGTGACCAGTGTGTGGGCTTCATATACAGTAAAGGACAAGAATGCACAGTGCCAACTATGGGCAAACATATAGAAGCACAGCACAAGCATAAACTGAACAGAAGGCCCAGTGCCAAATATGGGCAAACATATAGAAATGCCACACAAGCATAAAAGGAGCAGAAACAGGTGTACAGTGTAAACAGCCAAAGGAAGCTATGACCTTGCCTGTGGACTGTCCTGATGAGCTGAACTAACGTGGGAAATAGGAAAGGCACGGAGACCTCTAAGTGGGGGTCTGCGCAGCTGTTGGAGCTGTCAGGCAAGGTCAGAGTAGGAGCCGTGGTCCAGGGCTGGAATACTATCTGCGAAGGAGGGGATGGTGCTCCATGGAGGATCCAGCTGGGTGCTCCATGCAGCTTGTGCAGGGAGAAGTGGGAATGCTCAGTAGGTTGAGACAGTACGGGTGAGAATTGGAACACCCTATGTTATCGATGTAGTACATCATTTGGGATTTCCGCACAAGGTCCAAGCTACCATCTCCCTTGTTCTGTCCAAACTCGATTACGCCAATAGCCTCTACCACGGATCACCTTTAACAACCATGAAAAGACTACAACGGATTCAGAACTCGGCTGCCAGACTACTCTTGCATATCAAACCACGAGACCACATCCCCCCTGCCTTGAAAGCCGTGCATTGGTTACCGGTTGCCAGAAGATCCACGTTCAAGCTGCTTTGTATCACCCACAAAGCAATACATGGAATGGGACCGCTCTTCATCAGGAATAAAATCACCAAACACATTCAACAGAGGAACCTCCGCTCTAAAGGAGCATCTCGCCTCAAAATCCCAAGATACAAGAAAAAAACCATGGGTGGCACATCCTTCTCTGTTCAAGCAGCCAAACTATGGAACTCTTTAACCCCCAACATAAGATCCACCGACAACCACCTTATCTTCAGAAAACTACTCAAGAATTGGCTCTTCCCCACATAAGCACCATACGCAAACAGAAATTTACATCATATCCCTCTGTATATAAGCATTTGTTTTCACTATAGACATGTACCTATCTTTGTGTATTGCTTTGTATAAACATGTAGAATAATTATGTTGAGAGAAAAAAAATAATAATAATAAATTAATAAATAAAAATCATCTTTGGTCTACATGTACTTACTTCCATTGTGCATCTATGTACCTTCCATGTACTTGAATCTGTGTCTCTGTTACTTTTCTCCTGAAAAAGCATATTCAATGCACTACCCTATTTCTCATCCTGTGCCTCTATCAATATCTTTAATCTACATATACTTACCTCCTTTATGTATCTATATACTTTCAATGTACTTATGGATCTATATATTTATCACTTTCTTCTAATTTAGCATTTCCAAGGCACTACCCTATTTCTCAGCCTATACTTCTCTCAATATATCTTCTAGCCCAACCTTCTGACTCATCTCAAACTTCTTTCTACTACTCTTTCCAATGCACTACCCTATCTCTCATCCTATACATTTATCAATATATCCTCTACATCCACACTCTCATTTATCCCAAACCCCATACCACTACTATGATCCCCAAAATAACCCTTTCTAGACTCTCTCCTACTCTACCCCTCCTTGCATCATCTGACACCTCTTTTACTATACCGATCCCCTAAAACAAACCTTTCTAAACTCTTCCCTCTGACTCCTCCCCTCCAAAACTCCTTTTTACTCATCCAAAAGCCTCCTCCTACTGCTAAGACCTAAAAAAATTTTTTAAAAATAAATAAATCCTTCACTCTTTTATCCCTCCACTATCCTTTTCAATCAAAATTAACAGACTAACATGTTCACTTCTCAAATTCCATATTCAACTATACTAATTCACCACTAATCCTTTATGGGTTCCAGAGTAGCGTGCTACTCGCCAATAAAGCGTCTCAACACCCCATCAGGGTTACAAGCGCTATATAAATGCAAACCTTTTCCCTTTTCTACCCTCCCCAACCCTTCTCAATCCAAATAACTGACTAACATATCCACCACTAAAATTACTTTCATGTTTCACCATACTAATTCAACACTAATACTTATGGGTTCCAGAGTAGCGTGCTACTTGCGCTTCAAAACCCCATCAGGGGTAGCAAGCGCTATATAAATACAAACCTCTTTCCCTCTTCTATCCCGCCACCTACCCTTCTCTACCCAAATAACTGAATAACATATCCCCTACTCAAATTACTTCATATTTTACTATACTAATTTTCAACACTAATCCTTAATGGGTTCCGGAGTAGCGTCCTACTCGCCAGAAAAGCGCTTCAACACCCATCAGGGGTAACAAGTGCTAAATGAATGCAAACCTTTCTTCCCTTTTTATCCCTCCGCTATCCTTCTCACTCCAAATAACTGACTAATATCCACCACTGAAATTACTTTCATATTTCACCATATTAATTCACCACTAATCCTTTATGGGCTTCCAGAGTAGCGTGCTTCAACACCCCATCAGGGGTAACAAGCGCTATATAAATACAAACCTTTTTTTCCTCCTCTATCCTTCTGCTATCATTCCAAATCAAAATAACTGACTAACCTATCCACCACTTAAAATGTACTTGCATGTTTCACTATACTAATTCAACACTAATCCTCTATGGGTCCCGGAGTAGCGTGCTACTCGCCGAAAAAGCGCTTTGACGCCTCGTCAGGGGTAGTAAGCGCTATATAAATGCAATTACAATACAATACAATACATATGAATATATATTTTTCCCCAATATCAGCAGCCAATCACATATTAATATACAAAACTACATTACCCATGTAACCAATATACATCACATATCACATGCCCCAATGATGATAGAGCACCCTTATAAGTACTGATGACTCCATTTTGTGTCCTCTTTGTTTGCTGCTTTGCAGCCAGGTAAGTACATTTATGAGCTTATTTGATTATTGAATATTGTGTTATTACTAGGGAAGCACTGAGTACCGTGCTGTTTCCCGCGATTCGCGGTTCAATAATGTCAGCGACGGTTATTTAGTATTATCTTGTGGCATACTCCTGTTTGTGTACGCAGTCACGCGATCATTTTTGTGCACGTCGGCTGTCTCTGACGCCGTGCTTCGGTGGAGTGGGAGCAGGGAGCAGACTACGTCCGTCCCTGTGACAGGTGTAGTCCTATTTCTGATTCTATGATCAGCACCACGAGGCCTATGCGCATATGCAATTTTTCCCTTCGATGTTCAAAACTCACGAAGAGTTTGCGGTAGTCCTGATAGAAGCATTTCCATAATACTCGTGTGGTGACTCAAGAATTGCTCCCCTTAATCCCTGATTGCTGAAAATAGCCCAGGGTTGTACAATTGACGCAGGCTTGGCCTAGAGTGTTTTCAGGCTGCTCCCTCCATATTTTAATTGAGATACTATATTTGCCTGACTGGGGTCCACACACTCCCTCCCTCTTTTGAATTGCCGATTTACCAACAACAAAGATATCAAGAGAATGGCATAGTGGGAGCCTTACGAGGCTGATATAGAGGTTTTACCTATTAAAAATGATGATCAGTTGGAGCTAGATTTGTGGACGCACTTCACTGCAGTGTGCAGCAATCAGTTAATAAGGCCCTTCTCCAGGCATTGGGTCCTTTTAGTCATCATCTACGCAATTATGCGTGTCAACGGGGCTGGCAACCCTTGATCCCTGTGGCAGGAAGCAATGCCGCCCCTACACAACAGGGCAAGGCCAAAGCAAAGACCCACGTAGAGGTACACGCTGAAGCATTTGTGAAGCTGTGATGCAAAAGGGACACTGAACATGACTATAGCGCCCCCCCCACTCAGGAAGAGACCTCACACTCATGCAGCCCCTCCTTCATCAAACCCCGTGAGTTGGACTCTGCATCCTCTCACTTTGAGGACAGCGAAGAGGAGGATAAACCTAGTCCTAGCAAGAAGAAACACTTTTCTTCCTCCAAGAACCCTTGAGTACTTAACTTCGAGTCCAAAGAGATTATACACCCCAGAACTTCAAATTTGGCTCCTCCTCAGGAGGTCGCGGAATATGTCCAATCACACCTCAGCCAGGACTTCGATAAGGAAGTCCATGATCGCCTTAGAGCAGAATACCCTCGCTCAGATCTGGTAGGTTAGATTGTAGATAACCCGGAGGTGGACCCTGACATGGTCACCTTTATGAGAAAGTATGCAAAGGACCCTAAGAAGGGCCTAGACCGGGCATGGCGTAACTGTCAGGTCAAGCTCTTGAACATGTCCGGCCCATTGTCAAAGATACTCAAATTAGCATTCCATGCCAAAGAATCTAACTCCCCAGTGGACCCGGATGTTCTAGTGGGTTGGGTGCATAGATCCATTTGCCAACTGGGAAACACCAACTGCGCCATTTCCACAGAATGACGGAGATCTATTCTCGTGAGAATAGACCCGCAGCTTAATGATTTGGCTACTTCTGAAGCCTGCCCGATGGCCAAAGGACTGCTATTTGGAGGTCCATTTGTAAAAGAGCTCGCCAGGTTTTCCTCCACATATTCCACACTGGATAAGGCCCAAATGTCACTTAAAAAAGTATTTAGGAGAAACCCTTTTGACATCACCAGGAGCTTTGGAGGGCACGCGTCGGGCCAGGGATCCTCGCAAGGCTCTCAACAAGGATACTGCCCCCGAGGCAGGGGTGGATTGTATGGAGAAGGATGGTATGGAGAACCAGCTGAGACCACCTGCTATCCAGCCCGCCCCCGCTGAGGCTGTCCCCGCTTCCGCCGGGGCAATCGCAGAGGAGCACAAGAAGCGATTCAAGACACTGGATATAATGGTGAGAATTATCCCTTCTTCAGAGGTAATCTTGGGAGAAAGAGTGGGATTATTCCCAGGCAATTGGAGGCAGATTACCTAGGATCCGTAGTTCCTAGAGACCATCCTAGGCTTCAAGCTAGAATTTTACAACACAGCAGTCCAATCATGTCCTCCAAAACAAATGTAATTTCCCTTAAAAGAACAGTCTTTTATAGACTCAGAGATTGTAACGTTGTCATTATGCTTTCCGTACCTCCCCCAAGAGGTTCATAAATCCCACTTACCTGGTCGAAAGGAAGGGGTGGCTTCCGTTTGGTTCTAAACATGAAAGATTTCATCGTCTGGATATTGTACAGAAATTTCAAAATGGAGGTCATTTATTTGCTAAGATATATCCTTCAGAAAGGTGATTGGATGGTCCGTCTGGACCTGAAGGACGCCTACCTCTCGATTCTCATTTACCCGCCTCACAGCATATTTCTACAATTTCTGTGGTAGGGCCAATGCCTGGAATTCATGTCCCTTCCTTTTGGTCTCTCATCAACCCCCTGGTGCTTTGCCAAACTGATAAGACCAGTGGTGGAGTGACAGAGAGCTCGGGGAGTCCATCTGAAAGTGTATCTAGAAGACCTTCTCTTGGTGGGATACTCAGACGCTCAGGGCTCATCTTTCATGAACCATTCAGCTTCTGCAGAGTTTGGGTTTCATAGTCAATTTGCAGAAGTCAGTGTTGTCTCCTGCACAACAGATGGAATTTTGGGGATTCCAGAGAGATTCAGTCCAGACCTAATTGATCCTTCCCTCCCAAAAGATTTGCAACATCAAGAGAGAATTGAGGTCTGCATTGTGCAGCTAGACTGTATCATTGAGGTTGATTGCCAGGATTGTGGGTCTGCTAGCCTCATTGATCCAGCCATTTTTCTGGGTCCCTCCACTACAGACCCCTTCAAAGATTGAAATTTCAACATTTGTGGAAGGGTCTCTCTTATTCCGAACAGATCCCCCTTTCGGACCAAGCCAGGACAGAGATGACATGGTGGTTAGAACACATTGAATCCTGGAATGGCAAGGCTATTTTTGGCACCTCCCCAGAAGTGGTGATAGAATCAGATGCCAGCAGTTCGGGCTGGGGAGCGAGGTGCAGATCCCGCTCAACGGGGGAGTCATTGGTCAGAAGCGAAATATAATATAAATTGCCTGGAACTCCTGGTGGGGTCTTGCACCATCAGGAGTCTCTCTCCCTCAAAGACAGATTGTTGCATCTTGCTGAGAATGGACAACATTTTAGCCGTTCGATACGTCAACAAACTGGGGGGGGGAGGAAGTCACATCTACTAGCAGAGATTGCCAAGGATTTCTGGCATTTCTGCCTCAGTCAATGAATCTCGATCACTGTAGAATACCTCATGGGCACGATAAACATAATAGCCGATTGAAATTCCCGTCACCTAAGAGGTTTCAGCGACTTGAAGCTGCATCCCACTATGTTCCAGGGCCTTCACAACCTGTGGGGTCCGTGAAGAGTAGACTTGTTTGCATCTCGGCTCAATTGTTAGCTATTGAAGCTCTTCAGTTGGCGCCTAGATCCAGAAGCCCAGGCTACGGATGTGTTTCTCCAGGACTGGTCTCAGTTTCTGAGTTTCGCTTTCCTCCTTTTCCTCATGATACCCAGAGTCCTGGCACAAGTCAGACATCAGAGGTCGGAGATCATTCTCTTGACTCTGTTCTGGAGGGCTCAACCTTGGTTCTCGGTAGCCCTATCACTAGCGAGCACTCCTCCAGTTCAACTCCCGTTCCGTCTGGATCTGTTATTGGATTAAGTTGGTCATCCTCATCCCTATGTCTTGTCTGGTCAACTCAGGTTGATGGCATGGATGGTTCTGGGAAAGATGGTATACCCCAGGCATTTCCCAACAAGCTGTTGTTTTCATCAGACAGGCGTGGGCAGACAGCACTCGCAAATGTTATGCCTCAGCTTGGAGGAGATGGTGTGATGTGTTGATCCCGTGGGGCAAAGTGTTGCATGACGATGTATTTCCTTTCCGAGCAAGCATCTTCTGATTTGGCATGCAGAACTGTGAATACCTTCAGGTCTGTTATTTTGGGAGGACATCTACCATTCGAAGGTAAACGGAGGGTGAGCATCCTTTGATCTGCAAACTAATGAGATACATTTGTAGGTCCAATACCCGGGACCGAAATACTCATCTGTATGGGATGAGAATGTTGTCCTCAGGTTCCTGGAGCAATGGCCGGCAAACAGATATTTGTCACAAATGCAGCTTTTGGCTAAGCTCACCATGCTGTTGTGTCTAATTTCGTGTAAGAGGGTCTCCGCTGTTGGAGCATTAGATTTGGTAGGAAGGTTTTTTTTCCCTGTGAGGAGTTACGTTCCATATTACTCGTTGTACAAGAACTTAGTGGAGCGCAAAGGTTGCCCGCCTTTATACATCACAGACACTTAGGAAACACTCAGTATGAAAGTGCACTTAGCACATGATTCATGTATGGTTTAACAAATTAATGTAAGTGTTGCACTAGACATTATTAAAGAGTGCCTTCACTATAGGATTAGAGAACTTACATAAATATTTTACCATAATTAAGTGTGATTAATAAAGGACCATCTTCATTTAGTAGATAATGTACTCACGAAAGAGATTAAATGTGACTTTTCTAATGTGTGTGCTACTTCTCGTGAATAACATTGAATTAATTGAAACTGATTAAAACCATCCTCATATCTAGAATGTAATCCTACTAGAAACGATAAAAGATTTATGTAATGTTTGCATTAATATTCCACATAATTGATTTAAATGTAGTTCTCAGTTATACTTACAACTGAATATTTTAATGATTTATTAAATATCATATGTAGTGTGAAACCTAATGCATTAGAAACGTATATTCATTTATGTTTGAATGTGCACACCCATATTAATTGTGCACCATTGAAATTAACGTTTAAACTTGTCATGAGCACATTACACCATGCTGCATAAAGCTGATTTCATTTTTCTGCTAACTTGACATTTCTTGCAGGTATTCACATGCATTGTTAGTTTAGAACAGATACAATACGTTATTAGAGATAGAAGGAAAGGGCCTGAGAAAAGGACCTTGACAAAGGTACAAGGAGAAACAGAGTGCTAACTGAATGAACTGGCTTATAATTGTTACCATCTACATGTGTTGTGTCTGAGAGAAAGATGTCATTCCCATGTCCAGTGTGGGACAAACCAGCAATGTTACAGTCTGCAGCTTTGAGATTTGACGAGTATAATGGATCCCTGAAGGTCTGATCAAGTGTGTGTTACCTAATGGACTTTGCACATTATAATTGACCTTTCCCCTTGGACTTCAGAGCAAATCCCTCACTGACCCCTTGCAGATGCTTTTGTGGATCCCTTTCTTCCCTTTGCCCCAGCAGACACCTTCCTGAATGGACTTTGAGAGGTTTTATACCTCAATGAATCCTTTGAATCTTGCTTAAGAGTGGCTTAGGCTAACACTTATTCCTGACCCGTAGAAGACTCTTGACCAAGCTTCTGATATGCTAATGCTTCCCTACTTGATTTATTTCGTCTTGACCTGACTTCCTTTCTGGAACTTCCCTGATTTGCTCTGGACTTTGAAATTCTAGATTACTAATGTTCAGGAAAGTGAGCCTTAGATTATTCTGAGCACCAGACTTGGATGCTACTATTCTGAACAGCTGTGACAGAATTGCTTGTTTGTTTAGTACTAATTCGCCTTAATTTCTTTAGGCATCTGGGAATCCCAGTTGTTATTCTGTATAGCTACAGCATGGTGATGTGAGTGGTGTATTTGAATTTGATTAATAATTTGTAATAAATCTTCTTAACTCAAGCTACCGATTCCAGGTCCTCATTGTGTAGCCAAATGGATTGAACTATTTACTGAATTTGGATTGATGTCAATGCTAGCTCCCTGTAATGGACTGCATCTTTTGAATTGTTCATGCCAGCACGTGTGAAGTGTTTTAGAGCGTGCTAATCCTGTGCACGCGCTCCTGTTAATGATACGTAATATGGTGTTTGTGTTCAAAGTTGTTTTCTCACGTGCACAGTATGTGTGGTGAGCTTGTATATCGTTACTGAGTCCAGTAAGCTGCTGGGATCTGAGCTGGCTAGACTCACCTCATTTACTTCACTCCCATCACCTCTCACGCGGATAAAAAGGTCTATTGGAGGACCAATGGTAAACAAGTGGGCCCAGAAAACCCTGGATCAATAGCCTACCCGGCCTTTCCGGGCAATTCTCGGTTGTGTGTTGTTCAATTTTTGAAGGAATATGATGCTTCCACTAGTCAAGTGAGACAATAGTCTGGTGTCCAACTACTCATTGCTTTACTAAAGCCTTATAGACCGGTAGCCTTGGCTATGTTAGCCAATGTGGATGAGATGGTTGTTAGCACAAGCAGGTTATGACATCCTTGCATTTGGAGCTCATTCCGCAAGGAGAGCCATGGCATCAAAATCATATGCTTTAGGCTCTCACATAGAAGACATTATGAGAGTAGCGAACTGGGCTACTGAGTCTACATTTCGGACATTCTATTATAAACTGACGGTAGATGTGGCGTCTGTGCTGGTAATTATTTAGAAAAAGAGAGGAACCCTTGGTGACCCAAAGGACTGGGGTTCTGACAGAAATTTTAAAGTGAAGTCCTCTGGGAATATTTTATATTCACACCTTATTTAAGAAAAACCTCATACCATCCAATCTATTCTCATGCACTCATCGTACAGTCCAAAAGGTCACTGCTAAACCCAGTGTTTGCAACGTATTGGCACAAAAACCTACAGTTTGTAAAATTATGATTGCAGTTTATTAGAAAAAATTAATACAGGGTTAAAAACATTTTTATCCACAAATCACATAAGGAAAAATCATTACATCAATGCAATTCTTAACACAATTCATCACAATGAAAAGCAATATTAAAAAACACACAACACAAGAGTAAAAACAGACAGTAATCTTTGTCATAAATCACCATAACCCATAATAGTAATTATACAAATGAACCCTGATGTCTTGTAGTTCATCAACATCTAAGGTAATGTTCGTTCGAATGGATTTATGGCAAGAAAGAGCGTTGACGCGTTTCGAAGGCCTATTTAAATTGCACCTTCTTTCTCAAGACAGTAGCGCTATGTACTCCCGTTGTCTTAGAAAATCTATAAACATAAACACATATATAAATAAAAAATAGATATACCATAAAAACATACTATAGGTACAACCAATTATCAAAATTAAAATTGTATTACTTTAAATACACAATCAATTATTAAGAAACCGAAGTTTTAAAATGCCAATACCGCAATAATCTTCGCCCCCACAGTGCCTAATAGAAATCAAATAAAACGTCCAACCATCCTTGATACAATACCACTCAATTCACTCGTGTGATGATAGGGGACCATCTACAACCATTCCACAACATACTTATATACTCTACCATTCATCACATTCATTACAAACATCCATCTTCAAACTGCAAGGATAGAGCATGCTTACTTACTCGTAGGCTGTTCTATGGTGTGCCAAAATATTGTTTGGACAGTGTTAATCCAAAGGCACTGTGATCAGCTACCGCAGCCTGATCTGCTCCTCATCTAAAATCACACATGAAAGTATCAGTGTATAATTGTATCATGAACTCAGGAATGTCTACAATTCCTCCCCATGTCGCATTCTCATCCCAAACTGGATATTATTCGTATTCGCGACTTACTTGTTCTAATGCCCTTTCTCTGATAGGACGTATAATGCTGTACGTTTATCCAGTCCCAACTTAAGGATCCAACCAACAGCTTGATACCTAGTAAAAACTACATAAATGGTAGAATTACAACTTGACTCAGGTCATAGTTGCCCCATATTCACCCAATGCATACACAGACTATCCTGTTTCTTGTGGCTATTACCTACCTGAAGTTAAAAACAATTGTCCTAGGCCTGTTGCAGAACTTCCCTTCTTTTTGTAGGGGCCACTGTACATCAATTAAAATACTTTCTTTTGACCACGTTTCTCTTTGGGTCCTTGCGGTTCTATACTCCCAAATTGTTTTTTTTTATATAGCTATAAAATAGAGAAAAGCCTAAATCAACTCCTTTGTGTATGTCATACACGGTTACTTTCAAACTAAAAACAAACCTAATTTAATATATTAATTAGCAGGCCAAAATGTTAAAATCCCCTTTTTCCTTTAGTATCTACATCGACTGAAGAGTAGGAGATAGTGCTCAAAGTTGTTTTCTCACGTGCGCAGTATGTGTGGTGAGCTTGTATATCGTTACTGAGTCCAGTAAGCTGCTGGGATCTGAGCTGGCTAGACTCACCTCATTTACTTCACTCCCATCACCTCTCACGCGGATAAAAAGGTCTATTGGAGGACCAATGGTAAACAAGTGGGCCCAGAAAACCCTGGATCAATATCCTACCCGGCCTTTACGGGTAATTCTCGGTTGTGTGTTGTTCAATTTTTGAAGGAATATGATGCTTCCACTAGTCAAGTGAGACAATAGTCTGGTGGCCAACTACTCATTGCTTTACTAAAGCCTTATAGACCGGTAGCCTTGGCTATGTTAGCCAATGTGGATGAGATGGTTGTTAGCACAAGCAGGTTATGACATCCTTGCATTTGGAGCTCATTCCGCAAGGAGAGCCATGGCATCAAAATCGTATGCTTTAGGCTCTCACATAGAAGACATTATGAGAGTAGCGAACCGGGCTACTAAGTCTACATTTCGGACATTCTATTATAAACTGACGGTAGATGTGGCGTCTGTGCTGGTAACACAGCTTTGAACAAGCATAATCTGAGGCTCCGGTCCTGACATAGAATGAAACATTTTCTAGCTTAAGCATCAAAAATTGTCAACTTTTTTTAAGGACACGGATGCAAGGATTATCCCACCAAATATATGCAATTAATGTATTCATGTATATTTCATTGTTTTCTATAATGACGTTTGTGTAAGATTACGATGATTACTGTTCCCACCCTGCTATATTTGTAGTATATCGTATTTCCGATATACGCATACAGGCTTTACGGTTTGATATTTTGCATTTCAGGAAACGGGCAGAAGAATGGGTGAGAAAGAAATTCCAACTTTAGTCACTGTTCACACATGAGGAGAGGTCGAGTTCGGCTCGTTACCTTCTCTGTTCCTGGGGACCCAGTTCGGAAGTCTGCATTCGGCATGATTTTGGTTGTTCGACATCCCTGTTGGATTGTCAGGATGTTGGATCCATGTTTTTGGATTGATTTTACTTTTGGTGACTATTATTGTGGTTCAAGTTGGAGAATTCTATACTTATGATGTCATTCCACAAAGAAAGAGGACACAAAATCAAGTCATCAGTACTTGTAGGGGTTGCTCTGTCACGATTGGGGCATGAGATATGTAAGTATATGGTTTACATGGGGAGTGTAGTTTTGTATATTTAAATGTGATTGACTGCTGCAATTTAAAGAAAAGAGAACCATAATCCTCGTCTTCGTGTCCTTAACAGAATTGAAAATTCTTGAAGCACAAGCTAGAAAAAATGTCATCCTTCTTTGCCTCTTCTTTCCCCTTTCTCTACCCCACTCTCTTTCTCGCTCTCATCCCTTTCCCTAATTTCTAGTGGATGCTTTTCTTCGCTCTTCTCTAAATAGCGATTCAAATGTTTAATTTGTTCTCTCTTCTTTCACCCGCGTTCTTTCCATCAGTGCAGGATGGTTGATTGGAGTTGTTTGATCAGCTGGCTGGTTGGTATCGTCAACCACCGTAGTGTGCACTGCGACTCTGAGTGGTGCTTTTTGGTCCGAGGAGCTATCTGGTTCCTAGTAGTCCTGCTGCGGTGAAACTATCCTGTGCTCGTTAGGTTCCCAGAGCGTCCTGTGAACCAGTCGTGGCGCTGGATAAGGCTGAGGGTAATGCGTTCATCGGACTGATCTCCTACGGTCCCGTTTGATCCCCCCTGTCTATCCCTTCGTTCTGCAAGTAACAAGCACGGGAACACTGTCACTTTGGTTTAATGACTCTCACATTTTGCTGACATGTTTTAACTGGTGTCCTAGACGGGGTGTGTTGTTTCCTATTGGGCTGTCCTGGCTCGTTCGGTGGCCCATGGGATGAGTGATCCACATAATTGGCACCCATTTTGCTCTCCTCTAATTGTGCTCTTGGATGAGGTTTGGTGTCCATTTGGGCCTCCTCCCTGGGGAGCCGAAGAATGTCCTTCCCCATCACTGCGATCCTATAGGTGACGCCCATTTCTATGCGGGTTTCCACACTGGGAGGTCCCAATCCCGGGTGGTAGGGTTTGCCCCGGTATGATCACACACCCTCTCCACTGCTGGAGGCAAGCCAGCCTTCTATCCCACCGGTATGATGTTCTATTAGGGAGTTAGACCAGAGTCCCCGGCCCTGCATGTCTAGTCGTCTCCTGACCTCTAACTCATTGGATTATCCTCACTCGTCTTCCGGCTGATGTGCCCTCCTCTTCTTATTATTCTTCTTGGCTCTATCGCTACCCTAGTGGCCCCTCTTCTCCCTATCATGGCTTCCATTCGAATTAAGTCGGGAGTTAACTGCTTCAAAGTCATCTATCCCCCTAATCTGTCCAAAGCAGCAGCAAAACGGTTCAAGCACAACACCATTGAACACTTCCCCGATTCCCTCTTTGTGGATCAATTCCATAATGGGCACCTAGGGAAGCTAAAAAATGACTTAATTTTTTTCACCCATGACATCCCTTCCTGGTCCACCAGCTTCCTCAATTTCTTCAACGTCTCCTCCTCCTCATCTTTCCCGCATGGACAGCGGCTAAAAATTTCCCCCTCCACGAGCTTTAAGGGCTCTCTCACCATAACACTCTACAATAATGGCACTGTCATGATTCAAGCGACAGACTCCTGTCTCTCCCTCTTTGACCATCTCTTCCACTCCATTCGTCCAACCCACACAAATATGATTTCCCTCGACTCTTCTTTGAACTCCTCTCCTTTCTCCCTTTCTCCCCCACTGACCCCCGATACTCCAGCAGGCCGCTATCCCGGGAGGCACAGGCCTACCCTTTGTTCCCCCTTGCCTCTGCTCCCTCATCTCCCTCTCTTCCCCCTTCCCAAAATGCCCCTCCCCCTATCTTGTCTTTCCGGCTTCTGGCCTCCACCCCCCCTCCCCACCCTGCATCTGCTCGATTCTCCAACATTTTCGCCGCCCCCCCAATCCCACTAAACCTACCCACCGCCCCCCCTCTTAACTCACCTCTCTTACAACCTGGTCTACCGATCAACTTTCCTTACCTTCCCCCTTCCCTCCCCCTTTCGCCTCATCCCTTTCCGCTCTTCCCCGTCCCCCGTACCCTAAATTCTTCTCTTCCAACTCCCATCTATCCTCAACCCCACCTTCCTCTTCCCTTGCTTCCCAACCTTGTCTCCCTCCCTGACAATTCCTTCCTCGTCTCTCCCTCTGACCTTGCAGTCCCTTACTCCTCCCTCAGTTTCCCTCTAGTTAATTCCCCCCACTCCAACTGTTACCTGTCCCCCTACATTCACCTTTCATAGCCTACAGTACCTGTCTTGCACCATCCTCTCCTTTCCCCCCATTCCTCTGGCCTTCCTCGGACCCCCCGCCCTCCCCCCTTTACAGCCCCCTTTCCTCTAGTCTCCACGCACATTCGGACTTCATCTGACCCCCCGCCCACCCCGCCCGGGTCAGTCTCGTCTCCCCTCTTCTCCCCTTACCTCCGACCTTCATTCGTCCCCCCTCCTACTCCTCAACTTCCTCCTCATACGTATGCCCCCTTCTCTTCCCCTCTGTTCAACTCCAGTAAAAATATTTCGCTTCCCACCACTGTTTCACCATCCACTCCTTCTGTCCACCATCTTTCCTCACCTTCTACCCTGGCTCCCCAACTCCCCACCCATTCCCCCACCCCTCCCCTCCCTCCCTCACCCTCTGCACTACCTCCCTTATCCCGTTCCACCACCCCGCCCCGTCCGTCCTCACTCTCTGCACTCCCTCCCGTATCCTGCTCCTCCAGCCCGCCCTGTCCTCCCTTACCTTCTGCACCACCGCCCTCAACTCGTTCACCCACCCCTCCCTGTCCTCCCTCACTCTCTGCACTCCCTCCCATATCCATCGAGCCACCAAACACTCCGTGCTCAGCTCTCCTCTCTCTGGAAAATAAACTTGATTCTCTCATCTATTCCATTTCCCAGCTTGTAGCGTCCATCTCACGTTTAAGCGCCAAGTTGTCCCCTGTCCCTAACAACCTCCCGAGGAGTTCCTTGCTCCCGCGCCCCAATAAAACCAACCACAGTCTGACCTCTGCAGACATCACCAACTTACTGGCCAGCTTCAAGACCTCCAACGTCACTCCCCCTCCGCCTTCCTCTCCTAATAATTCCACACAGTTTCCTATTCAGATCATCTCCTCTGTCAGACCTCACCAACCTCCCTCTCACCGGGCTCCCTCATTCAAGAATCTTATTCCTATCTCCCTGAACAACCCTAACACCCCCATCACCAAAACATCTGCGTCAGAGCTGCACTGTTTGCTCCACAACTGCAGATCTGCAATCAAACACAAAGTGGAAATCTCTGATACTATCTTACACCAAAATCTTGACATGTTCTTCCTCACTGAGACCTGGTTTAATGACGCCTCTCATACTTTGTTTGATCTTCTGGTACCCACTGACTACTCTATCCTCAGAAATGACAGGGCTGACAAAATTGGGGGAGGTGTCGCTATCATCTTCAGAAACTCCCTTCAAATTAAAGCGGTCCCTACCACCCTCTTCCGTACATTCGAATGCCTTTCCCTAGAACTTCAAATACATCACGGCTCACCCTTTAGATTCCATGCCATCTACCACCCGCCTGGTTACTGCTCTTCCTTTGTGGAGGAACTGACTGACTTCATCAGTGACCAATTCTCTCAAAGTGACAGACAGATCTTCCTGGGGGACTTTAATCTCCACTGGGGCTCTTTGGAAGACTCGGCTGCCAACAAGCTTGCCTCCTTTCTCTCAGCCAATGATCTCCTCCAACATTGCTCGGAAACCACACATTCCAAGGGCTCAATTCTGGACCTTGTCATATCCAAAGCAGACCTGCTGACTACTGCTCCTCCCATCCATGTAGACTGGTCTGACCACCTCCTCATTCCCTTCCGTTTTCACCTATCGCACGTTATAACTCTCGGCCAACCTAAAAGAGCTACTACCTGGTTCCGCAACACTAAGAACATTGATCTTGACACCTTTTGTGATTCCGCTATGCGGGCACTTCCTAGACTAGACCCTAGCGTGGATGTCAACGTTCTCACTTCTCAGTGCCTCTCAGTACTAGCAGTCGAAATCGACATTGTCGCTCCTCTCCAAAGCAAAAGGAAAAGACCCAGCCCCTCAGCACCTTGGTTCAATAAAGCGCTCTACTTTGAAAGGAAAAACCTTAGATTCCTGGAGAAACAATGGAGAAAATCTCCTTCCACCTCCAATCTCTCTCTTTTACGCTCAGCAAGATCCAAATATCACAACCACATCTTCCTTGAAAAAGCATCACATTTCAGATCCATCCTTGACTCAGCCAAAAACAGACCCAAAAAACTTTTCGATCTCATCAAAAACCCAAATTGTTCTCCCCTAACCATTAAGCCTGAGGATTCCTCAAAGAAAGCAGCAGATTTCGCTATATTCTTCGATGAAAAGGTCAAAGCACTGGTGGATCAGGTCGTCCACCCCCCCCCATTGAGGAGCGGAAATCCTTAGTTACCTGGCAGAACTTTGACGTCATCTCGGAAGATGACCTCCTCAAATGCATCCTCGAAACTAAACCCTCCAACCATTCTTCTGACCCCATCCCTAGCGACATCGCCATCGATTTCTACACCTATACTCTCTCTTACTGGACCAGGCTAGTCAATCTCTTCCTCAGTCATGGCTCCCTCCCGGTTGCCCTCAAATCAGGTCAGGTCACCCCTCTTCTAAAAAAAACCCTCTGCCGATGCGAACGACCTCAACAACTTCCGCCCCATCACCAACCTCCCTTTTCTTTCGAAAATCACCGAAAAATGTGTTGCGAAACAACTTTCCTCACATATTATGGACAATAACCTCCTCGACGTCTTCCAGTCGGGCTTCATCCAAAATTGCAGCACTGAAACAGCCCTGCTGCAAGTGATTGACGATGCGCTTCATATACTCGACTCTGGGGAATCATGTCTTCTGATTCTTCTAGACCTCTCTGCAGCCTTTGACACGGTTAATCATAGCACCCTCCTCAACACTCTTCAACAGAGAATGGGACTGGACGGCACAGTGCTCAAATGGTTTGCCTCTTTCCTCTCGGACAGATCCCAAATGATCAAGATAGGGAACAGTCTTTCATCTCCTGTGGCCGTAGGTCAAGGCGTCCCTCAAGGTTCTATCCTGGCACCCACCTTGTTTAATCTCTACCTGGAACCTTTAGGGAACCTCCTAAGCAACTCTGGGATCCTTTACCATCTGTATGCGGACGACACGCAAATCTACCTTAAGGTGTCTTCCGCACACGATCTCTCCCTACTCAATTCTACTCTCAACTCTATTCACAACTGGATGTCAGCTCACCAACTCATTCTGAATCCCGCCAAAACTGAATTCCTCCTCCTCTCTACCTCTCTCTCACCTCCTCCTGTTCAATCTTGGATGGATCAGCTGAACCTACTCAACAACAAACCCATCATTGTCGACAGCGCTAAATCCCTAGGTGTCATTCTTGACAAAAGACTCAACCTAATCTCCCACATCAACTCTATTGCTAAGAACGCACGGTACCAGCTGCGCCTTCTTTGGGGGATCCGTCGGTTCTTCCCGGAGAAAGACTTAAAAACCTTGGTACAATCTCTGGTTCTCTCAAGACTGGATTATTGCAATTCTCTTCTGACGGGCCTACCCAAATCCCACCTCTCCCCTCTCAAATCCATCCTCCATTCAGCAGCTCGCTTCATTTCAGGGTCTAAACGAAGCGACCACATCACTCCTATTCTGTCCTCTCTTCGATGGCTTCCGATCGAGGCAAGATCTATTTACAAAACTGCCTGCATCACACACAAAGCCTTACACACGTCCTCCCCTCGTTACCTGGCGAATAAATTGAAATTGTCCGGTGGCTCTAGCCCTTCTCGCAATGCGGAAAAGCTTCTGCTTGAGCCCCCCGTCTTCAAAAGGGAAAGATCGATGGCTCAATCCTTCTCGGGCAATGCGGTGAGAATCTGGAACTCGCTTCCCCCACTGCTCCGTGCCACCTCCTCTACCCGGATCTTCAAAGCTGACCTCAAGTCTCTTCTCTTCCAAAGACACTTCCAGAACTAATACTTTCGTTCTCAGGCCCCTCTAGGAAGTTCGCTCGTCAGTGTAAATTTGTTCTTTTTCCTGTTCATTCCTCACCTTTGCGTGTTGTGTTGGATTTTATGTGCGTGTTCCCTTCATTTCAAGTCCCCTGTTGAATTCACGCCTTCTCTACTACCTCAAGGAAGTTCTTCCACTATAGGAAATTCTGTACTCCAAGCCTATAGAAGTGCCTTCCCAGTGTGTTTTGAGTGACTGCCACTTTCTGCAGTATTATACCTCTATTTGTAATTTGTACCCCATGTATCATATATTTTGTACCCCCTGTGGATTTCACGCCCTCTCTACTACCTCAAGGAAGTTCTTCCACTATAGGAAATTCTGTACTCCAAGCCTATAGAAGTGCCTTCCAGTGTGTTATGAATGACTGCCACTTCTGCAGTATTATACCTCTAATTGTATTTTGTACCCCATGTATCATGCACACCTGTCACTTTTTCCTCTTGGAACGTATACCTCTTTATGTATCTGGTTTGTTTGTTATCTGCACAATTGTCACTTTTCCTCATGCAATGTAACGCTTGCTTTTGTATTATGCTCATTGGTATCCTTCTCCTCATGTAATGTTACTGTTCCTATTGTGAAGCGCTCTGACACCCTCGGGTAAAGTCCGCGCTATATAAAAACGCATAAATAAATAAATAAATCCTCCCCACGCAATTTGAACCTCGCGGTTCTTCACTTTCAGCACCCACACTGTTCAACTTTGCTGCCCTACCCTATGTAAGGAACCAACCAACACGATGGATCTGACTCGAGCGCCGACCATTCACAGCCCTCTGTGTCACCAGTGGGCAGGGCTGAGAGTTGCGGCGCTCCAGCAGTCGCTAGGATAGGGAGCCGGCATGTTCTCCGGCGGCACATGTCTATGACGTAAAAGCCGGCTCTGTGGCTGGGTCGTTTACTTCCGGTTTGTGCTACTCGCTCTTTTCCTAGCTGCATTTCTGAGACATGGCGACTCGCACAGCACCAGGCCCTGGCGCCATCTCCACCGCTGTCAGTATTTCAGCTGCCGGCAACTCCTTGCCCACCGGTGTCGTAATTTCAGGGTCCCTGGATAGTGCTGTGAAGCACGTGCAGATCGACGGACTGGTGAGTGGTCGCGAAGCAGCTAGTCCGCTCAGCGGCTTTCCACGCGACTTAGATAAATGATTGCCCACATCTTCGTCCGACGCACACTTCGCCTCTTATTCGCCAACCAGAGAACGTTCTTTAAACAGCAAAGAATTCTTGAGCCTTTACCGATATTTTCAGTTGTACAGTTACTTTCCATGGAGATGTGGGCTTCCGATTAAGCTTCAGGGGGTTAAAAGTAGGCAGCACTTAAGTAAAGTGTCTGTGAGGATTTAAGGACTAGGGTATCTTGTTAGGAAGAAATTCTGAGATCTATTTATGTGTCATCCTCTTAAAGATATGTTTGTCTGTTTTTAAGATGATTAGCTGTTCCATGTACATTTTGAATAGAGTCTGTAAAAAAAATGTCACCTTGAGATACTCAAGATGAACCATCACTTCAGCTTGACATTGTTGCCATCGGTTGATCATATAGTAGGAAAACCAATTGAGGGCTAAGCTGTTCATCTCTGTTCTGTTCCTGAGTATTTTATAGGATTTTGTGGTTGGCTAAGTCAAAAGCCGTGGGTAGATCCAGTAGTATGAGTAGGTATGAGCCTCTCTTTCTATGCTATATCTGGTCGGAAGCCCGACTGGAAATTACCTAGCAGATTTTGCTCACTTGTGTGCAGATTTAGTTGAGTTGAGGCGCAGCTTTCTAGCATTTTAGGAAGGAATGGAATGTTAGCTACTGGGCGTACATAGTTCAGATTATCTGGGACTGCATCTGTTTTTTCAGGAGGGGAGTGACTTGTCCTGTTTTCAGACAGTCTGGTATGGAATTTTAGCTACTGGGCGTACATAGTTCAGATTATCTGGGACTGCATCTGTTTTTTTCCAGGAGGGGAGTGACTTGTCCTGTTTTCAGACAGTCTGGTCCATCTCCATGGACCATTGGGGCTAGTCGGTGACAGTACCGCTTTGTGTGTTGTTCATTTATTTTTAAAGATGTTTTTATTAAACATCAAAACGGGTATAAAAGAATCAACCAGTGGGTACTTGTAAAGTGCAGCTATTCATCCCTGAGGGTATCCAGGCGCTGCGGTCTTGCTGGTCTCAGATGAAAAGCCAGGTCTTGAGCCCCTTTCTGAAATCCGTGAGTGTGGTGGACGTTCACAGGTGGAGGGATAGGTTGTTTCAGGACTTAGCAGCGAGGTAGGGGAAGGAACGACCTCCACTGTAGCTTTTGCGGATTCGTGTAACATGTGCGAGGGACACAGAGTGCAGTCGTCTGGCAGGTTGGTGGAAGTTCAGGCAGTGGTTAATGTATGATGAACCCTAGTCGTGGAGGGCCTTGTTGGCGTGTGTCAGTATCTTCAACTGGCATCTCTTCTTGAGGGTGAGGCAGTGGAGGTTCCTGAGGTGTGGGTGATGTGGGTCCATTTGAGGAGGTTGAGGATGAGTCTGGCCGCTGAATTCTGTATGGTCTGGAGTCTCTTAAAAATTTGGATGGTGGTTCCGGCGTAGAATGTGTTTCTGTAGTCCAGCCGGCTGGTGACGAGGGCTTGCGAGACAGTTTTCCTGGTGTTGGTGGGGATCCATATGAAGATTTTCTGGAGCACACAAAAGGGTATGGAAGCAGGTGGAGGAGATTGCGTTGTCCTGGCGCTTCGTGGTGAGTTGCTGTCCAGGGCTATACCGAGGTTGCGGGCATGGTCAGTTGGTGTGGGTCCGAGTTTGGGGGCCACCAAGTGTCGTCCCACAGGGAGGTGTTTTCCCCGAAGATCAGCACCTCTGTCTTGTCCGTGTTGAGCTTCAGGCAGTTTGTCCTCATCCAGACGGCGCCGTTTGTCATGGTGTTGCGGAAGTTGGTTCCGGTGGTGGCAGGGTCATCATGAGCGAGAGGATAGAAGAGCAAATAGAACTATAACAGTTAATGGTGACGTACAACTATATGTGCCAAAATATTTTTAAATAAATCATAAACTACTTAAAAATCCTGTTATTACAGTGCACATCCTGCATTTAAGATTTTTCGGACTGTGCGATTCTTACATTTTTGCTGTTTGTGCAGTATGCAGAAGGTGCAAGTTCGTTACATTTATTATTCTTTCATGGGCAGGAGTTTGCCTGTTTTTTAATTTTTTTTATTTAGAGGTTTTTTTTGGGAGTGCTGTATGGTGCGTTTCTGTCACTTCTGAGTGCTTTAGAGAAGTACAGGGATAGGAGCTGGGTGAATAGCCAGGGCCACTGGAATTATGCAGCACAGGATGGACAAATTATGAGACAGTTTACTAAATTATGCACCAAGAAAAGGCAAATTGTTTGGCACATTTTGTCGCAGAATAATTTCACTATTTTGCCATTGTAATAAATGTAAATATTGTTTTGGCAAACGTTTCCTCCTATTCGTACTAGTTTAACACATGAATACACCAATAAGCAACTAAAAGTTGGACATTTAACATTTGCAGGTTTACCACTATGTAGCACCAAATATGCTTTTTTTGTTTGTTTTTAGTATATTGGTCCATTTCAGGTAAAATTTGTGTTTTGTTTAAACCTGCAGAAGACGGTGGGTTATGTGGCAGTTGTGGTATTTTTCTAAGTATGCAGAATATGCAGCCTCTGCAGAATCTCATGATTCTAGAATGTTTCAGAATATTGCTTGTGCATAGATAAACTGCAAACGTTTTTTTTGTTTGGTTAGTTAGTGATGAAATACAATAGGTTTGAGGAGACTGATATCACTTAGCTGGTTAATTTGTAGACAGTTTGGTTGGTTTGGCCACATTGCTGAGACTATAACTAGTGATGAATTACGGGACAATACATACTGTCTTGATCTGTTATATAATTTTTACTTATAGTCAGATGGAGGACATTATCATGTCATGTAAAGTGAAATAAGAGCTGAGCAGTATCATTTTGCAGTTTGGCCAGTGTCGACTTATTGTGGCCAATGTACACTGTTGCAGGGCGCTGTGAGAAATTGCAGCAAGCAACAATGCACATTTTTTTAAATTTTTTATGGGAAAGAAGAAATAAGGAGAGAACGCATTGTAATGGTTTATAGTGCGGTTTTTGGTGACTGTCGTTTAAGAAGGGAAGAGAGGTCCTTATCAAACTGTTTAATTAGGTTTTGAGGTGGAACTATAATTTCATTTTAACTGTTTTTTTGGTAAATATATTCCTAAGTGGATTTCGTTCCAGTGATTGCAGTTTTTATTTTTTAAGGAGCATTAGCGTATGGAGGCAGGGCCTTTGCGTTCAACCCCACCATGTACATAATTTTGCCATACACTAGTGTTTCGGGGGTGTTTAGAAGTATAGGAAGTGTTGGCGCCTGACAAATCTGCGTTAATATGTGGATCTGAATAATATGTGCGGTGCAAAAGGTAGGGTAAAACACCCTGTAACCCCCAAATATTGAAGGACCGAAAGATCCTCCAAGTAAAAGTCAAAAGTTATCCTATGCACACGCTGTTAGAGCTCAAAATGAAAGTTCATCATAAGGTAGGAGCACAAAGGTTAGTGATATCTCATAAGGTCCTTTCTTTGTATCTTTATTCAAACAAAAAGGGTCCAGCCAACACGTGTTTCGTCTCATGGGGGTTACCCCTCGACTTCGTCAGGGCTGTTCAGTTCTTCTTATATAATGCAGAGTATCACTCCGCCAGTTGCAATTCCGACCCGACTGGTCAATAAATCAAGCAATAAAATCTCTATGTCCAATAGAAACTCCAATGGTTGTATATGACACCTTAGGGTTCCGAGTCGATAGTCTGTCCGGGCCGGCATCCGGCACAGAACGCACACCCGGAGCCGATCTCGGATCATATCGTACTCGCTCCAGATTGCACATTTTCTTGGGCATACTGAATACAACAATAATTATTTTTATATCGGCCCGGACAGACTATCGACTTGGAACCCTAAGGTGTCATATACAACCTTTGGAGTTTCTATTGGACATATCGAGATTTTATTGATTGATTTATTAACCAGTCGGGTCGGAATTACAACCAGCAGAGTGATACTCTGCATTATATAAGAAGAACTGAACAGCCCTGAAGAAGTCGAGGGGTAACCCCCATGCGACAAAACACGTGTTGGCTGGACCCTTTTTGTTTGAATAAAGATACAAAGAAAGGACCTTATGAGATATCACTAACCTTTGTGCTCCTACCTTATGATGAACTTTCATTTTGAGCTCTAACAGCGTGTGCATAGGATAACTTTTGAATTTTGCCATACACAGCAGGGGTTGAATGCTGGGCACATCTGACACCCAGCCAACCATAGAGCCCATCAGTTGCATGCCAGTGCATCGCAGTGTTTGTGTGCCTGGCCTCTGTCAAGTCCTTGTAGCCCACCACAGGTACATACTACGAGGTTCTGCACCTAACCACAGGGTTGATTGCAATTTCTGAAATTCATGAATTTGCTGCAGCTCGTGAGTTTATGAGCATGTTGCTAGTTTCTGGGCACAAAATGGTGGCTGCTTGCTGATGAATACAAAATTTTCCAGCATTCGCGACAAGAATTTTAGATTCTATTAAGGACACGGAGGCGAGGATGATGCTTCTCAATTTCTTTACTACTCAAATAGCAGCCAATGAAAAAACAGTAAAACATGTAAAACACTACATATCCCATGAGGCTTTGAACCACGCCTCCTTCAATAACCAATCAATCAAGTCCTTAGTCGACAAAATAGTGAGGCACCATCTTGACTGCCTCTTTCTTTGCAATAAGCAGTCTTTAAATGTCCAATAAACAACAAGCAACAGTTCTGGCTCTCACTGGAGAGCAACTCCAAAACCGGTCCCAGACGAGACCACTTATCCACCAAGCGCGAAGGCTTCCTTGTCACGGGGAATTGCAGATTCAGCTCTGTTTGGAATCCGTTCCTGAAATCAGAAACCAGTTTGAAAAATACGGAACCAAAAGTTTGGTATATAAGGGTGGGAAAAAACATATATCTTATGCATCACATGACAACATGACTGTTGTAATCTTTCTTACCTGTCCCAACGGGTGGGATAATCCTCGCCTCCGTGTCCTTAATAGAATCTAAAATTCTTGTCGCGAATGCTGGAAAATGTTGTATTCTATGGCAGGACCGGAGGCTCAGATTATGCTGGTTCAAAGCTGACTAACAACAACAGAAGAAACATGTGCAATAGGCGTATAATAAAATATTTTAAACATTGAATCAGATGACCAATCTGCTGCCTTCAAAATATCTTCTAAATAAGAACCCATAATAAAGGCTTTAGACGCCATAGCACCTCTTGCTGAATGCGCCCCATACACAGAGATCTATACCAGCTTCAGCCATCACCCACCTAACCCAACGTGCCAAAGTAGCGGCTGAGACTGGGCGAAAGGGTTTCTGGATTGCCAAGAGTAATGGTCCTAAAGGATCAGATCTGTGAGATAAAGTACGCTCTTCATACATTTTTAAACATTTCAAAACACAATTTATCATTATGAGGAAAAGCAGGATACTCAACCGAACGACACATCGTTTTTGTTCTTCTAGAGATGATAAAAGAAACACCCTGGGGGGAGAGAACCCTTCTTGCCAGATCTAAAGCATGTACATCAGAAACTCTACGACAGGAAATAAGACATAACAACATAGTGAGTTTTGCTGATAATTGTTTTAAAGATAAATCTTTATTGTCCGGCCATGATTCTAACAATGAAAGAACATTATTTACATTCCATAACGTAGTATATCTGGGTCGCGACTCTGATACCTTTCAATAACTTACACACCAACAGATGCATCCCCACTGGTTTCCCATCAATGTGGTCATGTCCGGCCGATAAAGCTGATCTGAAGTTATTCACTGATCTATGCGACAGACCTGATTCAGCACATTCAGACAAGAAGTTCAGGATCTCCTTCAAATCAGATCCCGCGGGATCCACCTGTCGTTGAAGGCACCAACCCAGCCATCGCTTCCAGGATGCAGAATATCGCTTGCGGGTGGGTGGAGTCCAAGCCTGATGTATAAACTCGGCAGCTGCCGATGAAAGGCCCTCAATTCGTTCATGTCTCCTGAGAGCGTCCAAACCATGAGAGTTAACTGATTCTGAAGGACCATAGGATGCGGGGACCCCACTGGGTCCTGGAGCAGCATCGGAAAAACGGGCAGTTGAAATGGCAGGTCCACTGACAACTTCAATAGAGTCGGAAACCACAATTGTGTCTTCCATAATGGTGTGACTAACACTAATGAGGTTGCCTGCCTCCGGACCTGAGCTGCGACTCTCGGTATTAATGCAAAGGGGGGAAAGGCATAATTCCTCTGAGAACCCCAGTGATGAAGAAACGCATCTGTTCCCAACGCCATCAGGTACAGTCTCCAGCTGTAGAAGCGGGGGAGTTGAGTATTGAGGCGAGAGGCAAAGAGATCTATCTGACAGGGACCTCGAATACTCATGATCTCTAGAAACACAGAAGGATGGAGTCTCCAGTCGCTGAAGTCCCTCAGAAACCTCGAGTTCCAATCTGCTACCCGATTGCTCTTGCCGGGGATGTATTCCGCCACTATCCTGATCTTCTGCGCCAGGCGGAAGTGCCAAAACTCTCTTGCAATATTGGCCAATAGTCGAGATTTCGTCCCTCCTAGGCGATTTATGCATCTTACCGCTGACACATTGTCCATCCTGAGGAGGATGCAACAATTTCTCTTCAGTGGGGAGTTCGATCTCATGGCAAACGATCCGGCTAACAACTCTAGACAGTTGATGTGTAACTTTAACTCTACCGCTGACCACCAGCCGCCTGTGGCAAAGTACTTGCATGTTGCTCCCCAGCCCCATCGACTGGCGTCCGACTCGATAATTACGTCGGGAGAGGCTCCAAAAATGGCTTTGCCATTCCAGGCCTCCATGTGAGCTAACCACCAATGCAGTTCTTCTTGAGCATCCAGAGACAGAGCAATCAGATCGTACGAGAACTTCTTTTGCAGATAGTGGATCTTGAGGCGTTGTAACGCCCTGTAGTGGAGAGGGCCTGGGAAAATAGCTTGAATGGAGAAAGCCAGAAGACCCACAATCCTCGCCAGGGACCTCAAAGAGACCATCCGTTTCGATAGTCGTATGTATCTCCCTTTTTATGGATTTGATCTTAGTCGCCGGGAGGAGCAGCTGAGCATTCACTGAGTTGATTTGAAAACCTAGGAAATCCACCTGTTGGGCCAGAATAATCATGGATTTTTTTAGATTGATCACAAATCCCAACTCTTGCAATAGCGAGGTCGTCCATTGTAAATGAGTGCACAATATTGTTTGATCCTGAGCTAAAAGAAGCATGTCGTCGAGGTAAATGATCATGCAAACTCCCATTTCTCGAAGACGAGTGACTACTGACTTTAGAAGTTTGGTGAAAACCCAAGGGGCCGAGGAAAGGCCGAAGGGGAGAGATGGGTATCGGAACCACTGCCCCTTCCATTGAAATTGGAGATATTTCTGATTGGAGGGGCAAATAGGGACTGTCAGGTAAGCGTGCTTTAGGTCCAAGCGAACCATTCAATCCCTTTCTAATAATAGGTCTCTTAAAAGATGGATTCCTTCCATCTTGAAGTGCCTGTAGACAACAAAAGTATTGAACTCCCTGAGATTTAACACTAATCTCTGTCCTCCTCCTTTCTTTTGCACCAAGAAGACGTTGCTGCAAAAACCGTCGAGAATGAAGGGTCCCACAGCAATAGCCTGCTTTGTCAAAAGTTCTCGAAGTTCTGAGTCTATAAAAGATTGTTCTTGTAGGGAAAAATGGAGAGGAACAGGAGGGAGTGTTTGAAAGGGAATATCGACTAACTCTATTTGATAACCCTGAACCGTGTGCATGATCCATGCATCTAAGGTGATCTTTGTCCAATTGTACACCAAATGCATCAATCTGTCCCCCCCAGAGGAATCTTAGGAAGAAAGGGTGGGATTACCTGAGGACTGGGCATCGTTGTTCCTGAAACCTCTGTTGATGCCTCTGTTATACCGACCACGGAAACCCCGGGATCTGGTGGGGTAGAATCCGGCCTGGTCTGGTTCCTGGGTGTAACCCCTACGTCTAGGGGCGAAGCCACGCTGAGGACTTTGGTGACTGTATCGGCCGGTCGAGTGTCCTGTGCCACGACCGGCCCTGCCAGAGAGGGGATGGAATACCCTGTTGAGAGAGGATTGTGACTTGTCAAGAGAAGTGAATGTGTTAACAAACTTTGCAATGTCTTTAACAAAACATTCTCCAAAAAGCTGTCCCTCAGCCAGAGGACCTGGTTCGGCAGAGGCTAGTTCCACAAGCTGCGGATCAATTCGTAGGAGGACCGACTTGCGTCTCTCCGAAGAAAGGGCACAGTTCGCATTTCCAGGGAGACAGATCGCCCTCTGGGCCCAGCCTGCAAGGACCTCCGATGGATAGCGGCCCCAGTCTCTTGCGCCTGAAGCGCTAGCTCCAAAATCTTAGCTAAAGATCCAGACATCCAAAAGCTTATCTTGACAAGCCCTAAGGGTCCGATCTATGCATTTTTAGGTCTCGCCTAGTGCATGCGCTGCTCTAAGTAGAGGGCCTCTTGTAATCACTACAGACTTCTCCAGACTTTCACTAAACTCGTGCGTGTCTCTTTTTATTTCCCACACTTTCTATTGGCCTTTGCGTGTGGCTTTCAGCACGCAATTGGCCAAAGGCGGGTGCATGTCCCACCTTCTCTGTAAATGTTCACTCCCACGGCCTACAGCTGTCGGGAGCGAGCATTGGCACCATCTGTTGTGGATCAGGTTACTACTTTGTCTGGGGAAGCCTGACCGTACCCGCCCATTCATTACACTAAAACCAGCACGCGCTGCCTGCCTGCCCCAGCCGTCTCGAGCACCTCACAGCAGGCATCCGCAGACCCTGAGCCCCCCCCCTCTCATTCACCAGCCCCCCTCTGCCCCTCTCTCTCTCTCCCCCACCTCCCTGGCCCCTCACACGGCGCGCACCACTCCCGGGCTCGTTTCATCTTGCACTGTAGAGCTCTGGTGCCTGCCTGTCTGCTTGTGATGTGGGTTGTTTTGGGGTCTTGTGTATAGTCTCGAAGGCTCACAGCGTGTTGTAGTGCATTGACGCAGGCCGCTTCTCTTCCCAGCCGATAACAGAGCCAGGAGCTTGCGCCTGTGCCACATGTATGCCATTTAAATATGCGGGTCTAGTGGTTGTCACTTGTCGTTATCACCTGCAGAGACGGCAAGTCTCACTCATTGTGCGTGAGGCTCGCACAGTTGGAGGTGTGGTTGAGCCCTCACTCACGGCAGGGTAATGCCCGCCCTGCTGGGAGGGCTAGAGCCTGGTCTCTTAGTGCACTTCTGTTTAGCGCCCTGCTTCGTGCAGGGAGGCTTCCGGGAGCTACTGAAGCTTCAGGGAGCAACATCAAGTCTGGGGAGGCCCTGGTCCAGATGCCTTCATCCGATGGGCGGTGCTGCTTTGGACACAAGAGTGCGGCCCATAGCCTTGGTTTGCCATTCCCCCACCCTAGTGACGTTTGGGTGTTGTTTTATTAGCTATACCTTCATTTTGAATAGTCATTTAATTAATGTCCGATCCTATATTGTCATTGATGGCTACTTTTGTGCGACACCACTTCCTGTGATGTCATCAAATATGTGAATTCGTTCTCACTCCTTAGAATTTCCCAAACTTGAGAACTCTGACCCTGGTAAAGGTGCTCTCAGTGTTGTGTATATTTTTTGGGGGGGAGGGGGGAGACAGTGCGTACAAGGATGTGTCTGATGTTTGTGAGGGTTGGTTATTCGTGCATTCACAGCAGTATCTGCTTGGGACAGATTAAACCGGTGACAATGACGGTCGTACGGGGGCAGGGGTAAGAGTTCCAGTGAACGCCTTTAATTTTCCTCCCTCCTCACATACCCGCAAGTGCGAGGTGGGGGCGCCATTGTGCCACTAACACCCCTTGCCCCACCCCTGTCTTTCTTTGCCCTTTGAGCGCGTCGTATTTTTATTATCTTTGTCATTTGTTTACCTTTCTGATTCAATGCATTTCCTTTCGTGCTCCTGTCGCTCCCGTTACTCATATGTAGATAGTGTAAACTAGCTCAGTGGGTTAACGGAAGCGTTGGCGAGATCTCCATATTTACTGTAGGTCATGTGTTTGAAACTGGGGTGGTCAACTCAGCCATTCATCCTCCCAAGACCGCTAAAAGGAGCAACTAGTAATCTCTGCGGTGAGCTCTCAGCCCAATCAACTAACTGTTCTATTCTGAGTTATTTCGGTTTTCAATGCATAAACATGGCAGCAAAGCACCTGTACGCCACCAACACACAAAAACATATATTGAATGCAAACATTAGCCAGCATTGCAAAGCCTGTAGTTCTGGCTTGTATTGAGTCCTGTCTAAAACAATTTTTAAAAAAACAAACTGCTGCAGTGAAAGAAAAAAATGACCGCTTTGTGTACATAATGCATCTGAGTTAAATCATTTAATGTGTTATGATTCGGACAACTTCTGCGATAGAAAATTGTTCATCAGATTTTGCAATGCAAGCACTTCATAGAAAGCGGAATGATACATTAAAGAACCAATAACAGGAAGGGGCGAGAGAAATACTCCCGAGTGGAGCCAAAGTCCTTATTGTTTTTAAAGAATTTCTAAGGACAGGCCATGCACACAGCTGTGCAGTCAACCCAGATGTAATTTTTTTTTTTTTTTAAACAGTAAAAGCATAATTGCCCAGCCTCCACCGGGTAAAATAATGATAAAGTGTGTGAGGGTAATGGCTGTATTCCTGGTTTAAGTTTTAGCCTCCAGCGAGGTCTGTGTAGGGCCTTAGTACAGCTGTGATGTTGTATTAACATTTGGGTCCATGGATTTACCTGGCCTGCAGCGGGAGGCCCTGCCTTTATGAGAGTCGAGGAGGATGCAGGAAGGGAAACTAAACTGAGTACTACCTGATCAATACAGCGCCATGAGGCGCTCAGGGTGTTCACAAGGAGCTGTTTCTAAGAGTTGTCACAATGTTTTAGAGCATCTCGCCACTGTACCGTGGCAACAGGTCTAGCCTCTTCCATCCAGAGTCCTGGGTTGTACCTTGATGACGTTAATCCCAGCATTTTATCCTCGTGACCCTTCTTGCGTCTACTCGTAGAAGTTCAAGCTTCATACCCCTACCTGTGCTGGTTCAGCCACTAGGCTTTTACCACTAGGTGTGCTGGATCTAGCATCTTACCTCTACTTGTGCCTTATATCACACAGATACAGATACAAATACAAGCATAAAGGAATAACCAGCATTGGCATAGCCAATAGGTCTCGCTTTTGGAACCTTACAAGTATTTAGTTATGCAGCACAATGTCCTTGGTGCAACAACATCAACCGTTGCATGGCTAAACACTTATAAGGTCACAAAGGTGAAACCTATTGGCTATGCCAATGCTTGTTTAGGATCCTTTGTATACTTCCTTAAGAAGGTTTGCATGGACGTATCTATCTCAGGGGATCAAGGCAGTTTTATTCGCAAGGTCTGGTCGAGGGCATTCAGATCTCAAGCGGGCTCGAACTTCTTTATCGAAGGTCTTGCGCAGATTAGTCTGCATGTACTCCGCCACTGCCGGGGCGGGAGCCCAATCAGAAGAGCAGGGATGGACGATACTAGAGAGATCAAAGTTGAAAGGGGAAGGTTGGATGGAAGAAAAGGAGTGCTTGCGCTTCTTGGCGCGTTTAAGTGGGCGCGATTCGTGTGATGAATCCGTATCGGTATCCGTGCCAACCTGCGGGATAGGTGCGGAGGGGGTCGGAACAGGGGAAGGGATCAAGGGATTCACATTATAGTCATGGTCTTTGACTTTCTGAAGTTTGGAGTAAATCTGAACATGGGGCCAAGGAAGACCAGGGGGCTCAGGAGGGGGGGGATAGGTGAGGGATTAGGAGTGCCAGCCGGAGGGGTGGGAGTGGCACCTACTAATTGGTCCAGACGGAGGGATACAGGCAACAAGGCGGAGGAAAGAGCTTTATCCAACTTCTTATCTAAAGTCTTATCGATGAGGGACTCAACATTCTCATCGTAATAGTAATCTTCATCCTCTGCAGGACCATATGCAGGAAGTTCCTCCTCATAGACCTCACAGTCCGACATCTTGGAGAATAATATATATTCTGCTCAGAATCCCCAGAGGGAAGCCAAATTTTACAACCCAGACTCTCAGGTGAGAAAGGGCGTCAAAAGGGAGCAAAAGCTGGAGGAGTGAGGCCACAGAAGGTACCAAAAAACCCCTGTAAATATAGGACTAATGGAGGGTAATTAGCCCTGCCTGCCTATGTAATGCGTGGGTTTCCAAAAATTATTTCCTCTTATAGCAGAGTTAATGAGGGGTTAAACTGATCCCAAACGCTAGAAAACTGAAAGTAATCGTCTTATCTGAGGCCCGGTACCGGCGTGCGGCTGCCCTCAATTCTGCTATCCCGGGGAGAGGCGGCGTCTAGCGTGAGGAAGGGAGACTACCTACGTGTGCAGGCTCCCGAGGCGCACGTACAGTGCCCGATCGGGCTCCTGAGCGTGAACCTCGCTCCCAGAGGGGGGGGGACAGACCCAGCGCGAGAGACGCGCGAAAAATTGGCCAATTAACTCGCAGCTGCGAGGGGGAATAATCAGTAACACCAGAGGAAAACAAAAATGGCCATAAACCTAACAGCGCAACACGCGTGAGTGGAAAAAACGTACGGTAATTATATCGCGCGACTAACGCAGCGCGAGCGTGACAGCGCTAATCAAATCACAAGGCCATAAACATTCTAAGCATGAATATAAACATATGCCAACACAATGCAAGTAATGAGCAAAATAACGAGGCACTTATCTTGACTGCGGAGCAGCAAAGAAAGAGGCAGTCAAGATGGTGCCTCGCTATTTTGTAGACTGATTGATTCGTTATTGAAGGAGGCGTGGTTCAAAGCCTCATGGGATATGTAGTGTTTTACATGTTTTACTGTTTTTTCATTGGCTGCTATTTGAGTAGTAAAGAAATTGAGAAGCATAATCTGAGCCTCCGGTCCTTCCAAAGAATTGCAAAAAAGTTACTGTTTGCTGAGCGATTGTTTGACTTCGTATAATTTTTCGTGCCTTTCTGATCATGTATACCTGCTCTGGTGCTTAGAGCCACTGACCATACTTCCATTCTGTGAATTTCTTTTCCATGTGGCAGAATTGATGAATTTCAAGGTGTCAAGAGAAATGATTGAATCCCTTCATTGGCCAAAAACATTTCATGAAAAAATCAAATGTAATTGACAGAACTTGTGATTCCCAGCTTGTAAGTTTAAATAACCCTTTCAAACTCCATACTCCCTCTTACAAATGCAGATCTCTTTAAAACTTCAGAATGGATGTACATCGAACTAGAAATGACATTTTCTAGCAGCCGTTTTGCTTTCATTCAGATTTCTTAAGTGTAAATCTGTTAAGTGTTTTTTGCTTTAGCAGAGAGAATAATTTCCTGTGGGAGCTAAAATGGGATATTCATTTTTTTTTTTCTGGTTCCTCAACCACCAACCATGGTTGTATTTTTTTTCCCTCTGCAAGAATGTGCATCGAATGTAGTCTGGCGTACCTTTATCAGTTTTGCTATGGGTGGGCAAAATGTTGCTCAGATTCTTCAAATTATCCCATAGTGGTGTTTTGCACATAGCAATGGACACCCAAGTGGCATGTCTCTGCTGTTGGATGTATGAGATGCTCTGCCCAATGTGTTTCATGAGAGTTTGTTGTGTGGCATTGTATTAGAAAAGCAAGGCACGTGAAAGCCGACTCCATGGCATACTGTGGCACGCACTGTGGATGAAATGTGTTCTATTAAATGTGCATGTATTATATCTGGATGGCCAATGCCAGAGTTTCTGTGAATGTTTTGAGCATCGGAGTATTTTAACACGTGTTTTCCTTTAAAGAAGTCAGTGAAACTTTTAGAGTTTATAATTGGGTGGAAGCACAAGGCATTTATATGCTGGTAAATACTACATATCAACCATGCACTGCAAAATGAAGAGCTGTATATCTGTTATGTTTGTCTTCACTTTCTGTACTACTTGTGCATATGTGAGAGAAACTTTATTATTTCAATCACATTAATAAAATATAGGACTTTAATTCAGCAAGGATTAAAACATTTCTTGCAGATTTTTGTAGTGGGTGCATAACTTGCTGAATTATTCGACCTACAAGTTATCTTGATCTTTGCAACACACGGATTAACACATCAAGAAATCTTACTAATGTGCAAGTCTGTGATTTACTGTTAGACCTGGCATCCTTGGCATGGTTTCCCCTGACTTTTTGCCTTCTTACCTCCTATTTTATGACTTCATTTTTGCTCGCTTTAGGTGGCCACTTTACCACTGCTAACCATTGCTAAAGTGCATATGCTCTGTACTCAAAACATGTTAACATTGGCTTATCCGCAATTGGCATATTTAATTTACTTAAGTCCCTAGTAAAATGCACTATATGTTCTCAGGGCCTGTAAATTAACTGCTACTAATGGGCCTGCAGCACTGATTGTGCCACCCACTCAGTAGCCATTTAAAACATGACGCAGGCCTGCCACTGCAGAGCCTTTGGGTGCAGTTTAAATTGCCATATCAACTTGGCAAGTTAACCTACTTGCCAGGCCCAAACCTTCCCGTTTATTACATGTAAGTCACCCCGAAGGTAGGCCCTAGTTCACCCTATGGGCAGGGTGAAGTGCTTTTCAAAGGTAGGATATGTACATTTGAGTTTTACTTGTCCGGGTTGTGAAAAACGACTAAATTTGTCTTTCATTACTGCAAGGTCTATCTTTTCCATAGGTTAACATTGGGATTGCTTTAAAACATATTTTAAGTGAAATTTCCGATTGGGGAAAAGATGGAGATGAGGAGGTTGGTGTCTCTGGACTCACAATTTAAAATCTCAACTTATGGTAAAGTTGGATTTTAAATTGTAAGTCTGAAAACAACACTTTTAAAAAGTTGACATTTTCTTACTATACCCATTCTGACCCTCTGTCTGTCTCTGAATACACGTCTGGGTTGGGTGACGGCTGGGCTTTGTGCATTCCCTCTAGACAGTCACACAAAGGAAGAAGGGGTGTGATATTTGCATCCTGATGGCCCATCACCAGGCTTATTGGCCTTCCTTAGGTAGATTGTGAAGGAGGAGCTGACACTTGCACCTGAATTTGGCTGTGACTGTCCACACACAAAGAGCTGTATTCACTTCTGTAGTGATTCTGGAGCCAGGGCAGAAATGGCAGGGACATTGTGATCTTCAAAGGCCTCTTTGATGTTTCCCCCCACTTCAAATGCACATTTGGGTATCAGTACTAGACCCCTGACACCACCAAATCAGAACTTTGCTGGAACCAAGGACAATCTTCCTGGAAGAACAGCTGCTATGCGGTAGGGTGGACTGCCACTTTGCTACGTGCTCTGCTTTGTTGGCCTTATGCTTTTTGACTGAGTGAGAGGGACTGGGCCTGCTCTCAACATCCTTGAACTCAAGTTTCTCCAAGTGCTTGTTGGCTGCCTCCTGTTCTCAAGTCTCAGGGTCACAAAATACTTTTTGAAGCTCTGCTGGTGCTGCTGGACTCCTCCATCTGTGAGTCCTAGCCTTGTCTGAGGTTCCCCCTTCAATCCTGAGCCTCAGAAGTGGGTTCTGTAGCTGTTTTTGCAAATATTGACGCAGTGTCCCCCTTGTGCAGATCGGAGCCAACGCAGTGGCAATTCGACGCGGGCCCCTATTGCAAGGTTTGACGAAGACACATCGCGATCCGAAGACACCTCTGCGAGGCTCTACTCCGATGCATCGACCTGTCTGTCTGTATTGGAACTGATGCAGGGAGTCCTCAACATCGATGCTTGCTCGAACAAGGTACTTTGTCAGCAGGCCCTGCGTGGTTTCCTTAGTCGGCCTGCCCTCCATCCCTGTTGGGCCTGAACTTTTGGATTTACCCAGGTCTAGCGGGAGCTCAAGTAACCTTTTAGCCTTATGGACTTCTAAGCACTTTTTTTGGATTTAATCTTTAAAAATTAATATCTCGACTTCTACTGATTGGATTTTTGTCATTTTTAGTCTTGTTTTACTTCGATAAATATTCTCTATTTTTCTAAACTAGTGTGGAGTCTTTTTATGATGTTTTCACTGAGTTACTGTAATTTAAGTGTTGCATACATACTTTACACATTGCCTCCTAAGTTAAGCCTGACTGCTCTGTGCCAAGCTACCAGAGGGTGAGCACAGGTTAATTTAGGTTGTGTATCTGACTAGGATTGTGGCTCCTGCTTGGACAGGGTGTATACTCTGCCAACCTGAAACCTCAAATTCTAACACCCACAAATTACATTGAGGGCTCTGCAGCACGACACATTAATCTCTTCAGCTATTTTATGATTATTCAAGCCTGCGACCTGCTGTTTATTCACAAACACCTGTCTTCAGTAAATGCGTTAACCACTAGAGCTATCTTCTTACTATATACCATGAGTCCTGCTGGGTGTACACAGACCTCTGCAACATTTGGCTCAACCTCTTCAGCTATATTAAGAAGCATTGGCGAAGCCAAAAGATCTGGTATTGACTCCTAGCCAGGGCCATGGAAATGCTTCTTTTTGTTATAATTTTTGCAGAACATTTTTATTGGAGTTGGCGAGAACTCGGCGAAAAAGAAAAAAGACTAAATCCAAAAATATTTTTTGCCTCAAAAAGCGCACATTGTCAAAGTAGTCCCTCTTACGGAGGGTAACTACTTTGTGTGTGCTCCTTCTGAATGAGCAGAATGCTGTCACTCACAGTGGAGTTATTACATGGCTGAAGGGGGCAGAGAAAAATTTGAATGACAGGGCAAAGGCTGCTCCCGCTGCTCTAATGCGCAGTGTGATAAACTTGGAGATCTGCCAGGCTGCTACGTGAACGTCAATTCACATGTTCACAAAGCACTATTGCCTGGATAGCCAGGAGGGTCGTTTTACCTAACCTTTCCTGCAGGATTTCCTGGTCTGAGCCATTCCACAGCCTCACCACTTGGGGAGGCATTGCTTTGGTTTCGATTCACAAAGTGAGAAATCTGCAGTTAGAAGTATACATCAGAAGAGTAAGGATACTCTAACCACAGATTACTCAGCAACACACCCTCCTCCCTGTTCTGTGGAATGGACTCATCTAGTCTATACTAATAAGATGCCATATAGCGACTTCCCCTTTGAACACCGAACACGCTAACATGGTCGACCTCCTAGAAAGTATGGCCAGCCTCAGACTCAAATAGCTGGTCACCGACCCAACCCACACCGCAGGACACACGTTCGACCATATCTTCTCAGCCATTAACAGAGTAAAATATACCCACGTCGAGGAGCTCACCTGGACCGACCACCAGTGCGTCTACCTCGTCATCTCTGAACCACCCAACACCCTCGCCTCCACCGCCAGCGAGACACGGCACAGCTGGGCAAATGTATCAGAACAATGATGGACCAACGCCCTCAACTCCCGCCACCCCCGGAGACACAAAACAAGTGGCGGACAACTTCGCGAACTGGCTCACGGCAAGCTCTGACTAAGTCGCACCAAAGAAACCCACCAACCCCAAGAAACTAACATGACACCCCAACTTGTTCACAGAAGAACTGAAAACCCAGAAACGTGGCTGCTGACAGAAGGAAAGAAGATGGCGGGTCAGTAAGACCCCAGAGGACAGAAAGCACTTCAAAGGTGCACTCAACCGATACCACCACCTCCTGAAGAACACCAAGAAGACCGCCCTAGCCACCTTCATCAAGGACATCTCCAACAACAGCATGGAATTTTTCAACATAGTTAAGGAGTTCACCAACCCCATGGCAACTGAAACATCACACCCTTGCAAGCTCTCTGTGACGCCCTCGCTGTCTTTTTTCATAACCAAATCATCACCATCTACCAAAACTTCGCACCCGTACCCTCCGCTGAGAACCGCATTGACCGCATAACATTGACCGATGTACACCCACGCCAGCTTACCTCAGGGAACATCCTCTCTGAGAAGGAAACTGTGTCCATCATGAGATCCATCCACTCAGGAGCCCCAGCAGACCCCTGCTGAAGGAAAGTGCCCCTTTTTGCATGGTTAACCCCAAACTGTTTGCCAGACACCTGTTGCCAACTTGACTAAGTGTGTGTTGGGATCCTGCTAACCAGGCCCCAGCACCTGTTTCTTCCCAAAACTGTACCTTTTGTACCCACAATTGGCGCATCCCTGGCCACAGGTAAGCCCCCTTGTAAAAGGTACCAAGCGCCCTGTGACCAGGGAAGGCCTCTAAGGGCTGCAGCCCCTATTGTGCCACCCTTGGGAGCCCTGTACCTTAACACCCATACACTGCCATTGCAGGCTGCATGTTTGGTGCAGAGAGAAGTGAAAAGTCGACATGCACACATCCCTGTGTGCCACTCCTGCAATGCACTGCGTGTGGCCTAGGTAAGTCACCCCTCTAGCAGGGTGCAGTAGACCACAGGTGAGGGTACAGTTGCATGAGCTCTGTACCCATCAGTGTCTAAGTCCATTCGTAGACATTGTAAGTGCAGTAAAGCCGTAAAGAGTATATTGTCTGGGAGTTGGTCAATACGAACTCCACAGCTCCATAATGGCTTTACTGAAACCTGGGAAGTTTAGTAGCAAACTTCTCAGCGCATTAAACCCACACTGAGGCCAGTGTGGGATGTAATGTAAAATGCGCTCAGAGGGCATCCTCGATATGCCCCCTTAAAAACGACCATCCCTGGTGTGGTTCCTGAATAGCTACCCGCCATATGCGACCAGCAGGCATGTTTCTTTACCCTGGGCAGAGGGGCTCTGCTCTCTGGGTTCCGAAACAAAGCCCATCCTGGGCAGAGGCCATGCCTCCTCCCCCAGGATGGGCTGGGTCCACGAAGAGGAAGCTTCAAAGGCCTGCCACCTTTTTTTTAACTGACCCTGCCTTTTGCTGCCCCCAGTAACTGGCTCCCACCGGTTTTGATCCCCACTTTGGTTTGGAGAATCGGCTGAAAAACCAAGACCTGAAGAGAGGTGTGCCTACCTTTGTCAACCCCACCCCCTCAGATGGGGGAGGTAAGGTGAAGCACACATCTCAGTCCCCTCCATCGTGAAGATGAGGGGACAAAACCAGTCAGAGGCTCATGCCCCCCTGCCATTGGAGGGTGGCATAATGGGGGGGGGGTGTACTCACCCCTAGGAATGGACCCTTTGGTCCCAACCTGCACTCCCCTGTAACACTCCTAAATGTAGTATTTAGGGGTGATCCTGTACCTTGCTTCCTCGGACTGAAGAAGAAAGAAGGAGGACCGAAGAGCTGTGATGAACTAGGAAGAAGATAACTGCTTTGGCCCCAGCCCTACTGGGTTGTCCTCTACTGCGACCAGCTCCCAGCGAACCCCTGGCGTGTCCAGCAGCCATCCAGAAACAGGAGGACCTGTCCTGCCTTCACTAAACTGACTGACTCCCGTGAGCAGCGGATTTCCTCCAACCAAAGACTCCAACACAGACCCCGGATCTAGCCGAATCCGCGGTTCTGCACCCGACGCCCATGGCCTGAGTTCGAGTGGCCCAACACCACGTGGAGGGCTCCCCAGCGATCCTGACCTGGGATCTTGTGATCCCTGACCCTCCTCGACCTACCTGACGCCTGCAGCCTCAACCCGAGGGGTCCCCTCAACAGCGAACGGAGCTGGTTAGGAAACCCAATGCCCAAAGACACTCAACCGACGCTCCACGGCCTCGGGTGGCCCAACCGATGGTGTCCAGGCATCCCTCAACAGTCCAATTTACCTCTCTTGCTCGTGGTCGCCCTCAGAAAACCTCTGTGCCGCTGGTGGTGCAGCTCTTGTGCTGATTGTTGGCTCCTGTAGTGCTGATCCTAACCCCAGGAGCTTTGCTCCCACAACTGAGTGGCCTGCTTGTAAGCAGCCCCTAACCGACCGTTCCCTAGCTCCGTTGGCTAACATTGGGCCTCTGCACCCTGCCGCCCTAGTGCCTCCGGTGGTGCAACCAGAGACCCTCCTTGAGCCTTGGGGAACCTTGGTTCTAACCCCAAACAGTTACTCTTGTAGGTTGTTTACTTACCTGCAAACCGATTTAAAAAACAAAAAATTCTTCCATAGGAACCCATTTTGTTTGTTTTTTTCCTCCAAAAATGTTTTAAGTGTTGCACTGATTTTTGTATTGAAACCAAAGTAACTTTGCTTTGAATCCAAAATTGTCTTAATTTTGTTTTGTAGGACCCATTGTGTGATATCTAGGCATATCACACCAAGTAGTCGATGTAAAGCAAAAGAAATCCAAAGTATTTTCAAAGTATTCTGAACTGTTTTTTAAGCAAATAACCGGTTCCATCTACAATTGCATTTCCGTGTGCAGCCTTGCATTTGAAAGTATGTTTTACCTACCTGTGCTAAGTTCTGCTTGGTTCTAGTAATTGGTCTGGATTCAGTCTGTTAGAATAGACCTGAGATTGCTTACGCAGTGCCCTATATAAGTTAGCATTCGCGGCACCATTTTCTGTTCAGACACCATTCTGAATGATGATTGAAACTAATCCTTTACCGTTTCCGCGAAAAAGCCTCTGGTAAATTTTGTTTCTGAAATGTTGAAGTCTTGCCTTAGTAATGAATAGACTGTTCCTATTAGTGCATACCTTTCTCACTAGATAGAGGCCTTCTCCCGCTTGTCTGGTGGCGGGCGCAGGGTAAAACGACCTTGGACTGTTAGGTTATGTGAGATACCAGACTCGAAACCTGCATATCTTTATGCTTGTTTATTTCAGTTCCCTCTGTACCACTCTTCGAGACTGTGCAGACGGGGCTCCACTCTGAGTGTATCTGAATAAAACAATTATTGGTATATTCTCCACTGTTCTTCCGACTCTTCATTTGGTATGGAAGGCTGAGAGGTGGTCCGAGGAGACCCGGGTGGCCCCAAGCAGGTCACTTCCTTCAAGTCTGAGTGTGTGCCATCAGTTCTTGCCCGAGTGAATACAATAAATGCTGAACGCACCTCCTGATAAGTTTAATTGCTTGACCACACTACCACATAGAGAGCTGTTAGTGATTATCTAATTTAGCCTCTGCTATACCTCTGGGGATCCACTTGACTCTGTGTACACTATACCTTATTTTGGTATGGTATATACAGAGCCAGCTTCCTACTCCTGCCCACACCATACATTTAACCTCGGCAATCAACCGATCAGCAAATAACTCACCATGGTCCTCAAATTCTCAGTCACCTTGGTCCACTTCCCCCCCAGAAATGGAAATATCCGTATGTAAAGCCTCTTCTGAAGAAGCCATCCGCGGACCCAGGGGAACCTAAGAATTACCGACCTATCGCCCTGCTCCTTTTCCCAGCCAAGGTAATCGAGAAAGTCATCAAGATCAGGCTCACTAGACATCTGGAGCCCTTGCAATCAGGCTTCAGAGACCGCCCTAGTTGTAGCCACGGACGACATCAGAATGCTGTTAGACCACGGAGTAACAGCCCTCGTACTCCTCGACCTTTCAGCAGCCTTCGACACCGTATCCCACCACACACAGTTAAACAGACTCCACCAGATATTGGATCGCATCCTACCTCACAGGAAGAACGCAGAAGGTCATCCTCCTGCACTACTCCTTTCTCCCTAAGAACATTACCTGCAGTGTACCTCCAGGCTCATCCCAACCCTCTTCAACGTATACATGACCCCCCTGGCAAACATAGTCAAGAGCCACAGACTTAACATCTTCTCCTGCGCTGACGACACCCTACTCGTCCTCTCCCTGACTAATGGCCCAACAACGACTAAGGACCAGTTCCAAAGATGCATGAAAGACCTGGCCGCCTGGATGAACAACAACTCTCTTAAACTCAACACTGACAAGACAGAAGTACTCTTCGTCAGGAAAGGCAAGGACACCCTTTGGAACAATGAATGGTGGCCACCTGAGCTGGGCCTAACGCTCAAACCCACCGAATACACCCGCAACCTTGGAATCATCCTCGACAGCCAGTTGTCCATGAAGAAGCAGTTCAGCGCCGTCTCCTCTGCTTGTTTCCTCACCCTACAAAATGCACAGGAAGGTCTTCAGATGGCTCCCCAACACCAGGCGAACAGTCACGCAAGCTCTTGTCACCAGCAGACTAGACGACGGCAATTCCCTCTACGTTGGAATAACCGCCCATCTCATGACACAACTCCAGACTAGCCAGAACACAGCAGCCATTTCATCCTCGACCTCCCCAGACCGACTCACATTACTCCTCACCTCAGGAACTCCACTGGCTACCAGTCGCGAAGAGATGCCAGTTCAAGCTGCTCACCCATGCTAACAAGGCACTACACCATGAAGGATTGGCGTACCTCAACAATCGAATGAACTTCTACCAACCTACCAGGAATCACTGCTCTGAATCCCTCTTCCTAGAAGCCACCTGACTCGTCCGCCGACGAACAGTGGAGGCCGCTTCGTCTCCCACCTGGTGGCTAAGACCTGGAACAACCTCCTCCTGCTCCTCAGTGCCTCACTATCTCCTCAGCAGTTCAGGAAGGACCTCAAGCCCTGGATGTTCAACCAATAGGAGAACAGGCAGCATGTTCTCCCAGCGCCTCGATCCCCTCATGGGTGATGCAGCCGCTCTCTCTAGATCTTGATGGCTAGATCTATATGCATCTGTCTCTATATCTATCTAGAAATAGAAAGAGAGTGAGAGAGATTTATCTAGATGGATGGAGATATATATGCTTCACATCTTTCATGTATCAAGGCTATTCACTAAGTGCAGAATTTAAAATAGAGTAGTGATTTCTCCATAAGAGACACTGATTTACCAGTATGGATACAACCAGAAATTGAAAGCATACATCTTGTTTCCAGATGTAAAATTTAATTTTGTTATCTGCATTTCCATACAACTAACTACCATTGTTTAGACAATGTAGTGCAGTCTCTTTCTGGGTACTTTTTAGGGAGGATCTGGGAAAGATCATCAATTGATTTCTCAGTAAGTTGGTGTGTGAAGTAGGTAGTCTGTTCTTTGTTTAGATTTAGAACTGGTTTGTGTAGATTAGTGTGAAAGTAAGTAGTGGTCGATCTTGTGAGATATTTGGGTTGTTTTTTGAGTATTGGTGAGTGGGGCGGGGGACCTTTCTAGATTTTCTAAGAATTGGTTAGCTGGTTGGTCGGTTCTTGGCCGGATTAAATATTTTCTATCTACGCATCACAGTACAGGTAGTAGTTATGATCAGGGCCACCGGAATTATGCTGTATTGCAGTGATTTTAGTTTTATTGTGAATTTGCCACATAATCCATAATCTGCTGCATAATCTGCAGATTTTAACTCCAAAAAATAGTTTCTAGCTCAAACGGATCAAAAGTCACAAAAAATATGGCGACTCGTGTTCCTGCACACCAGAAGGATTTTCGCAACGGTTCAGTGTTCATCTTTCAGTTGCTAATACTAATAAGGTGACCTCTTCCCAGACGCTGTTAAAAAGGACAAAATAACGATGTGATACCATCTCACAATATGTGGCAGTATGGCGCATAATTTGCCTTTTCTTGCAGAATCATTTAGTCCATGGTTGCTCGCAAACATTTTCCCGGGGGCCGAAAAGTTTGGTCTTTTGTGTGACCGAGGGCCCCAGTGATGCCAGTGGGTGGGGACGTAAAGTGAGTGTAGGGGAAGCTAATCATGTACATCTAGTGGCTGAACTCAATTGCGCAATGTGAAACCAGAAAACCTGGGATGAATCCCGGCTTTCGCACTTGACCAAATTGTGTGGCCCGGGCAATTGTTTTATTTCAATTTACCTCCTTTTTCTTCACTATCACATATAAGAGGGCCTTGAAATACATGACTTCAGGATGCGTGCTGTACAAAACCTTCCTTCTCCTGTGTTAGGATGTACTCACTGATTGCATTATCGGGGGGGGTGGGGGGAGGAGAAGCATGAACATTTCAGAATTCATGTTTGCAAACTCACATTTAAAAAAACTTCTGAATGCACTTCTATAATCTGATTTACTACGGTGAAATGGTTCTACAGGTTAATGAAATACATTTTTGGGATTTTGAAGACACATATTTTTACACGTTTGCTGTCTTTAAAAATGAAGGTGTTGATAAAGTTAAATGGCCTAGTTACTTCCTTTCCCTAACTGCAATTAACCTTTAAATAAGTGCTTGCCGTTTATTTAACATTTTTTAATGGTGGTGCTGAGTTGAGTAAACCGCAGCAGAGTGCTGCTGCTGCCTAGGGGGCCGCACTTTGAGTAACACTGATTTAGTCAATCCTGCTGCATAATTTGGTCCTCCTCTGCTGCTTAATTCCAGTGGCTCTGGTTTTGATGCATTGTAGAGCATGTGTGGTATTTTCTATGTTTATCTGAGTGGTTCTAGGATGGTTGTATTGCTGCGGGGAGGGACGCTGTTGACTTGGTACAGCTTTGCCAAATATATGTCTAGGGTGCTGTTTTATGTACCTAAGGGCATGTCCTGTTTGCAGAACAGAAAATAGAAGTGTGATTGGAAAAGTAGTCTGCAACGGGTATTGGTTTGGCATGGCGAGTGGTATTAGGCATCATGATGTGTCTGGGCTGTGCTGAATTTCTGTATTACGGGTCTTGACCAATGTGTCCTTTAGGGTTTAGTGTGTGGTGTTTCATGATGGCAATTACTATGTGTATATTATAGAAAGTTTCTGTGCCCCGTTGGTTGTATACAAAGTGAATTGCCTAATATTTCATTGGAGGTTTCTGTTTATTGAAAACACAATATGGGCCTAAGGGTGTATTGATGGGGTGTAGGAGTATCCCTTTCTTAGGACGATTCCCCTCACCCACCCATGGGTGGCATGCTAAATCATCGGGGATCTCCTCGCACTACAAACCTAGTCGTAGTGCGGGCTACGACCCCTTCACTGAGAGGGAGGAGCTCAGGAATGTTTTATATGGAGACAATGAGGAGTACTAATCCTCTAGATGAGCTGGGTGTGGTGAAACGGGAGTGAGATGAAGGTGAAAAGTGATTAAAACTACCTCAGTGGTATGCTAAGTAACTTTATTATGGCATCCACAGGTCAGGATTAAAACGGGCTAGGACAGAGAGTGATTCGATCTGTCAGAGCCATGAAATGGTACACATGTTTCTGCCCAACACTCCCCTAGGGGATGTAGCAGCTTTCATCAGGACCAGAGTGACAAAAATAAGGTGCAATGTCTACTAGTACTAATTTAGTAAAGTGGAGACAATGTGTGAAAAATCAAAATATACAACCAGTTATTGGAGTGCAAGGTTCACACCTCAAACTTGGGGACCAAGTACACTAAGCACTTAACTCCCAGGGTAGCGAGGTAGAGCAGTTGTAGGGTGATTTAGGGAGGTGTTGTGGGCTAGGAATACAGATTGCAGCAATGCAGCAAATACCATGCAATAAATCATTGTCCAGTCGGTGCTGCTTTTGCTCATGTAATGAAATGGCAAGCACAACCCCAGGTGCAGAAAAACTGTTCTGCCCATTCTGGACTAGGGGCAAGACCCAATGCATCGGTGAGCTGCCCCACCCCTTTTTATTATTTTTGGGAATATTTTTCCCCTGTTGTCTCCTTTCTGTCCTTCGGGAGATTTTGGTTCAACACCCTTAATCCACCCCATGGCAGGGCAGAAGGACAGTTGCACCTATTCTGGGGTGGGAGCACAGTGTGATGCCTGGGTGAGCTGCCCTCGCCTCTTTTTTTTTTTTTGGGGGGGGGGGGGGAAGGAGGGACATTTTTCCCTTGGTGTGTAGTCTCCTTTCTGTACCCGGGGTGGGGAGCAGATTTAGGGTGAACGCGCTCAATCCACCCCCAGGAGGCTGAAAGACTGATGCACCTGTTCTGGGATGGAAGTATGGCATTCAGGCACAAATCGAACCAGAGTCACCCATTGTAAGGTGGAGTTCAGTTGTTGGCTCTGGGTACCTCTGGTTCTACCAAAATCTACAAACCGTGTACATCCCTGCAACCATAAGGGTCTAGCAGACATAATATATTGCTTTTGTAAATCGGCCATTGTGACAAAATGTTTCAAATGAAGACCTGGTCACAACTGACTTTTTTTCCTACTCATTTTCACTTTATTTTTTATCAACCGTTAGTTTCTTTGGGAAAACCTTGAGGGATCTACACAAATGACCCCTTGCTGAACTCCGAATATTGTCTACTTTTCAGAAATCTATAGCTTTCTGGGATCACCCATGGGTTTCACCCTGGTTTCCAGCACAAACTGGAAGTAGGTTGAAAGCACAAAAATTAGGCAAAATGATCTACCTCTTTGAAAAGTGCCAAAACTGTGGGGGAAAATATAGGTTTTTTGACTTGGCCCTGTATTTTCCTGAAAGCCGGTAAAATGGTGACTTGAGCACAGCAAACATTTAGTTGGAGGGAGTTGTCCGAGCACTCAATAAATCGCTTCTGATGTCATGGTATCAACTGTCCTTTATTAGAACATCTAAATAATCACTGTTTTTTCTGCCAACACGTTTCGTCTATTGCTGAGATCTTAATAGCAGACTTCATCAGGGCTGGAATATAAATATGATGATGTTATAGGGAGGAAGGTCGAGGACTATTTGTAGTCCCGTTACCGGGTTCAGTGGCCCCAGAGACACCCATTGTGTGCTAGCGTTTGGAGTACAATATATTAGAAGTGATGTGTAGAGAAAAGGAGGGGAGGGGAAACAAGGTGGGGTAGAGGAAAGGGTGGGAGGAATTAAGTGCAGGTGGTAAATTCCACAGTCTGCATGTGATGCGAGTATCACATGCTTCAGTAAAGACTGCCACACCCCAAGTGCAATATGGTGTTTAGACATTAAACTGATTAGTGCAGTGATCCTGTGTGGATTGGTATGGAAGGACACCTCCAATCCCGATATGACCAAATTGTTATGGCAGTCACTGAAATGATGTGAAATGAGACTCACCATGCCATGAGTGTTCAAAATGTGTCTTTGATCCAAGATATGACGATATGTAAAGGTCCTAACAGGGTAACCTAACAACGTATCTGTACATTCTGTAGCGGTAATCAAAGTCCTGTCAACATTTATTTTCATTGCCTCAATGTCTGAAAGAGCTGCCATCCTACAAGGATGTCTTACCTTGTACACCCAGAGTCAAGTGTAGAGACTTGGTGCAAGTAGTTATAGTGGCAATGAATCTGTAATAAAACAACATTTTTTTGGGCATCCTCTGTTTAAACACATCCTTTTCAGCGATCATAGCTCTATCCATATCGGCCACCCAGTCTCTGACCTCTGACCTTTGGTGTTTCACCCGTGCCCCATTTTTGTGCAATGTTTAGTTTCGCTAAGGCCCATCCCAGTGAAACCCACGCTTTCTCAGTGAGGGTGAGGTCTGTGGCATCCCAAATGTTTAGTAAACATAGTTTCGGGGTGATCGTCAGCTTTTCCCCCCCCCCAGCGTTTCCCATTCGATCTGTAATTTTATTCCAGTATGCCTGGGCAACTGGGCACTCCCAGATGGTGTGAAAAAAGGTTCCCTCCTGACCGCAGTGTCTAAGGCAACAGGGGTCCGGTCTCTTACCCATCTTGATCAGGACTCCCGCGGCCAAGTAAACTCGATGCAGGACTTTTAGTTGGACTAGCCGCAGTCTCATAGGGATAGCAACCTCCCTTGGGGAAGCTAGGGCGTCACGCCAGTCCTCCTCATCTAACTCGCCCAAGTCAACCTCCCAGTGCTGCCGCAGGCGCATGAGAAGATCAGGGCGGTTGTTGATCAATTTTTTATAGGTTAGGGATATGGCCTTCTTGACCATGGGGTCAAGTATCAGTCTATCCTCCAGCGGGGAAGCCTCAGGAAGCGGACCACCCCCAGGTATTGCTGATTTGAGTGCATTGCTGATTTGCAAATATCTGAAGGTTTCGGTTGATGCCAGGTCATACTCTTTCTGCAAATCCGCGAATGTGACCAAGCCCTTAGATTTCCACATGTCCCCACTGTTGAAATCCCAATCAAGTCCCATTTGTCGAACCCGGGACTCGTTCTCAGTCGCTCCAGCTGTTCGGGTTCCCCGAGAGGAGTTGCCCGTGTGATTTTGTTGTGCCAGCCCAATTTTTTTATTGACTACATTCCAGGTTTCGATTGTTCATGCCGTCGGGCCAGTAAGGCCCAGTTTCTTGGGGTTCGTATATAAAGCCCTTTGATACCCACTTTGTCCCATGAGCCACCAATCTGTGCGGAAATTCGGGTCTCCCTGGTCTCCATGTGCCCAGCGATTGATCGCCACGAGTTGGGACGCCGAATAATAAGACCTAAGGTCTGATAACGCAATTCCCCCGTCATACCAACCAGCTGTTAGTTTCTGCAGGGCTATGTGCGGTGCCCTTTCATCCCACAACAGGGTGCGCACTGCGCTGTCGATATTAGAAAAGTAGGCATTGGGGATTCTGTATGCAGTATTTTGTAGCGCATAGAGGAAACGAGGTAAGGCCAACATCTTGAAAAGGGCCGCCCTTCCCAGGAGTGTCAAAGGGAGGGAACGCCAATGTGTAACTTCCGCTCTAAAGCGCCTCAAAGGTCCTAGCAAATTTGCCTCATAAAAACGATTAGGGTCCAGCGTAATATAGATGCCTAAATAACGGAAGCCCTCAGAGGCCACTGGAATGTCATAGTCCCTAGGTATACGAGGTTGTGGGCCCCGCAGTAAGTATAATTGCGACTTCGACCAGTTAATTGTATACCCCGAGTGGTCACCAAAGATACGGAAAATATGGAGGACACGATGGAGAGTGGTTGTCGGAGAGGCCATATATAACAGTATATCATCCGCATATAGCGAAATTTTGTCTTCATGGTCCTCGGTCCATTTGAGTCCCCGTATAAGGGGATCTCCCCTCACACATACCGCCAAGGGTTCCAGCACTAGGGCAAATATTAAGAGTGACAGGGGGCATCTCTGTCTTGTTCCCCTTCCCAACTGAAACGGTCTGGATGTGTGTTTATTGACTACCACTTGAGCAATTGGGCTAGAATAGAGTAATTTGATCCATCTTATGAAACTGGGTCCGAAGCCCATTCTCTCTAGGACCGCAAATATATAATCCCACTCAATGGTGTCGAAGGCCATTTTGGCATCCAGGGACAGTAGGGCCGCCTCTTCACTGATCGTGTGTTGTCTACCCAGTACCCCATGTAGGCGTCTCAGATTCAGGGCGGTGTTGCGGCCAGGCATGAAGCCAGATTGGTCTGGGTGTATCAGCCCGGTAATCAGTGGAATGAGTCTATTGGCGAGCAACTTAGCGAGTATCTTAACTTCCGCCGTGAGAAGAGCGATGGGCCTATACCCCTTACAGTCATTGGCTGGTTTACCCGGCTTATGTATAACTACAATCGTAGCTAACGGATCTCCCCAGGTAGCGCCCCTTTCTCGTAGCTTTCTTTCTACATCTGGTGAAGATAAGGGGCCAGTCTAGAAGCCAATGGCTTGAAAAGCTCAATTGGGAGCCCGTTGGATCCCATAGCTTTACCCGACCCTATGTCGCGAATGGAGTGCTGGATTTCGTCATCTGTGAGATCCTCTTCAAGAGAGCCTTTGTTCTGTCGCTAGGCAGCTAACTTTGATAGTGGAGAGGAGTTCCCTCGCAGCGTGCGGTGGGACCGTCACCGACGAGGCATATACCGAGTCAAAGTAAGAAGCAAACGTTTCGGCTATGTCGCAAGGATTAGTAATTGCCTCTTCTGTGGGTCCTTGCAATTGATGCACCCACCTCGATGCCTGTTCTTTCCTTTCCAGCCATGCCAATAGCTTTCCCGTTCTCTCCCCATGTTCATAGATCCTATGATAGATTGCCTTCTGGTTTCCCCTAGCTGCTTCCGTCAGGAGTTGTTTATAGTCTAGGGTTTTAGCCGCCAAGGCCGCCTTCCCATTTAGGATTTCTATCTCAAGTTGGTCGATACGCTTTGTTAGTTCTTTCTTGTGGCCTACCATCAGGGCCAGAGCTCTACCCTTGATGACTGGCCCAAATGTGCCCCATAGGATTTGGGCTGAGGCTACAGAGCCGACATTTTCTTTAAAGTTTAGATCGGTGTCTTTGAGTTTTGCCTTGATATGGGGTATTTTAAGCGCCCATGGGTTAATAGTTAGGGTCGTATGTCTAGGTTGAGGACCTACTGACATCTTTGTCAGGATAGGGGAATGGTCCGAGATCCCCTGGGCCAAGCAGCGTGCCTCACTGAATTCCGATAGGTCCTCAGCGAGTGTGAGCCTGTAATCTATTCTTGATTGGCTGTTGGGCGCCCCCGAGTGAAAAGTGAATTGTGTGGTTGTGGGATTGAGATGTTGCCAAATGTCTGCCAGTCCAAGAGCCGCGAGAAACCCAGCCAGTTTAGACCCGGAGCCAGGCTCTCTTCGCGGGGGCAATCGGTCAAGCATGCTGTCCGCCGTGAGGTTAAAGTCACCCCCCCAGTGCTAATGTTCCAGTTGGGAGATCGAGAATGAATTTGCTGAGGTCTTGTAGGATGGGATGCTGCAATGCAGGGGGAACATAAACAGAAAGCACATTAAGTGTTTTCCCTTCCCAAGAGCCAGATATTGCCACAAACCTGCCCTGATCATCAGTCCAAGTTTTCTTGAACATATAGGGGCAGTTTCTACGTAAGAGCACGCCTACCCCCGGGAGCCAGACGTAGACCCGGCATGTGCTGTCAGCTGGTATCCCCACCTGTTCAGGGCCTTGCACGTATTACCAATCAAATGGGTTTCCTGCAGAAGGACAATGTCTGGGGCATGTTTCTTTAGATATTGGAGGACTCTTCCTCGTTTGAGCTTATCCCCAAGGCCATTTACATTCCATGAAAGGAACTTAAGTTCCGTATATGATCCCATTGATAACGATGTGGATGTGGATACTGGGTATCAATAACAGTGCACCCATCACAAGGGCACCCCATTGAAGAGTAATTTTGTGCGCTTTCGCAATGTGTGCTAGCCACTGGGGTGAATACATGTTATAGAATGAGAGCAGATAAGGGAGGTGAGTACCACGGTCGCTTGTGTGGTCATAGATTGCCCAAATGTGAAGATCTAACATCAGGTTTCGATCAGTCATAAGTGATGCATTGCTGTGCTGAACTAAGAGTACTAAACAGACAACTAAATCCCCCACCCCTAACTCCCTCCACCCCCCTCCCTGCTAAACGGCATCCGAAGACCCGCTTCCCCAACAGTGCAGAGTGCCCGTCGCCCACCCGTCCCTGAATTAGGGGAAACATGGTTCTACCTGCCCCTCCACCCCCCTTCCTGTAAAAACATCAAATAAGCCACAGGAATACACATGAACAATGGAGTATACTCATCACAGTCCGGGCAGAACAAGCACATTTTCTGGTGGAGCCCTGTTCCGTCTCCCCCATCAGCCAGTCCTAGAGTTCACTGTTGTTGATGAGTGATCAATGTCAAACTCGGTCTCCTGTGTACCCCAGGAGCAAGGTCAGCATGGCCCGTCACCGGGGCGGTGGGTGACAAGCCAGATTCTGTATTAAAGTGCCAGGTTGGTCTCAGGAGCCACCCGACTTGCGATGATCTTCTGGTTCGAGGACAGACTCCTGGCGACGCTGCGCTCATGACCCTCGTCGATCTAGCCACTCCGGTCGTCTTTTCTCTCCCACTCTCTGCCAGCCGTCGAGCCAGTCCATCATCTCTGCAGGCTCTGTAAAGAACCAGTTTTTACCGTCGTCTTCCACGTGCAATTTTGCCGGAAACAACATAGCGTACTTGATTGCCCTGTCTCTCAGCACCTTTTTTACTTCCAGAAAGGAACGTCTGTTTTTTTACTTTGGCGGTGAAATCTGGAAAAAACGTGATCGTGCAATTTTCGTATTTGAGAGGGGGGACACTTCGAGCCGTCTGGAGGATATGGTTGCGGTCTCGAAAGTTGAACACTCTCGCCAGTATGGGCCGGGGGGGGCTCCCCTGGCTTAGGTCTGCCCCCAGGGATGCAATGAGCTCTCTCGATAGAGAAGTAGTTGGAGAGGTGTTTAGGCTGTAGGTGCTTGGTCACAAGATCTTCCACGAAGAGGTCCACCACTGGCCCCTCTGCTCTTTCCGGCACCCCAAGGATGCGAATATTATTACGCCGCGATCTCCCTTCGTAATCGTCGAGTTGCGTCACAAGGAGCTCGGTGCGGTGTTGAAGTTCAGAAATTTGTTTCTTCCAGATAGGAGCGTCGGCGACCAATTCTTGTGTGACAGTTTCCACTTCTTTTACACACGAATCCATGTTGCGCAGGTCTGCTCTGAGCAATGATATGTCTGTAGCGACCGAGTCTGTACGACCCTCCAGTGACGTGCGCATGTTGTTAATGGCTTCAAGAACGTCCTGGAGCGTGGGTAGCTCCTGGACACCAGCCTTCTGCTGGGTGTCTTGGTACGAGGCCACACCAGGCTGTCCTCCGTCTGGTGCCTTCTGCCATGCAAATTTGTCAATCTTTAGTTGGTGCGCCCCTCGGCTTCCCTTGGCCGTTGCCATTGCGAACTTCTGCCTGCATACCCTGCAGCAAGGAGTACTCGCCGCCGCCTACCGTGGCGCGACCCACGTGGCCTGTCGGTTTCCTCCCTCACTACTGAGCCCAGACTCTTACCAGAGGATCTTTAGGCATAGGTGTCTAAGCACAGCGTTCCAGGGCCGCGCCATACTGCCTAGTGAGGGATCGCTTCCAGCCGGTTTGCTGCAGCAGATATGGCAATTAACGGTGGCCTCTAGTGGTCACGGGCCGCTCGCTTGGCCCCATTCACTCCCCTCAAGACTCCGTCCGCAATTGTAGGGGCGCACCCCCTTCCGGGCCAAAGAGGTGGTCAATTGGCTGCTCCCCTCTAGTAGCGGCTCAATAGACCATGTCCTGGATCAGGCCCCCCACATGTATTGATATGCTGTTCCCTCCACCGCTTTTCTCAGTAGACGGGGAGTCCACCTTAATCTCAGGCCTCCTCTCGGCGGCCGGTGGTTTCCTGCACAAGGCCCCAGATCCACTCCACAGGAGGCAAGTATACTGTTATGGCCTGGCCACGAGTGTCTATAATTGCTGTGGTCTTGGCACTGAATGGATCGATGCGTGCCCCCCCAACTCTAATTAGGTGATCAGGTGGCCAATCTAGCCCCAGATGGTTGATGTCAGCCTCACTCACTGCTGGGGGGGGGATGGGAAGCCAGCGCGCTGCCCGAGCCGACAGCCGATTGTGCCTCACCGCTTTCCGGGGCTCTCAGGACCTCTCCACACATGCAGCCAGCCGATCGGTGCCCCCACCGTCACCAGAGCTGAACAGGTCTGGTTCGCGCATCCGGGCACTCCCTCTCGCCTCCGGGCACCCGAATGCTGGAGTCCGCGGTCGTCCCGCCTCCACAGGCCGCAACTTGGCGCAAGTCGCGCTTGTCAACGGATCTCCGTCGGGACCGCGGGAATCACTTCTTGCCGCTTCTGTGTCCTCCCGTGTGGGGAATTCTTGTCCTGTGGCCGGATATTTGTCAGGATATTTAGGGGAAAGGAGACGCCGGGGCCGGAGCTGCGCTACGGAGCGACCATTTCCTCCGGCAGTTGGCCACGCCCTCCCAGGTCGGTATTATTGACACCCCGCCAGACCAATCTTAAGTTGTCTGTGGAGGGTGTTAGGTTCCTGGCACCACATTCAGTATTCTATGTTGGCCTGGGGGACAGTCTCAGCACTGTTTTAATCGGATTGTGATCACCATAAGTAGTAGCAACAACTTTGGCTTTCAGTAAACCGTCCTAAAGGGCAGGGGAAATGAAAACATAATCAATGGTGGAAGCACTACCCCTCCCTCTAAATGTCGGCTCAGGTGGGTTTTTATCAATTGTTACGGCGGCAATATCCATAACGTTGATTTAGATTATGGTTATTCAAATGTTCCATTAATTCCTCACCCCCTGAGGCAAATTTGCCCTCTGCTGCTGGACCACTTAGTTGTCCTTGTACAGGGTAGCTTAGCATTGAAGTCATCTCCCAGACAGATGCCAGCTATTTTATTAAGTCCATTACAATGCTGTAAGGTGGTGACAAATTCGAATAAAGTAATAAAATTTCCATTAGATAGCTAGAATCACCCCTTTTGTATAATAAGACTTGGAATTTGTCACTTTTTAGTACATAAGACTTTAACGCTGCCTCCTGCAGCAATGTTTACCCAAATCGATAGGCCGTCCGAAGGTTGACCACATTTAGGGATTGGGGCTACAATGTTGTAACATTCAAAACCATCAATATATAAATCTTAGGTGGCCCAAGTCTCTTGAAACAGGAGGATGTCCTGTTGTCTCTCAAGTTTTAGCCAGTCAGGTTGGTGTATTTTTGACTGTAAGCCGGCCACGTTCCAGCTTAATATGCTCAAATCTGAATTGGCGGGAGCCTTGGTTGGAGCGTCAGGGCCATGAATCTCGATTGCAGATGGAAGAGGTACAAACGTATGGTCAGCGCCGTAAGACTCCAACGGTGACGCCTGGGTGTCCAGGTCAGACAGAGGCAAAAACCTGTTAAGTACAGTCGGGAAGGGAGGCTCATTTATGGAAAGACCAAAGCTCGTTTGTAAAAATAGCCCAACAGTAGTGACCAAATGTTGGTGCAGTTGGTTGTTGTGGTCTCCTGAGCTCTCAATAAGGATCTTACCATAGATGGTCTACGGAAGTTGATCACAATACAGTCTCTTTCTATATTCTTTGGAGAGACACCAACCCACCCTACTCTACGTACTATAATGATCTCACTCATATCTGACACATTGAACCTCCTATTCTTTGATGGCCAATCCACGCATTTATTACGCAGTTGGACCCAAGTTTCCCTCTGGTCCCTCTTAAGGGTTGGTACTCCTGCCAACACCAACACATGGGGGCAAGTGGCTGGTGGTAGTCCCAAAACATCCAAGTTGGGCATGGGGGGGGTGGGGGGGGAAGGGTTCGTGCTCAGGATGTCAAATGCATTACTACTAGGTTTGCCTGGCTTTGACTTTGGTTGCTCGCCAACCGATCTATTAGTAAGATCAGGCATAGGATAAGGGTCCACGTTCGGGGCTGACTCAACTGCAGATAAATGGCCATTATTGTTAGGGAAAAAATTAGGTGCTGCATTCACCTTAGGTTAAAAGCACTCCCTGACTTGTCTGCATGTTCTGCACGAGCTACCAGCCAAGGGGCCAGTAGGGAGAGAGGTGGCAGTAGCAGTAAGAGGTGGTATGACAATAAGAGGAACGCTAGGGATGGAAGTAGACCCCTCCCCCGGGGCAACCATGATTTGCGCTGTTTCTAGCGGTTGACTAAACTTACTCATGAATGTGTCCAAATGATCTAAGTGTTCCCAAAGAGATGTGAATTTCATATCTAACAACTCATTGATTCGTGTGGACACAGTATTAATAACAATATTGATAAAGGTATCCCCAAACACCCATAGTCAGTTACAACAGATACCACCTCAGTCTGTGTGCAGATGGAACGGCGCAGCTTCCCATTTGGCACTGCATCTGAAATGCTGGCACTCGAAGATGACTGCATCCATGCAGACACGCAAGTGCGAGAAGTACCGGTGCGAGGAGGTTGTTTCCTTTTGTAACAAACAGGCTTCCCACTCTTCCTCTTATGTTTCACGGCTGGGATAGCAGCAATTGTTGGGGTGCCCAAGGTTGACTGAGTCTCCGCTATGTCACGCCCACTTGTGCTCCCACTAGGGAGCAATGTGTTTTTGGGGCCAGGCCGGTCTCTGATGCTGGGGGGTGCACAATACAGTTACGGGTTCAGGCGCAGGATCTGTTGGGACCCCTCTAGTATAAAGACTGTTCGGTAGATCCTCAGTTCCCAGGGACAGTCTGCGCTCAGTCAATTCGATCTCGCCTGATACAATACTAACCACCCTTTCTAGCATACTGCCAATACTGCTGGTGATGGGGCGCGCAGACGATAATCCGGTGCGTTTCCCCAAAATAGAAGCTCAGGGTCAGTTCTTTACCAATTATAATAATTCTACCAGTTCTGATAATGTTAATGCTGGCAAACACTCACCTCGGGCCTCTTGATAAAAGTTACTTGAAAGAGGGGTGGCCCATCCCAGCCTCTTCCGGCCACTGATGGGCACAGACGGGCCCGCCCTTGGCCCGGGCTTCGCCCGCTCGCGTCCCGCACTCGGGAGCCCCTAGCAGCTTTTTAGCGCCTCCTGGTGCGACGTAAGGGCGTGTGCGGCTCCTGCCGCGGTGTCCGGTAGGGGCTGTGGACCACTCCAGCCAAAAGTGCTGGTGCAGAGTGCGGGCTGAATGCTGGAGTGAAAATCTTCAGATGTTCACTTTTAAAGTTTGTCTCGCAGTATTTATTAAAGGAGCAAAGTGGAATCACTTTGAATGTACCTGTGGATGCAGCACACCACTCGTTCTGCTTCACAATGCCGTTGTCTGAAGCCGGGCATGCACCTCAACATATTCTAGACACTTTTTGACGGTTTACAGATCACATGGTTTAGAGCAAGGACCCCACTAACATCAAATCAATAGAGCAGTTTGGAGGTGTAAATCTTGCTTTGTCGGGCTTGGGTCCACCAAAACCTCTTTAGCTATTGACGGATGATGGTCTTTGCATGTTTATAAAATCCGCCTTCTGTTGGCTACTTTGTAATCAAGCATGTTACACAAGTTATGTATTGCAGGATGTAAAAGGTTTCTGTAGAACAAACAGTAGGATTGTCACCTGTGGGTTGTTTCCCGAGACGAACGAGTAGTTTTGCTGCTTCCTGCACTAGATTAATAGCACAGGTTGCTCTAAAATACTTTGCTCCTTGTAAATGCGTGTAAGGGAAGCATAAAAGTGATTGATAGTTGTGTAGCTGTGAAAAGGTAAAAGCTGTTTGCCGCTGTCCTTGAGCGTGTTTGATGGTCTGGTAGCATAGATTTTATAGGGATTACAACTGTTAGGCAAAGTCTTCCTGATTGACAGTCCTAATGGAAGAAGAAGCTGGTGGCGCGGGCTAGTGTTCAGCTCTCCGGGACATGATGACATGAACGGAGAGGAATAGGCTTGCTGCTTTGAAGTATTCGTTTCTTGAGGAGGTGATCTTTCTTACTACTTGCAGTCGGTTTAAAGAATGTGATCAAAATGTTGTGGGATGTATTCATTGTGTTAATATATCCAGGCCAGTAACCGGTCTCTAACTAAGCATTATTTTGTGTCATTTTCCTCCATATAAATGAAAGCGTGCTGCCGTGTTCTTTCGAATCTTAATTCTGATCCATTTTATAAAACCCTTACCTTCGCGGGAAAAGTTGTTTGTGAATTATCGATCTGTTAAGTCTATGTATTTTTTTTTTTTAAAGTTGAAATTACATAACGGGAAGGAAGCAAAGTTTGGTTTCATGAGCCTGTGCTGTATCTTGAATGCAGCAAAATACACCGACGAGGCCAATTAATATTCATGCGATCTGTCTTCTCGTTGCTGTAGCATAGACTTTTTTTCTACTGGAGTTCAAATGTGTCTGACCAGGAAGACGTCACCGTTGCTTGTGAAATCCGAGTTTAACGTTAGTTTAGCAAGTGCATGCTTGCAGCAGGTCTGACATGACACTGATGTCCAAATGGTGTTCCTAGTTTACTAGGAACCCCTGTGTCATTGAGGGTGTAGAGTTAATTAGGGTGGAGGGGACATCTAACAAAAAACTTGGGTCAGCCTATACCATCCTGGGTTGACGGTTGTGTCAAAACAGGAACTACGAGGCGGGTAAACAAGGTGAGGTGCTTCTCATGGCTAGCTGTGGAGGGTGTATAGGAAAGGTAGGAGGAGTCAAGTATGAGGGTAGGATTTTCCCAAAAAAGAATGAGAAAAGCAAGATGTATGCCCCGAAGCTCATTTATATTGTGTTTGGAGTGTGCTTAAGGGAAGGCTAAGAATGGTAGAAAACTATACTACTGGCTTAAAATTGCAAATTTGATGCTCCATGGCTGACATCAAAGCTTCTTGCGTTGACGCAATCCTCTTAATTCTCAACATCTGCGAGTATGGGAGATTGTGAATGAGACTGGGAGGATGAAAGCTGGACTGACCGATCTGCGTGATAGCTTTTCAGAACATGGTGGTTGACATCCTAGTAAGCCTTCCACATGAGTATTTTCCAGAGTGGTCACGGTGGCATTAGACGTCTGGGGGCACTAGTTGGTGCACCATTCTAAGCTATTCTTTTCAACTTTCTGCATACTTTCTCCATGGTTCTGGGTCAACACTAGGGTTTCTTTTCACTGGTTTCAGATCTTTCTTCAGCATTTTCCATGCTAAATTTCGGCCTCACTGTTTGCTATGCACGTTTTTTTTTTTTTTTAAACCTTTTATCCCTGTATACTTACAAAAGCATCATTTATCAACAGTATTTGATCACTTTGTATCCACAGAGGCCCCTGAAGAAGGGATTTATCATCCCGAAATGCATTGGGCATTACTATTGTTTGGATGTCGAAGAATTCTGTGAATTTGAAGATCGTCTTTTTTTATTATGTATAGTTTCGTGAAACGCATTGAACATCTTTATAACTGATTGTTGTAGTTTTGAACTGTTTAAAATGTTACATCACACCACCAATTTCCTAAGAAATTAAACAATGTTTAGAATGTGACAGAAACATTCCCATGTGTAAGGAAGTGGGTTTCTGTTGCAGTAACCCCTCCCACTTTTTGCCAGACCACTGATGCACTTTGACTTGATGTGCCCTGGGTCCCTGCCAATCACGTTCCCAGGGCCTGTGTTCTTTCCCCAAAACTGTACCCAATTGGCATCTCTGGCCACAGGTCAGCCCCTGGTAAATGGTACCACAGGTACCCAAGGCACTGTGACCAGGGAAGACCTCTAAGGGCTGCAGCACTTATTGTGCCACCCTTGGAGGCCCTGTACCTTTACACACACACACACACTGCCTTTGCAGGCTGCGTGTTTTGGTGCAGAACAAAGTGAAGAGTCGACATGGCACACACCTCTGTGTGCCATGCCTACAACCCACTGCCCTGGCATAGGTCAGTCACCCCTCTAGCTGGGTGCACTACACCAGTGGTGAGGGGTACAGGTGCATGAGCCCTGTACCCCTACAGTGTCCAAGCCAATTCTTAGACATTGTAAGTGCAGTGCTGCCATTAAGAGTATATGGTGCTGGGAGTTTGTCATTAAGAACTCCACAGCACCATAATGGCTGCACTGAAAACTGAGAAGTTTGGTATCAAACTTCTCAGCACATTAAACCCACACTGATGCCAGTGTGGGATTTAATGAAAATGCACACAGAGGGCATCTTTGAGATGCCCCCTGAAAAACGACCAGCCTCTGGTGGGTTCCCTGACTGGTACACACCAGCCTGCCACCACGAGACATGTTTCTGGACCCCTAGGGTGGGAGCCTACGCTCCCTGAGCCCAGAAACAAAGCCTTTCCTGGGCGTAGGTGTACACACCTCCCCCAGGCCAGGAAGAGCCATCTGTGACAGGGGAGCTTCAAAGGCCTGGCAGCCTTTGTAATGCGACCCCCAGCCTCTCCTGCTATCAGGAGCAGGCCCCCTTCCTGTCTCCCATCCCTTTCGGGCGGGAAGACAGGCGGGAAAAACTAGCCAGCCCAGGAGGTGTGCCCACCTCTGCCAACTCCACCCCTCAGGTGGGGAGGCGAGGTGAAGCCCACTCTCCAGTGCTCGCCATCTTGCAGATGGCAGGCACTCCCCAATCGGGACTAGGGATTGTGCTCACTCCCCCACGTGGGGTGAGCACACCAAGGGTGTAGTCACCCTAAGGTCAGTAGCCCATTGGCTACTGACCTCAAGACCCCTAAAACACCCCCTAAATACAGTATTTAGGGGGCAGCCCTGAACCAGAAAAGCAGATCCAGCAACTGCAAGAAAAAGAAGAGAAGGACGAGAAGCCGTGCAGAGCTAACAAGAGGACGACGCCCACTGACTTGGCCCCAGCCCTACAGGCCTGTCTCCCCTCGAACCTGCTCCTGCAAAACCCCGGCGTGTCCAGCGGCCAGCAACCTCAAAAACCCCGGAGGACCTGCCTGTCTTCACTTTCCAAGCTGTTTCTCCCGTGAACAACGGACGTGTTTGAACTGCAGCTTCTGGTGCCAGCCAGGAACCGCGAATCCCGCACACTCTGCACCCGCCAAATCCGGCCCGAGCTTGAGTGGGCAAATACCCCGAGGAGGTACCCCCGGCGATCCTGACCCGAGATCCGGCGACCCCTGACCTGCCTCACGCCTCCTGAAGACACCTGCAGCCTCAATCCAGAGGACCCCTCCTACCGCGACCAGAGCGGGTAAGAAAATCTGACGTCCCAAGGCACCCCTGCACCCCACGGTCTTGTGTGCCCAACCCAGCGGTGCCTAACCAACCCTCAACATCCCAACTTACCCCTCGAAGTGGTGGTCACTCCTGGAAGATCCTCGTCCCCGATCCTGCAGTGTTTCTTTGTCCCAGAGAATCTCCATTGAAATCAACAGGGCACCCGACCTCAAAACAGCACCCTGCACCCGGCTGCCCTAGTGCCGCTGAGGGTGCCCCTTTTATGCTAACTTGGTCCCCAACTTGCCCTGAGCTTAACCCTAGGAGCTTTGCTCCCACAACCCCGTGGCCTGCTTGCCAGCAGCCACCAACCGGAGTCCCCCTATCCTCCTGTGGTAAATTAAATTTACTTATTACCTCATTTCTGAATTTCTATGCTTAATAAATCATAATTTCTTGTCAATGCAAAGCGAGGAGTCCGTGGTGCTCAAATGAAGGAGGAGAAGACCAATAACTCGAGTTAAAGGGAGCGCTTCCAGCACCAAGCGGGCACAGGAGCAATCTCTCAAGTCCCTCTCTTTAAGTGGGGGTCTTTATTTTCAACAGCAGAATATTTATACAGTCTTGGTCACGAGGCAAAATAGAGGAACAAACAGGTCGTGGCAGATAGAGGAACAAAGATTCAGCAAGAGGAGGAGAGTGTGAAGAAATGGGGGCGTGTCTTAGGCTTCGTGAGGGGACTTGCGATGTGAAATAGTCTGACAGTTGGAAGGGGAAGGCTTCCTCATTTGGGGGTTTGTGCTCGTGCTTCATGTCAGAAACATGAACCATCTCTGCGGGGGAGCAGGAACTCATGTACTGGTTTCCCGGACTTGGCAGAAACCACAGAGACAGATGGTGAAAATGAGGAAAACCAGGTGCAGGGGTGTCGTGCTCGTGCTCTGGGTCTTGGGACACCAAAGGGTGAATTAAAAACAAAATGGTGTCGGCTTTTAATGTGGGCAATTATTAATCGCGCAAAGGGATCGCGCAAAGGGGCATAATTAGATCGCGCAGAGGGCAGCGAAGGGGCATAATTATAGATTTTATTTCCACATTCCCTCCTTGCCCCAGAGTGTACCTACATTATATCTCAATTTGCATGAGATCATTTATACATTCTTGTAACATGATTCTTTCCCTTTCTCTCTGCTGGACAAGTGGTTTAGGAATGCATTTTGCAGCGCATAGACCGCATAGGGCAGGACCACATTGGATGCAAAGGCAGCATCCAGTTATTATCAGGAATATTATGCCTGCTGCTGACAGCAGTTGCCATCCCCAGGACGATATTATCTTCCAGAACCAGTCAGACCACGTCCAAGTGCCAGGTTCTTGATGTAAACTTACGGCTATCTTGTGTAATTTTGTTATGGCCGTGTATACAGATGGGGAATTATCAGGAATAAATATACAGCAGCTAGAGCCTATAATTTTACAGGCTCCGCCTCTGTCAGCCAAGATGATGTCAAGGACAAGGCGATTTTGGAGAGTAACCAATCGTATGGCAGACTGCTCCTGGGTTAAGCTCCCCAGGGCAGACGCCGTCTGGTTTACTACAGCCTCTAAGGTCCTTGTCAACCTGCGTATAAGCTTGCTGTTCTGTACAGGGCCAACAAAGAAGAAGAACCCTTTGTTAAAATCTGTATACTGTTCCCATGAGGTTTCCGTTTGGTCAACCAAGGAGGTATCGATCGTTCTTTTATGTCTGACATGGGGCACTAGGAGGTCTCTGTGGTAAGTGGATGGGGCCACAAAGACAGGGGGTAACAGGAATGCTATATAGCAAGTTCCCCCCAGTTCAAGGGCAGCTGCACATAGGCCGTTTGGCCACAGATGAAATAAGTATGGCGAGATGCTAGAAATGAGGACTTTCCTCTGTCTTCAAAACTTATAGTGGTATGACAGTCACTGTGTCCTAATGGAACAGAGCCATTTTTCTGGATGCACAGGTGTCCTTTTACTGGTGAGACCGAGATGGAAGGGGAACCAGCATTCTTTTTAGGTTTGGTATTTAACATCTTGTAGGACATGGTCATGTTCCCTTGCTTGTATTCTTCACTTTCTAGGACTGTACCGGTCGCATGAGGATCTCCCTCCTTATTAGGGTAACAGGCAGTATTGAGTACCTTGTTTAAATCCCCCAAGGCCACCCATTCTTGCATGAATTATTTCCGTCAGGGCAGGAGGTGGGGGTAGTAGCGTCAGCTGTTATTAGGGCGAACCAGGCTTCACAAGTTCCATTATAAGAGAATGGGAAAGAAAAAGAGGCATCCCTCCCTTTTTCTGATGAGGTGGGATGCGGCCACATATCCAACAATTGGTGCTATTACTGGCTTGCTGAGTGTGGTGTAGCATCTGTATGAAGGTATTGTTTCGCAAGGCTAGTCTATGGGCTTGTTCATGAGGGGGTAGGTCGTGATAGGTGTGTTCCTGAGTGCTGTTGGGTGTATGAGAGGTGTGTTGTGTTGGGGGAAAAACAGTGTGGAGAATCCAACCAAGACACGTCATAACTGCCATGAGGAAAAATAATACTGTCAAACATATAATAGGACCATTATGTCTTTTTCTAGAGTTCATTTTTTTTTTTTCTTCTCCCACATAGTCAAGGTGTTAAAATTCATTCCCATGCTCCAACCGCTTCACCACTGGACCGACGCCCAATGGACTTAATTAGCCAGAGTCCGAATGGCAGACCTTAACTTTGATTTGTAATCCTGTTGTGGGGTTAGTTCCAAAGGCAATAAAGATTGTTCAGTCACCATGTCAGTGGGATTGGCAGGGCCATCAGCAACAGTGTCTTTTTGTCCAAAATGTTTCCGGCAGTGGCTTGCGTGGAGCCAGCCCTTCCTGCCCTCGACCTTCACTGCTGTCCGTGTTGTTAGTAGTACGAGTCTTGGCTTCTTCCACCTGGGCTGGAGGGGACTGGTCCGGTCGAAGTTCCTCACGAGGACCCAGTCCCCGGGTTGGATGGCGTGTTCTTCCGGGTTGGTTTTGTCAGGGAAGGTGGCAGCAACCTGAGAACGACAAGATTGGAGTGCAGACATCAAGGAAGCCAGGTAGTCAGTCAGCATAGTACTGTCAACATCAGTTATTCTTTTAGGCCTTGGCGTACCCCACATATTTGGTGGTCTGCCAAAGACCACTTCATATGGAGATAAGCCAGTTCTGGAATGGGCTACCATACGCATGTAGAAGAGGGCAACCGGTAAGGCTGCTACCATCCAGTCCACGCCTTTGTCAGTGCATATCTTGGCCAATTTTGTCTTCAAAGTTTGGTTGTGCCTTTCTACTAGACCTGCTGCATGAGGATGTCTTACACAGTGAAACTTCCAAGTGTACCCTAACAGAAGAGACACTTGCTTCATGAGTTCAGAGGAAAAAGGTTGGCCGTTATCTGAGTAGATGACACGGGGCAACCCATACCGCGGAAAAAACTCTCTAACTAATTGTTTAGCAGTTGTCGTTGCAGTGTAATCTGGGACGGGATAGGCTTCTGTCCATCTGGTCAGAGCACACACTACAACTAGCACATACTTGTGACCTCTACATCTCTCCATCTGGATATAGTCCATCTGGAGAACTTCAAATGGATGGTCAGGGGTTGGAATCCTCCCTGTTCCACCTTTGTGCCTTTTCCTGGGTTGAACTGATTACAAATCATGCACGTTTTAACTTTTTGTTTGGCTGCAGCTCTCAAATGTTTGTTGTGCCATATATTCTGTATGCTGTCTAACATTGCTTTTCTCCCAGATGTGCTGGTCCATGTATGGTGTTTACCATAACTTGTACCATGGCATCCGGTAGAAACCATACTGCTCTTTCAGGTGTCATCCAGCCTTGATCTGTAAGGACCCCTCCTTTTTCCTTCCATTCTAGCAGTTCCTGTGGTGTGGCGTGACTTTGGACATCCTGGATGTCAGAAAAGGGGTCTCGTATTGTATATTGGCGGTGTGGTATACTTAATTCTGTGTTTGCTGCTAACTTGGCTGCACTGTCTGCAGAATCATTTCCTTTTGATATTTCATCTGTTCCTTTTGTGTGCGCTTTACATTTTAGCACTGCGATTTTCTCTGGTAACTGACTGGCCTCTAAGAGGGCAGTGATGAGTGTAGCATGCTGTATTCTGAACCCATGTGATGTGAGAAATCCTCTCTCTTTCCATAATGTACCGAAGTTGTGTACAACTCCAAAGGCATATTGTGAATCAGTGTAGATGTTAACTGACTTTCCTTTTGCTAAGTGACATGCTCGTGTTAGGGCTATGAGTTCTGCTGCCTGTGCCGACAGTATCTCTATCTTGTGTGCTTCTAAAGTGTCTGTACCATTTGTGACGGCATAGGCTGCTGCTAATTCTCCTGTGGGGAGTCTCATACATGAACCATCAACAAAGAGTGTCATTTCTGCCTTAGCAAGGGGAGTATCTTGTAAATCTGGTCTTGGTTTGGTCACTAAATCGATTATGTCAATACAATCGTGAATTTCTTCAGTAGGAGAGGTCAGTGGCAACAGTGTTGCTGGGTTTAAAATGTTGCAGCGTCTAATCTCAATGTGTGGCTGAAAAAGTGTCATCTCATATCCGGTGAGTCTGGCTATTGTCAGATGCTGTGTTTGTGTTCTGTTTAACAGAAGTTCTACAGCGTGTGGGACCTGAACTATCAGATGATGTCCCAATACAATAGAATCTCTTTGTCTAATAGCTTGTGCAGTAGCTGCTACTGATTTTAGACATGCAGGCAATGCTTGTGCTACTGGATCTAATGTGCTTGAAAAATAACCACATGGTTTATGTTTGTCTGCTTGAAGTTGGGTCAGAACTGATAGTGCTGTACCTGAGTTTTCTGTTACAAATAATGTAAAATCTTTGGTGTAATTAGGTGTTGCCAGCACTGGGGCTTGACACATAGCTTTTTTAAGAGACTGAAAGGCTTGCGTGTGTTCATCTGTCCAGGGTAATTGTGGAGTAGCGCCAGCTTCGAGTGTTGTCAGCTGCACTAACGGTTTGGAAATGAGTGCAAATTGTGGGATCCACTGTCTACAATATGAGGTGAGACCAACAAAGGCTCGAACTTGTTTCTGTGTTGTTGGTTGTGGTATTTGTTGTATGAGTTGGATGCGTTCCTGTGTAAGCTGCCTACCCTCCTTTGACAGCAAGTGCCCTAAGTATGCCACTTGCTGTAAACAAAATTGGAGCTTACCAGGGAAACTTTATGGCCATTTGCAGCTAGGAATTCTAGTACTAGTAGTGATGCTTCAGCACATGCTGCGTCAGATCTGGCCGTAATGAGGATATCATCAACATATTGTAGTATGGCTGTATCCGTGGGCATTTGAACAGTATCTAGTTGTCTTTTTAATGCTTGGCTATATACGCTTGGACTCTCTGTGAAACCTTGAGGAGCTCTTGTGAATTGGAAACTTCGTCCTTGTAAGGAGAAGCCAAAAAGGTATTGACTGTCTGGGTGAATAGGTATGCTAAAGAATGCGTTTTTCAAGTCAATGACTGAAAAATGCGTTGCTTCCGCATCTATGGCTGTGAGTAGGGTGGAGATGTCTGGAACCACAGGGTGTTGTGGAACGACACATTTATTGAGCTCTCTCAAATCCACCACTAGTCTGTAGACAGGTGGTGTTCCTGGTTCCACTTTTTTATGAACTGGTAAAACAGGGGAATTGCAAATGTTAGAAGTTGTTTCCTTAATCACACCTGACTGTATTAGGTCCTGAATAATTAACATTAATGCTTGTTCAGCCTGAGGTGGAATTTTGTATTGCCTTATGCGTGGTAGTTGGGCTCCCTCTTTCAGTGTAACCTTGTGAGGTGTTATTTCCATACATCCTACTGTGGTGGAATCAGTGGCCCACAGGGTGTGTGGCAAATCTTTCAAACACTCATCTAATTCTCTACTTGTGTAGTGGCCCTTGAAATCTCGCAGAAATAGTCTGACATCTGTAGGTGAGCAAACAATGACAGCTCCTAATTCTTTCAATGTTTTTATACCAAGCAAGTTTTCTGGACATGATTTTGTCAATATAAGATCTGTAGTTGTCATGAGGGGACCAACCTGCAAGGGCAGTGGCTTTGACGTGACGTTTGTCACAGGTTGTCCCGAGAAACCCAGAGAAATACTTTTTGAACCCGAGAGAGGAGCCTCTGGGACCTCTTGATGGCTTATTGTTGTTTTACTGGCCCCAGTGTCTAGTAGAAACTTCCTATCCTCCCCAAGAAGTCGGACCTCTATAAATGGACCTGTCTGATCTACTGGAATGGGGATTAGGGGCAGTTTGTCATCTTCTCTCTCTGGGCAACATCATGAGAAATCTGGGTAATATTCAGTGTAGGCGCTGTCTATAATATTCATTTGGGCCATTTGTGTTGTCAGTGGAACTGAAGGTGTTGAACTGTCTAGGGAATCATTCTGTTTTGGCTGATATGGGCGTGGCTGGGTCTTACCAGTAGCCAAATTGTGCTTTAAGACAGGGCAATCTTTAACGAAGTGTCCCATCTTTTGCAATAATTACAAGTGCTTTTTATATTTGTCTGGCTACTTGGTGTCTGTTGACGCTGGGGTGCAGTTTGGGCTACTAATGCTTTCATCTTTGTGTCTTTCATGCGTTTCTTATCATTTTCTTCTTCATCCCTAATGCGATTCTGGTGATATTGTAGCATTTGTAACACCTGTGGAGGTGTATGTGCTTGCCAGGTACTTTCTACTTTTAGTACTCTGTCCTTAATGGCTGGCAAGGCGTTATCTACTAATTTGGAAACAAACAGATGCGGGTAAGCTTCACTTGTTGGCGTAAGGCCGCTATTTATCGCAAAACACTTTTCAAGTCTAGTGTAATAATCTCCTATTTCTTCACCATGTTTCTGTTTGCAGGAGGAAATGGCATCCCAGTCCTCCTTTTTCACTGTTAGTAACTGTGGTAGCACCTTTAAAATAGTGCCAGGAAGTGCTTTTAGTTTGTCTCCTATACCTTGACCTGCTACTCTAGTATTTTCGTCATTCTGAAGTTCAGTCCATTTAATGTGTTCACCTGCTACTTCCCAATCTTTTTCTCTTAGTTTGTCATATATACCTGATGGCAACAATAATTTCAGAATTGCTGTGATATCAGAAAGAGTATATGTTCCCATCATTAATACATCTCCTAATTCCTTAAAGAATCCAGCAGGATCCTTTGAGTGGGAGGGAACCATCTCTTTCATCCTTAGTAACAAGTTTTGTCAAGGGTACATAAATGAAGACGCGTTGTAGCGCGCCATTCGTGTCAGCTCTGGGGTGGACCTCTCTCATGGGGAACTGGCGTGTTTGAGGAAGTCTATTAGTTGATCCACACGTATTATGGGGAGATCTATATCCAGTCACTTTCTGGTATTTCTGTCTAAAATCTATAAATGTGTTAAGAAAAACTGAACTATTGTGGAGGAACATGTTATCAGCGCAGTCAGACAGAAAATCTTCGAGTCTTGGATCATGTTTAAAATGAGTGTCATTGAGTGTGATGAGATGTTGTACCATGTAGAGACTTGCTAATCTTTGATGTGAGCGTGGTAATGCTAGAAAAAGCTGGGCTATGAGATCATTGTCATATATCTTATATTGAGAGACCCATAGGGTCGCAGTTCTGGCTATTTCCTCCTCCTCCGGTGTAAGCGGAGGTTCCTGGTCTAACCAGTAGTCTAATGCATTGGATGTATTTTCAAATAACTCATCTGGAGATGACCGTTCAGAGTGACCTTGGAGGAATGTAGGCGGGGGTGTTCGTGAATTAGGGGCGGAAGAACGAACGGGTAGGACTTTTTCAGTAGGTTCAGTAATTTCCTCCTCAAGTTTCTTATTCTCTTCATTTGTTTGCAAGTTTTGCAGAATACGGGTCACATTACGGGTGAACCTGTCTAGTGCATCATTTATAAGTTCTAGACTAGTGTGGTCGGATGCGGAATCTAATAAGTCAAAAAGTGAAACTGGTACATTTCTTTCCTCTGCTTGTATGTGTTTTATGAAACAGCAAAGGAGGAACCTATACATGTGCATTTTTACAGGGTGTGATCTTCTTGTAGTCATAGCGTTAATGGCTCGTGAGTTCTCTCCAGTACGAAGAAACTCAGAGGCCGCTTGAAGAAACGTGTCAATTGCTGGTAGATGTCTTATTTCTTCCCAGGAGTCATGAAGTATTTTACTTATTCGGCCCGCCTCCCCTGTGTTGCTCGGAGTCGGGTCATAGGGGCAGTCGGGAATTGTTTTACCTGGGTCTGGACCTACGGCACCCCCTTCTGGAGTGAGAGGTGGTGCGTTATGTTGTGAAAGGGGTGGCGGAGGCAGAGGGTGTTGAATGACTGGAACTTCATAGGGTGGTGGAGTATCTAAGAGAAAATTAGTAAAAGTATCCTCTGGTGGTGGGGCTGTAGGCTGTGCTGATGCAATGTTAAGGTTTTCAGGTGCAGATGGCAATACAGGATAAAAACCAGTAGAAATGGCTGATTGTTCCCTTTTATTCCTTTCACTAACTACTTCTTTCCCTATTTCTTGTAACTGTTCTTTCTTGGCCTGCTCTGACATTCTCTTACCCTTTTCAACTTTATGCAATTCCTTCTGTTGCCTCCTATGGGCTTCTTTTCTCCATAATTCTACTGAGTCACTCTGTGACTGGCGGACTCTCTTTTTCTTCCATAACTGTTCCTCTAATTTCATAATACACTCTGTATCAAAACTACCATTTTCAGGCCATCTATATCTGAGTTCTAGGTCTTTAGTATATTCTACCCATAGATCACAATAAATAAGTGCACCGACACCATGTTTTGCATACATGAAGTGTCCTGGAGTATCCCGAGGAGGAAGGGGAATTTCCTTCTCAAGAATACTCCTTTTGGTTGCCATCTTACGTATTTTCGAGAAAATAGGCATGATGGCAAGACTTTCAAAGATTTTAGAAGTGAGAAAAACATAAACAGAACAAATATCTTTACCGTACCCACGAAAGAGGTGAGTCCGTCTTTTATACTAGTTTAGTAGTCCTCACAAAATAAGTGAGAAACCCACAAAAAACATGTATCTTTACCGTGCCCACAAGGTAGTGAGTCCGTCTTTTATACTAGTTTTAGTAGTCCTCACCAAAGATAGGTGAGAAACCAAAAACGCGTATCTTTACCGCCCCACAAAAGCTGTGGGTTCGTTTTTATACTTTTCAGCAGTACTCACCGAAAAGTAACTGGAAGGCCTCTTGAAGATTTTGGGAAAACGCGGCGCGCAGTTTCAAGGTGGGATTTGTAGAACCTCGGACTCGTCTGCTTCGCAGGTTGGGCTTTGGTTCAGGACGTTCCGCTATTTCCTCACCGCCTCGTGTGGATGCTGGGCCGCAGTCGGTCCCCCTCTTCGCCTCGAGGGAGTTAGCGGGAATTCCCCGCGTTGTGCACTTTTGATGTCCGTCAACGGTCAGGAGGGGACAGTACCGGGTCCAATATCGCCGGCGCGTGGGGGAAAGGGAAGGTCCCTGTTCGGGCGCCAATTACTGTGGTAAATTAAATTTACTTATTACCTCATTTCTGAATTTCTATGCTTAATAAATCATAATTTCTTGTCAATGCAAAGCGAGGAGTCCGTGGTGCTCAAATGAAGGAGGAGAAGACCAATAACTCGAGTTAAAGGGAGCGCTTCCAGCACCAAGCGGGCACAGGAGCAATCTCTCAAGTCCCTCTCTTTAAGTGGGGGTCTTTATTTTCAACAGCAGAATATTTATACAGTCTTGGTCACGAGGCAAAATAGAGGAACAAACAGGTCGTGGCAGATAGAGGAACAAAGATTCAGCAAGAGGAGCAGAGTGTGAAGAAATGGGGGCGTGTCTTGAGGCTTCGTGAGGGGACTTGCGATGTGAAATAGTCTGACAGTTGGAAGGGAAGGCTTCCTCATTTGGGGGTTTGTGCTCGTGCTTCATGTCAGAAACATGAACCATCTCTGCGGGGGAGCAGGAACTCATGTACTGGTTTCCCGGACTTGGCAGAAACCACAGAGACAGATGGTGAAAATGAGGAAAACCAGGTGCAGGGGTGTCGTGCTCGTGCTCGGGGTCTTGGGACACCAAAGGGTGAATTAAAAACAAAATGGTGTCTGCTTTTAATGTGGGCAATTATTAATCGCGCAAAGGGGATCGCGCAAAGGGGCATAATTAGATCGCGCAGAGGGCAGCGAAGGGGCATAATTATAGATTTTATTTCCACACTCCATTGGATAACATTGGGCCTCAACATTCTGCACCCGCCGCCCTAGTGCCGCTGAGGGTGCAACAGTGCATCACTGACCCTGGGAGACCCCCCCGAGTCTAACCCCAGAACCCTAACTCAAAAGACCGATTACTTACCTCGAAACCGATAACCTGTTTTTCCTCATAGAGTAACATTGACACCTTTTCTCCCAAAAAGTTTCTAAGTGTCGACTTTTGAAAACTAAGAATATTCCTTAAAAATCACACAAATAACAAAAACGTAATTACTTGCCTGTTTGCCTGAATCTAGGAGTCCAGCACTGGATTACAAAAGTAACGTTAAAGTAACTTACCTGTGAATTGAATTTCCTTCCATATGATAACATTGGTGGTTCTAGGTGAAAAAGTTTCTAAGTGTCAACTTTTGAAATACAAGAATATTCTTTAAAAATCGTACAAAATACAAAAACGTAATTACTTACCTGTTTTAAGTAAATGTCCCAGTGCTGAATCTAGGAGTCCAGCACTGGATTGCAAAAGTAATTTTACCTGCATTTACCTTAAAAAGCCATTCATTTCAATGTACTGCATTTACTAAGGTATTGTAACCTACTGCATCCCTTGTAAATCAAATCAAGTACAATCTTCATTGCTTTTTAAAACTGTGTACAACAAGTAACTTATTACTGAAAAGAATTGAATGCTTACCTGTATCAGGCTTGCTTGGTTCTAAAATAAAATAACAGTATATTTTTTTATAGAAAAACAATTGGCCTAGAGTTCAGTTCTTGAGTGTGTGAATTAATTTGCTGACTGAGTGTGTACATCAAATGCTTAACACTGTCCTCTGATACTGCCTTACTGCTCGACCAAGCTACCACTTTAGAGAGTAAGGTTCTATCTAACTTTAACCTCTGGAGTCACCTGAACCCTATACACACTATACCTCATTTTGGTGTAATTTGTATAGGGCCAGTTTCTTACATTGGTGGATCAGCGGTGGGATATACAACTTGCATTTGTTGGACTACTTGGTTACCACCTGATCACACAACAGAACTCTTAAATTGCCTTTAAAATTCTGATTTTTTCAAATTGCCATTTTTTTCCCAAACTACTAAAAGTCTTGTTAGGGCCTTGCTTAAGTCCCTTTAGAATTTTTGAAAATAAAAAGTCACTATAATCCAGAGTAGAGGGGTTAGAACTTTTTGTTAGAATGTCTCAAGAAAAGAACCCAGCTATTAGTGAAGATAATAATGACATGCAGGACATGGTTGAGGAGCTCGACCTCACCCCTTACCTTCACTTGTCTTTCAAGGAAGTAAGGTCCTTGTGTAAACTCAAAAACATAGCAATGGGCCCTCATCCAACCAAACAAAAGCTCCAGGAGCTATTGGCTGAGTATTCAAAGGCCCACCCCTCTGAAAATGGTGATGACCAGTCAGAGGAGGAAAGGAGTGAGGAGGATGGAGATAGGAACCCACCTACACCACTTCCTAGGGAAGAAAGGGTCCCTGCACCCTTATTTCCAAGAGTTAACCTCTGGGGACCTAGAGGCCACACAGGTGGCTCAGGCTCTGGTGGGGACATTGAGGACAGCCTCAATGAGGACAACCTTTTAGCAAGGTTGGCCAAAAGACTGGATCTAGAGTCCAGACTCCTGGCTCTAGAGAAAGAAAGAAAGGAGATGGGTTTAGCACCCATCAATGGTGGCAGCAATCAAAAGAATAAGGATGAAGAGCAATCTTATGATCCTAAAATCCCCAAAGGGATTGTACCTAAATATGAGGAGGGTGATGATATCACCAAGTGGTTCACAGCCTTGGAGAGGGCTTGTGAAGCCAGAAGGGTGAAGAAGACTTTCTGGGGGCACTCCTTTGGGAACTGTTCTCTGGTAACTGCAGAGACAGACTCCTGACCCTTTCTGGGGCAGATGCTGGGTCTTATGACCTCATGAAGAGAACTGATTGAGGGATTTGGGCTCACAACTGAGGAGTACAGAATTAGATTCAGGGGGGCTCACAAAACCCAAAACCAGTCCTGGATTGATTTTGTAGACTACTCAGTAAAAACACTAGGTGGCTGATTAACTGGAAACAATGTGCATGACTTTAATGGAATTTACAACCTGTTTATGAAAGAACCTATATTAAGTAATTGCATTGATGAAAAGTTGCATCAGTACCTGGTAGACCTAGGTCCACTTTCTCCCCAAGAATTGGGAAAGAAGGCAGGCCACTGGGTCAAAACAAGGGTCACTAGGACGTCCACTGGGGGTGACCAAAAGAAAGGGGTTACAAAGCCTCCCCAGAAGAAAGACAGTGAATCCCTTAAAGATAAAAGTAAGGAGTCCCAGGTAGCCCCCCAAAAACCTGTCCAGGAGGGTGGGCCCAAAGACACCTCACAAACTAAGACAGGGTACCAAGGTAAGAATTAGGATCCCAACAGAGTATGGTGTCACACCTGCCAAAAGGCAGGACACCACACCAAGGACCCTAGCTGTCCTAAACACAGTCCTTAGCCCAGCTCCAGGGGTGACTAGTGTAGCTCCAGGGGTTGCCAGTGTAGCTTTGGAGGAGGGGTCCTCAGATGAGGAAGCCCTCATAGCCTTCAACTGGAAAATGGGGCCACAAGGTAAGCTGGATATTCCAGAGGGGAGTAGACACTTCCACCACCTACTGGTGAATGGAATCCCAGCCCTTGCCCTGAGAGATACCTGTGCCAGTCACACTGTGGTGCATGACAGGTTGGTTCTCTCAAACCAGTATGTCGCAGGGGAAACAAAAAGAGTAAGGACTGTCCCAGGGGGTGTCTCTGTTAGGCCTGTGGCTATAGTGCCCCTAGAAGTAGCTGGGTCACTTAGATGGAGAAAGGTGGTAGTCAGTAAAGACCTCCCCCTTGATTGTCTCCTTGGGAATGACCACCCAGAGGTTGGTCTGAGCCAAAGAGAGGACCTGATCCAATGCCAGACCTCACCCAAGAAACCTGGGGGGGCTCAACCTGCAGTTGGTGCAGCTAAGCCCCAAAAGAAAAAGAAGAGAAAGTGTAGGAAAGGTGGACAACTGTTGGCCACAGTTCCAGTGGGCTAGAGAGATTCTATCCCAGTAAGGGAGAACTACAAACTTGGCACTGGTGAAGTCCCCCCTAGCCAACAAAAAGCACTGACTAGTCAAACAACTGTCCAGCCTGAGTTGGTGGCTCCTCAGCTGGCAGAACAGAGGGTGGAAGAAGGGTGTTCCCTACCAAGTGTAGTGACTCCCCCACCCTAAAACAGCAGACAGGCAACCAGAACCCAAAGAAGCCTGTAAGGTAGCCCCTTCACCTACCAGTGAGGAGCTAAAGGTGTGGTTCTGGGCACTGACAGCTGTCAGTAGCCTCTGCTGGGTGTTAGCCTTCATGGCAGCACTGTCCTTGGCATGGTGGCCTAGCCCCCTGCCAAATAGCAAGTTAGGCCCCCTGACCTTATTGGTCATGGTGGGGTTGCTCAAGCTGTGGGTAACCTCTGTGGGTAAGCTGGCCCTAGCTAAGTTAGAAATTCCAGAGTTAGGCACCTCTGAACCCAAACTAAAAAGTTGGGGTGAAGGCACTAAAGAGATAGGAAAGGAGCATTGGGAATTAGGCCCTGAAACTGTTGAGGTAGGCCAGCTCCCTAAAGGGGCTGACCTGGACAGACGGATGTAAGGCAGAGTAGGCCCTGCAACTCACACACCACTTCCTCTGCTCTTCCTCGCCTGAAAGACTAGGCGGCTCTCCCAGCTTTGGCTGAGTCTCCTGGCCCTTGGGCTGGGGGGGGGGGAGGGGCTTGTGTAAGGAAGTGTGTTTCTGTTGCAGTAACCCCCCCCACTTTTTGCCAGACCACTGATGCACTTTGACTTGATGTGCCCTGGGTCCCTGCCAATCAGGTTCCCAGGGCCTGTCTTCTTTCCCCAAAACTGTACCCAATTGGCATCTCTGGCCACAGGTCAACCCCTGGTAAATGGTACCACAGGTACCCAGGGCACTGTGACCAGGGAAGACCTCTAAGGGCTGCAGCACTTATTGTGCCACCCTTAGAGGACCTGTACCTTTATACACACACACACACACTGCTTTTGCAGGCTGCGTGTTTTGGTGCAGAACAAAGTGAAGAGTCGACATGGCACATCCCTGTGTGCCATGCCTACAAACCACTGCCCTGGCATAGGTCAGTCACCCATCTAGCTGGGTGCACTATACCAGTGGTGAGGGTACAGGTGCATGAGCCCTGTACCCCTACAGTGTCCAAGCCAATTCTTAGACATTGTAAGTGCAGTGCTGCCATTAAGAGTATATGGTGCTGGGAGTTTGTCATTACGAACTCCACAGCACCATAATGGCTGCACTGAAAACTGAGAAGTTTGATATCAAACTTCTCAGCACATTAAACCCACACTGATGCCAGTGTGGGATTTAATGACAAAATGCACACAGAGGGCATCTTTGAGATGCCCCTGAAAAACGACCAGCCTCGGGTGGGTTCCCTGACTGGTACACACCAGCCTGCCACCACAAGACATGTTTCTGGACCCCTAGGGTGGGAGCCTACGCTCCCTGAGCCCAGAAACAAAGCCTTTCCGGGGCGGAGGTGTACACACCTCCCCCAGGCCAGGAAGAGCCATCTGTGGCAGGGGAGCTTCAAAGGCCTGGCAGCCTTTGTAATGCGACCCCCCAGCCTCTCCTGCTATCGGGAGCAGGCCCCCTTCCTGTCTCCCCTCCCTTTCGGCGGGAAGACAGGTGGGAAAAACTAGCCAGCCCAGGAGGTGTGCCCACCTCTGCCAACTCCACCCCTCAGGTCGGGGAGGCGAGGTGAAGCCCACTCTCCAGTGCTCGCCATCTTGCAGATGGCAGGCACTCCCCAATCGGGACTAGGGATTGTGCTCACTCCCCCACGTGGGGTGAGCACACCAAGGGTGTAGTCACCCTAAGGTCAGTAGCCCATTGGGTACTGACCTCAAGACCCCTAAAACGCCCCCTAAATACTGTATTTAGGGGGCAGCCCTGAACCAGGAAGGTAGATCCAGCAACTACAAGAAAAAGAAGAGAAGAAGAAGGACGAGAAGCCGTGCAGAGCTAACAAGAGGACGACGCCCACTGACTTGGCCCCAGCCCTACAGGCCTGTCTCCCCCTCGAACCTGCTCCTGCAAAACCCCGGCGTGTCCAGCGGCCAGCAACCTCAAAAACCCCGGAGGACCTACCTGCCTTCACTTTCCAAGCTGTTTCTCCCGTGAACAACGGACGTGTTTGAACTGCAGCTTCTGGTGCCAGCCAGGAACCGCGAATCCCGCACACTCTGCACCCGCCGAATCCGGCCTGAGCTCGAGTGGGCAAATACCCCGAGGAGGTCCCCCCGGCGATCCTGACCCGAGATCCGGCGACCCCTGACCTGCCTCACGCCTCCTGAAGACGCCTGTAGCCTCAATCCAGAGGACCCCATCTACCGCGACCAGAGCGGGTAAGAAAATCTGACGTCCCAAGGCACCCCTGCCCCCCACGGCCTTGTGTGCTCAACCCAGCGGTGCCTAACCAACCCTCAACATCCCAACTTACCCCTCGAAGTGGTGGTCACTCCTGGAAGATCCTCGTCCCCGAGCCTGCAGTGTTTCTTTGTCCCGGAGAATCTCCATTGAAATCAACAGGGCACCCGACCTCAAAACAGCACCCTGCACCCTGCTGCCCTAGTGCCGCTGAGGGTGCCCCTTTTATGCTAACTTGGTCCCCAACTTGCCCTGAGCTTAACCCTAGGAGCTTTGCTCCCACAACCCCGTGGCCTGCTTGCCAGCAGCCACCAACCGGAGTCCCCCTATCCTCCATAGGATAACATTGGGCCTCAACACTCTGCACCCGGCCGCCCTAGTGCCGCTGAGGGTGCAACAACAGTGCATCACTGACCCTGGGAGACCACCGAGTCTAACCCCAGAACCCTAACTCAAAAGACCGATTACTTACCTCGAAACCGATAACCTGTTTTACATCATAGAGTAACATTGACACTTTTTCTCCCAAAAATTTTCTAAGTGTCAACTTTTGAAAACTAAGAATATTCCTTAAAAATCACACAAATAACAAAAACGTAATTACTTACCTGTTTTAAGTAAATGTCCCAGTGCTAAATCTAGGAGTCCAGCACTGGATTACAAAAGTAACGTTAAAAGTAACTTACCTGTGAATTGAATTTCCTTCCATAGGATAACATTGGTGGTTCTAGGTGAAAAAGTTTCTAAGTGTAAACTTTTGAAAAACAAGAATATTCTTTAAAAATCGTACAAACTACAAAAACGTAATTACTTACCTGTTTTAAGTAAATGTCCTAGTGCTGAATCTAGAAGTCCAGCACTGGATTACAAAAGTAACGCAAAAGTAATTTTACCTGCATTTACCTTAAAAAGCCATTCATTTCAATGTACTGCATTTACTAAGTATTGCAACCTACTGCATCCCCTGTAAATCAAATCAAGTACAATCTTCATTGCTTTTTAAAACTGTGTACAACAAGTAACTTATTACTGAAAAGAATTGAATGCTTACCTGTATCAGGCTTGCTTGGTTCTAAAATAAAATAACAGTATATTTTTTATATAAAAACAATTGGCCTAGAGTTCAGTTCTTGAGTGTGTGAATTAATTTGCTGACTGAGTGTGTACATCAAATGCTTAACACTGTCCTCTGATACTGCCTTACTGCTCGACCAAGCTACCACTTTAGAGAGTAAGGTTCTGTCTAACTTTAACCTCTGCCAAACCTCTGGAGTCACCTGGACCCTATACACACTATACCTCATTTTGGTGTAGTATATATAGGGCCAGTTTCTTACACCATGGTGTAATTTTGCGTATGTGCGTATAATTTTGATGTGAAAAGTTTGATTCACGCAGTGCAGCCAGACATCGCGTGAAGGGTCACTCATACACTGTTACATTTGTAACACAAACATACAACCATTTTTGTTATGGGAGAAATTGAGTTCCTAAAAATGTTCAGAATGTAGAATATTTTTATACGCTTTACATTTCTCCCACTTTTAAAAATGGCTGTATTTTTCAGTCATATATATGACACCATGTCTCCCAGCCACTGGGAGCAATATTCTTGCTGTGTGTAAATGCAACACCTAGAAATGGGAAAGAATTAAACTGAAGAGTTAACTTTTTATATGGATTCCATAAAACTCATCATTTTTATTTTCTCCTACTTCAAAGTGTTGCATCTACAAACAGCAAGCCTCTTCCACCCAGTGGCCTGTGGACTAGGTGCCACATTTATAACAGAAAAACACAGCCATTTGTTTAAATGGGAGGAATTTAAAGTGAGAAAAACATGCTTCATAAAATATTAAGACATAATTGACTTAATTGAAAGTTGAGAGAAACATTGACTCAATGTTTCATAGAAATATATTTTTTTCACTTTACATTTCTCCCATTTAAAAAAAACTGTATTTGTCAGTTATAAATATGACACAGTGTCTAATTGCCACTGTGAGCAAGAGGCTTACTGTTTGTAAATGGGACACTTTTAAATGGGGGGAAATTAAAATGAAGAGTTAGCTTAATCATTAAGGTAACTCTTCATTTTACTTTTCTCCCATTTAGAAGCATCATTTTGTTCTCACCCATTATTGAGTTAACATGCACATTTTTTTAAGACTTGTACACCTCAGTGCTTCAGTTCTTCACCTCTGTGCCCTGGGTCATAAATCTGACTCCAGCACTGTCCATTATTAGGCCCTGCTATCTGCAGCCTGAAGATAATAATGTAAAATAAACTCCGCCTTCCCTTAACTTTCACAGGAAAGTGTGACCCTGTGCTTATTTATAATGAACTCAAGGCTGTGAGCTACTCTGAAGGGGTCTGTGAGCTACAGGCAGCTCACGATCAACTGGTTGCAGACACCACTAGACTAATTCAACAGTGAAAGTCCGAATGTGTCGTGAAGAAGTAGGGTGTTCAACAGACTGGCGAGGAAGCAATATTAAAGATAGACCATTAGATTCTAAGCAAAATGTTAATTAAACATTCATTCATTTATATACTTGCTGCCTTCAGTCATAACTTTACCAGTAATTAAAGTGGACCTAGAGATTTTGTCTGGGTGTAAATATCTGGCATGTATAGTTGTGCACCAGCATTTTGTCACCCCTATTGGTTTACCCATAGCTGTAGATGGATATTTCTTGAGAAAGCAGTATCAGAACTTAGTCTTAGGTTAAGTTTCGTATTTTTCAGTCTAAAATAATTATAGTTCGTTGGTAAACCTCCTTTCTTCTTGAGTGACTTGTGATGTAAAATAAAAACGGGGCATGCAACTATAAAGAAGCAGAATTCTTGAATCTGTGCCCGCATATGATTCATTTTCAGGGTTGCTGCTGGGCCTGGAAATGTAGCTTTCTTATTATAGACATGTAGGTTCGCACTAGCGTTTGTAACTGCCTACCTTGAATTGGTGTCTTGTACATAACTACTTTCTTATGTCCAAAGTGACTCTTTCCCTTTTTCTCTTCATTGGTACACTTTAGTGGACAATATGGAAACAAGGTGCTTTCTTCAGTAAGTAAGCACCCAAACTATAATATATCTACATAGCAGCCACCTACTTGGTAACCTGTTCTACATAGCAGCTGTCCATGAAGAGGCTACGAGGAATGGTAATGCAGAATTCCGTCAGTTTTTGAGCACTGGTCTAATACGTGATAACGTCACCTTGCTGTGGAGACACTTAATTGGGGCTTTTTACACTGCGACTCTTTTACTGTGGCTTTTGAAACACTTATCTTGCATTTCAAAATGAGGTCAAATTAGCAGGCAGGCAAAGATGGCACATCGGAAGTAATAGCTACTGGACCGGATACACGGGCCCGTTTCATTGCACAAACACTTAACAAATTATTTCTGCAGAATAAGGTTGCCCTGGGCGGTCCGTATTATACTGACGATACACTGCTTATATTGACTCGCTTGTGGAGTGGGGTTGGTACGTAGGCCTCTGGTTTGAACTTTACAACAAGACTCTTAGCGAGGTGTTTTACTCTAGTTTTACCAGGTATCTTTTCCTAATTGTCACTTGCCAAGACATTAGTAGTGCAGCGGTATTTTAAAAGGGCATATATACATATTAATAAAATGGAGTGAACTCTAAATCCCAAATTGCGCTTTTGGAATTGTTGAGCGGTTTGGGGACGTTAGAAGAAGACTTTCGTTCAGTGTCTCCAAACGGAATTCGACTGAACCATTGTGTTTACGTAGCATTGCTCTTTTAATATGCAGATCATTATGTTTAACCAAGCATGGAAGCGTCTCTAAATAACACACTCCTGCAATAAAGACCACGAACAAATATTAGACTACCTTCTGTTCTGTGTTCCAGCCGCGTGTAATACGTATCCAGGAAGACAAGTAAATAGATCCCGACTTATTTGCAGAAAAACAGGATCTGATAGTGGTACGGTGGACCATTGTTAGCAAGAGGTGCTCGATAGCCCACAGGCATAACATTTGTGACACGGCACTCACAGACTGTGCCGCACTTGCTGAGGTAAAGGCAAATGAAAAGAGTCTCTTCAAGTAAGGGGATGCAAAAACATAGTTTGTAATTCAGAATTTGAAATTAATTTTAATCCGTTTACAGTCGTGCCACAGGGTGGCAGCAAATTCTCATATTTCCACGCAGATGTAGACCAAAACGTTCGTAGCACTGGAGGTATTATGCTGTTACCCCTTTGTGTCAATTTAATGAAATAACTAATTTAACATCCCTAATTTCGCTTGACTGTTGGAGAACATTTTATTTTCTAGAGCTATATATCAATTTCGAATAACTAGAGGGCTTTTGGGACGATTTTTAAATTGTCTTGTGGACTTTTGCATTTTAAACCTGAATCTTAAGGTATGTTTGGCACCAAAAGACTGGGTGGCTTTTGGAGCGTGAAGAGCATAGTTTTAGTATATGTTTAGATACATAATTTTTAAGCCATTAAACCTAAAGTTTCCAAGATAAGTGGTTCCACCCAAATAAAGGTACATTTTGGATTGTGAGACGTTTTGGTTACACCAGAGCTGTAGTGTATAAACGAAGTTTTACAATGCTCCTCTTTAGCTCGTTAAGGACATACCCATCTTTAATAGATAGACCAATTAGATGATTAATAACGGGACTAAATAGCAAGGCAGGCAGTTTTAGCAGATAGGTGGCTACTGGGTCGCTTGGTGAGTCTGGGGGTTTAAGAGGCATGATTCATGTTTCATCAAGTGAGGCCTGTTTAAGAAGAACCCCTCTGAAGTGTGACAAACATTATTAATGGACCACGGGACGCTTGCACGTGGACCATACCTGGCTAGCAAACGTTGGCACGCTATTTTAAAATGTTGGTGATTTTGTCCGTGGAAAAAGTGTTTAGTTCCTCAGTTCCTTAGAAGTGATCTGTGGGGCATGTTTGGAGTAAACCAAAGCAGATTAGACCAGTTTATAGAGACCAGCTATTTGCTTGCTAGTCTTAAATTGGCCTATGGCTGTTAAGTTTATATCTTATTCCTTCACAGGAAGAGAATCTACCTGGTTTGATGGTAGAATTTAAGAGGGTGCTTCATTTGAAAAAATGTAAGCTGAAATGGCCCTTGCTGGAATGTGCAGCAAAGAGAGAGGGCTGTGTTTGGTGTGCTGAGAGGTGGTCTTGTGGCGTTATAGAGCAGCATTCGGATGTCTTGGCCCATTGAAAGAATTGTAAAAGATGCGGAGTCTGAAAGAAGCTCCACTAATGTACAATTTCCGTACATGACTGATGGGTTGATTGCCGTCTGCACAAGGTTTTATAGCACTAATGCTTCTAACTCTGTTCGTTAGCCAGATGCCATAGTCTGGTTTCACTGAGTCCTGCATTGGATCAAAATTGTCATTGAACAGTGTTTGATAACTGTCTGCTGAAAAGGTCACAGTTGCTACTGTCTGCCTGCTGTTGGGATGCACCCACTGGTGCCATGCTCACACCCATTCTAAATGCTTCCACCTCTTCCGGGACCTTCCCAGATGCTTGGAAACATGCAACTGTCCACCCAAGTCAATGCCATCACCGCCTCATGATTCCATACTCTGAAGATGTTGAGGAAGATTTTCAAATGACTCCCAAACAGCACCCAGAAAACCATCTGGCACACCCTGGTCACAATTGGGCTGTACTACGGGAACACCCTCTATGCTAGGATCAACACAAACTCACCAGAAGTTTGCAGACCATTCAGAACTTGGCGGCCAGACTCACTCTCGGCCTCTAATGACGCACTTGCATCACACCATAACTGAGAAGGAGCTACACTGGCTGCCCATTCACAAACGAGCACAATTCAAACTCCTCACCCACCCTTTCAAAGCACTACATAACCCTGGCCCAGCATACCTCAACAGTTGCATCTGCTTTCACAATCCTTCCAGACGCCTCTGCTCATCCGGCCTCCTACTTGCACAAATCCCACGCATATGGAAAAGCAGATCTGGTGCTCAATTCTTCTCATACATTGCTCCTAAAGCGTGGAACGACCTACTTGGACACATAAGAGCCTCCTCCTCAGTCCTTGAATTCCACAAGAAGCTGGGGACCCGGCTTTTAAAGTAGTCCCGTTAAGCCCGAACTGTGGCAAGACACCTGCTCATTGCGAAGCTACTCTCTGTGGTGATAGTGCACTTTAAAAATCAGCATTACATACAAAGGCTCTTGTTAGGTAACCACATGGCGGTGAAGGACGGCTAGAAAGAAGAAAGGCTGGAAAACTTCTTTTGAGGAAGTTGTTTAGAGTGATGCTGATATTTCTGATGCCTTGCTTATGTGCAATTGGCGTCAAAATTCATGTTTGTTAAGGCTTGAGTTAAGCCTATCTTGTTGCATGACCCTTTGGTCCTTTAAGTTAACTGAAGAGAGCATTAAAAACAGGAGCCCTGGTGCTTCTAGATGGTCTATTAAACTTGTGATCGGTATGTTAGTTCCTCAGAATATATGCTGTCCTCAGAGCTTTGATTAGAAGGTTGCTGATGAATTGCATATCTTACAGTAGCAATGCCTACCAGACTACTGAAAGGTAGTCTTAAATCGCTAATTCTAAGGCCAGCTAGCTTAGGATATTTGGGACAAGTGGCTTTCTCAATGGTTGCTTGGTACATAATTTGGGTGTAGGAGATTGGCTGTTAGCTTTCTTTTATATAAATGTTTTTATAATTTTTTTCGTATAGTCACAGTACAGCTTCAAACATTATGTATGCAGTATTGTTAATACTCTGTAGTAGAGTAAAAAAAAAATGTACCTCACGTGGCAAATCGGCGAACACAGTAAAAGCAGATAATGCTTTACAACAAGCATTGCAATAGTGACACTCAAACATTCTACCATTGGCTACATAAAAGATATAAGAGGCACAATACAAGGGCACCAATCTGTGAGATTATGGATATCTTAGCTGCTGTTGGGGAACAGTTTAAAAAAAAAAAAAAAAAAACTAGTAAAATGTAGTAACTGGGAGAGTGAGGGGGAATTGAGATGAGAAGGTGTAGGAAGAGTGCACCGCAGGCTGGAGGGGTAGTCGGAGGGACATTGATGAACTGTGACGGAGTCTCAGCAGTGGGTATTCAGAAGCCAAAAAGTGGGAGCGCAGTATGCACTACAAGCAGCTGAATAATTTGGGGCACAAGAAAGGGTGGTTGAGTAATCGGGTCCCGGGGGCGTAGTAAAGGAGCATAAAGAGTTTCGCCCAACGGATTATTATAGGGAATGGGCCCGGGCCTCTGCCTTTGTTGGGCACACAGGTGCAGACACGACGACCTGGCCTGCTGCCGTGCGTTCATGGAGGAAGGGTGTTTTCCTTAACCTGGGCACGAAAGGTTTACAGGCGCCCGTCCCAGCTCGGCAAAAGAGGTTATTTTGGGAGACCTCAAGCTTTCTTGCGTCATTGGAGACTGCTCTCAACCTGTGCCCAAGAAGAAACCAATTGGCGTCCTGCAATGACTGATGTGGGCTTTCCAGAGGCACGCAATTGACCTCCGTGCTAAGATGAATGCAAAGCTGAGGAGGCAAGTATAGCCTTTTTTTTTTTTGAGTGCTTAAAGAGACCCAGGACGGCGATGTCCCTACTACCCAGGTTAGCATGTCCCGGAAGCAACTGTAGGTGAACTCTTATGACTGCGCCCAGTAGGCTGCTGTTGTGGGGCAGGCCCAGAGCATATGCTGCAGGTTAGTGCCTATTGTCTCGCAAAGCATGCAGTAGGAGCCAGCTCCCAGAAAGAGGTCTCTAATATTCCCCAGGGCCACAGCGGACTATGTAGGATACAAAATTGTGTTCCCCTCAGTCAGGTATTTCTATATACCGTTTGAGGATCTGTGAGGGCGCTCTTCTACTTAGTATCATTACGTTCCCAAGTGAGGTCTGTCTTCCATTCTGCCTGCAGTTCATTTAAGGGGATATGTGTCTATAGCGCTTTAGTTAGTCATTTTATGAGATGTTGCCCAGTGCCCGTTGCGTGGAGCGACTTCAGAAGTTTATGCTTTGGAAGTTCCGTGCAGACCTGATTTTTGTTAATGGTTGCTTTGAGAGGGAATATTGAATTAGTAGTTTGCACATATGCATGACTCTGAGATACCAGATTTAGCCACAATGTCTTGTCTGAGCGCGATTGAGCTAATAATACAAATAAGCAATCTGTATTATTTGGCTGAATGTCTACTCTGGAAACACAATCTTTAAAAAAAAAAAAATTAGCATGTTAATCAGTACTATTGGAGAAAAAGTACTTTCCTTTTACAAATTGTTTTCATGTTACTCTGTTAAACGTGAAGCAAGGAGAGTTTACTTGAAGATTTTATTTTATTGGAGTTCTCACAACAAAAGTTCACCACTCTGCTCCTCCCAGCATCTTGCATGGGTTATCATCTTTTAAACGTGTGTCGTTCAAAAGCATCCGATACAAGAAACAGCTGACCAATCGCTTGCAAAATTTGCCAGTATAATGCCCAACCTAAAACATTTGCAGCACCGCCAGAAAAATCATTAACACTTGCAAAAAATAAAAAACAATCCCTGTTTTATTCCGTATCGCAATACACATTTGTGATTACTAACCTAAAATCCATTTATTTTAGATTTCTCAGACCAGACGCCTCTCATTACAGCCGATTTAAAGCTGACTAGCAGTCCACTATCCGGGATTCACACGATTGTAAAACGCAGCCACTGTAGTGTCTCTTGCCAATTTAAAAGCATTTCTTAAAACACAACGCTGCCTTAGTTCTAATTGCCAACTCTTTAGCATTTCACAATTACAAGTTATATATTTTATATTGGTATATCCAGTCTAGACTTGAATGCCCAAAACAGTGCAGCAGGCAATGTAAGACTAATATTGAGTGAAAAAAAGACTAAGCAAGAAGGAGGAAACTGGATGGGAAAAACAGTCTCTAGACAAAAAATTTCTATCTCTATCAAAAATTGCAGAACTACTGGGTGCTTCTGATTGGAGAAAACCGCTGCCTCCTTTATAGTAATCAGAGCAAACATACTGGAAGTGGGCCTTTCCACATTCGCTTGGGATAAAACCTATTCTCCCAGCCTCTTGTGCAATAATGAAGAAACCCGAGATGTAACCCATCCCTCATTTCAGTTGCCTCTGCATGCAAAATCAAAGAAACCGAGATTGGCCCTGGTCTAGAGGAGGAAGGCCTATCACAATACTTGGATATGTTCCGTCTTGGCGATACTGACCAAAAAGGTGTGTGGCGGTAACTGCCTTCATCAAAGAAGCCATGAAGAAAAGGGTAAGTCTGGGCAGGAAACTCTGCTCTGGGAGTTTGTGGAGATTTCTGCACTTCGTGTTACGCGGAGCTCTCGGAGTTCTGAAAAACTCCGCTCCGCGTAGCAGAGTTTTTTTCCCTGGCTCGCGTTAGTCAATTGCATGCTGGCGAGCGCGGAAAATCCACCTCCCGGCGAGATTTTTCCTCATTTGCGATCGTCCGCATCAAGTTGGGGAACGCGGGCGTGGAAAATCAGCCTCCTGGTGAGATTTTTTAACGCAGGCGGTCAGATTTCTCTTTGTGAGTGGTCGCGTGTGCTCGCAACCGCTCACGTTGAGAAACTGTCCGTTTGCATTGAGAAAGCTGCCGCTTGAGTAAAAATCTACTTGAGGGGCAGAAAGGAAGCTGTGCTTGGTGCCGTTTGTGATGATTGCACAGTGCAGACAAGCACCTGACACTGAAAATCACAGCGAACAGTATTTATCCAGTGAACTCCACCGCTTGCGGAGCTCCGCGTAGCGCAGCGGAGTATTTTTTGCACTTCGCGGAGTTCCGCGTAGCAGGACTCCGTCCAAGCTTAGAAAAGGGCTGGATTCGCCTGCGACTCCTTGTAGCAACTTTCAGACCAGACGTTCCTAACTGACAAGTCCAAATTGGATAACAGGCTTAAAATTGCAAGTTCTACCTACTTGAACACAGAGCACTCAACTCGTTAGCAACTTTCAAAAGAAGTTCCACCTCCTACTGTTGAAATGCTGTAAAATTACTTGTACCCTTGGAACGGAGCCCCTTGTTACTGTATCTACAAGTACTTGCTTTTTAATGAATATGGCACTCTGGAATAAGACTGGGAGAAATGGCCAACAAAGCAGTAGCCCAGAAGAGGGTGGGTGATGAGAAGAAACAGGAAGGCCTGGAGCTCGGCCGGCGGGTCAGAAGTCCAAAATAATAAATAAAACACTTAAAAGGAAGAATAAAATGCATAACACAAACCCTTATGCATCAGACCTGTGCCACAGACCCGCATGTGTTTTGCTTTTGAGTAAATGATCACCTCATGCATGAAAATTAAGATTAACAAGCTTCAGAAAGACACAATTTGGGGGCTCATGTAATTTTAACAGTAAACAGTTAATCAAAACCGCAGTGGGTTTTTGATTTGTCATATCAAACTCTGGTTTAATTTCAAATTTACTAAAATATTTGTAAGACCCCACCGGCAGAGTAAGTGGGACATTTTAATATCTACTCTATCTTACTCAGCTGTCATTCTAGCCACAATTAAAATTCCTAGCATTAGGACACCAGTTATTGTGATACTAAAAAATACCTGACAACTCAGACTTCGTTTATTTTGTTCAGGGATAAAGGTAATAAACAGTAGATCTACTTTGCTTTCCTCTGCCTTAGCAATCATTTTCGGTCTACTCTTCTGATGTTCGCATCAACATGATAAACTGTTTTAATCTTTAGGCCGTAAATTCTGCCTCTAGAAACTGTAGCACAATTGTGTGTTTCAGATAATTCTCTCTTAGAGCATGAGCATATTCAGCTATCCTTGTTTGAATTGTATTGTGGTACGTGTATGTCTTTTACAAGAGGACATAGAATCACATAAACCACGAATGTTGCAAGTTGCTAATAAGAAATTTGATTTTATGCTCATGATCTACACAGTACTCTAATCTCTGAACACCTTCAATAAATATGAAGCATGATTTTCTTAGGTCTTTAGGGGGCGTTTCAGTGGATATGTGTTAATTTGCCCCCCACAGTCAGTAAACTGCTAAATGTAAGAACTAAATAAATTCCAAATCCGCTAGTAACGAGTCACTGGCCGAATTGGTAATCCCAAGGCACTCCTTGCTGTCTTGGAAGTTCTGCAGTGTATGATACATTAGCAACAGTTTTGTTTTCTTATTCTTGGAATAGAAAAATGTTATTTTAGTGTTTGTTGAGCTTGTTTTGCTACTAATATCACTTTAGATATACGATTACCAGCAGCTACGTTGGAATTGGAGGCAACCAGATTTCTATTAACTATGGCGTGTGCTTGCTTGTGGTTTATTGCTTAAGACAGATGCTCTTTATTTTAATGCTGAGGTGTCCAACCTTTTCTGTAAAAGGAGCTACTTGTGGTCAATTTATTTATTGTTTTTTAAGGTTTTATATAGCATGACCAAGACCCTCGCAGGTATCGGAGCGCTTTACACATGTTAAAGAACCGAGACACATAAAAATCAATATTGTAATTAGTCGAGAAACAGTGCAGCATATGGCAGATCCCGGACGAGTGTGGGATCACCTCAATGATAAGATGGATAGATCAAAACAATAGTACAAGTGAGCAGTAATCATGAGTGAAGTTGACAAGTACTGATAAGCTCAGAGAGGGGAGTTCCAAGGATCTAGGGCAGATATTTGTTCATGAGTAGTAGTTTAACTTCGTTCTTGAAAGATGCTGTTGAGGGGTTCAGTCTGGTTTCAGGGGGAAGGGAGTTCCAAATTCTTGGGGCGATGACAGAGAAGGCTCTATTGTAGGTTTTCCTTGTAGAGAATCGCTCTGGTTTGAGCAGTAAAGTGGTGGAGCTTCTAGAAGATCTGGAGCCACCAGAAAATGCAAGCTTCTGAGCAATGTAACTTGGGGGGGCTTTCGGGGCCAGGCATGCAATTTTCAGCTGAAATCTTGCTTTGTATGGGAGCCAGTTGAGGGATTTCAAATCAGGGGTGATGTAGTTGTTTCTTTTTGATCCAGAGATAAGCCTTGCAGCATAGTTGAGGGAGGCAGTTAAGGAAGACGTTTTGGGTTTGGGCAAGCCCCTAGGGTTGCGCTTCCAAAGTCCAACCTGGGAAGCACTAGGGATTGGACTGCAGAGTTGAAGTCTTGGGGGGGGTGTAGGAAGTGTTAATTTCCATATGCTGGTAATTTGGAGGTTCGCTCCTTTGGTGGTAGCACTAATGTGCTTCTTCATGTTCAGGTTTTTGTCGAGAGTTATTTCCAGTGATCCCGCTGAATCAATGAAACCTTGTGTTTTTTAGTTTTTTTTATGAATATCATCCTGAGCTACTTAACTTTATTAGAGTTGTAAGAGTGACCACATCAGACAATGTTATATTAGTGGCCACCATATGCAAGATTGATAGCAGTACTCACCTCAGTGCATCAAGTAGAGTTGCCAGCAGTAATGTAAAAAAGACATTACCAGTTTTGAATACTTTTAAATGACTAATACATAAATCATAGCTGCAGTGTGCCTGGCACCAATAGAATATTAGTAATAAGTCTCCCCAAAATCACATGATTTATTACTGAAATATCGCTTTTAATATATTTTGGAAATTCAGCATTTTTCTACAAGCATCAGCTTGTGAGTTCTGAAAATACACACATTTTCATCTAGAGTACACCCTCTCAATTTTAGTATACGTAAATTAATTCAACCAAGCAAAAGCTTCTTATTTAGTATGCTGGGCTGCGCACAGGAGAGCTACTTACTGGCAGCTGGAGAGCTACCAATAGCTCACGAGCTACTTGTTGGAGAAGCCTGTTTTAGTGCAATTATTGTCTTTGGTGTTCAGTGAATTAGCTGTTTCACGTCTACAGAATATGCCAATCAATTAATGTGCAGTGCTTATCCTTATCGGAGAGCTTCATATTTTCAGAGTAGAATGTTTTTTGCTAGTTGTGGGCCCAGCTCTATTTGTAATTCTAGTATTAAAGTCCCTCTAGGGGCTTTTATCATGTCTTTACCATTATGAATGTCGCTATGGTTTTATGGAGCTCCCCCAGGGAATGGATGAAATCCAGTTTCTCAAAGTAATGTTTAAGCAGCAATGTTTACTCTTAATGAGCATTTCACAGTCCAGCTTTTCCAGTACTTTTAACACGAAAATTGGTCTCATTCTTTAACTCCCTATTGGTTTTAATGTTTTCTGTGGTGTGCACCCCTCAACTGAATCGCCGCTGGCTGTTGTTAATGTGGTCACAAGCTGGTTCGTTTGGTTTATTTAGGTCATGAAGTGTCCCTTGTGAACTGCTGCTATGAAGAGTAATGGAAATAAAGGCACATGAATGCTTAGTGGTAGTATGACAGCGGACTTACCAGTGGGAGAGTCGACACAGTGGTCAAACTTTGACTATGGATAAATTCAGCAGCTGGCACAATCCTAAATTACATGGTCATGCCGAAGGCCCCACCCCAACACCCATTGCACATAGTCTGTAGTGAAAAAAGCCACCTGTCGTGACTTGTGGGTGGAGGAAGAGAGACACGGGAGAATGGCAAACTAAGATGCTGAAGCTGGGCACAGAACAATCCACAGATGCAGAGTATGCTGTCAGCTGTTGGGACTGAGAGACACCAAGGACGAAGCCACAGGAGTGCCCCAGCAGGCTCTCCTTTGCATATGGGATATGACAGAAGAGGAGGTGGGTTCCCAGGGTGAAGAAACACAAAGCGGAGAGATGGATTTCGGCTGCTACCACCTCTCCTCCGAACCCACCCAGCAGCCTTCGTTTACCACAACTGCAACAGGCCTTAAACTGGGAGGGTCAGCAAGGCCCAAGCTGTAGCACTCGAAGGTAACAACAGCAGGAGCTGAGTCACGGTTATACCGCACCTCTACACCAGAGTACCAGCGAACCCAAAGTGGGTGGGAGCCCTCAAGCAGCAAGTCAAGTCCTGCACAACCAAAGGCAGGTGAGATACCTACCGGGCTCACTGAAAAGCAGCTCTAATGAGTAGGACCATGGCCCCAGCCATGGGCAAGGAAACCTTGACGAGCAAGGAGTATGGCACTGTTGCAAAGTCATCCTGTGCCCTGGACCCCCCATCTCCTCTCCCCCCCCCCACCCCCAACACACACATTTTTTGCTGACTGGGCCAGTGGTGTGCTGAAAAAGAAACACTTTGAATACAGTGACAACACCTACATACACACGGGTACACTACAGGTTAGGGTACACCTATGATTGACATGAAATCCTCAATAAGGCACTAGTACATAATATGGCAGGGGGATTGAAACTACCTTTAAGTCCCTAGTATATAATGGGGCTTGGTAGTTTGAAGGCCAGCAGCCTGAGGTCAGTTTAAAAGCAGCCCTGTTTTGCAGGACTGCTTTTAAAATACAAATTGTGCCTGAAGTCGACTTTGGTGTTTGGGGCCCTTAAAAAGTGATAAACTATAATGTCTGGGCATATTGAGTACCCCCAGGGTCTCCACTATGTTGTGGGGGGTGGGGGGGGGGGGGTCAGGTATTTGTAAGGAGGACCCTTATAACATGAGTATTATATGCTCTGGCTTTAGTGAAATTGTATATTTCACTCCCCAAATTGTAGTAAAGTGATTCACAAAATTGAGGAGCACTGTGGAGTTAGGATCTGCAATATGTTTACATATTTAGATCCCATAAAGTCTCCCCTAGGTGTTACAGGGTAGTGGTCCTGTAGATATACGCAGGGTCCTTATAAAATATATTTTTATAAGCCCTGGTGATGGGGAAAATGGCTCAAGTCACTTTTCCCATTGAAAATCCCCTGCCACATAGGTGAAAATGACAGGAAGTTATTAACTAAAATTCCCGCTTGGAGAATCATAAAAATACCCTACAATGACTACCTAGAATGGTATTGATAAAATCAACAATGATATTGTTGAATTTCCCCTAAAGTGTACAGACAAGAAGTTATACGATTTTCTTGTCTGTAGGCCAAAATTCAGCCTTCCAGGGGTCTGTCCTGATTGGTCAGAGTTAAGTGAGTGAATTAGCCTGGCTCCTTTGATGAAGTGATAAATGGCCCCTATGGTTAGCCAGCTCTTATGGGAGGGCAGGGCTCTGCTTCATAGGAATGCCAGAGCAGGGGGAGGGGTCGTAAACAATATTCTTCAATGGAAGGAGGAGACCGAGAAGAAGTCAGTTTCATTTACACCTCTCCACTTTGAACCCAGCCAGATGGTAGGGTTAAGGAAGGAATGAGCAGATGCAAGGGGGGGAGACTATGGAGATTAACCATCCTGGGGTTGTGTTTAGCCAGATCTTCTCTCCCTGCTGGAAAATCAGCCATGATGAATTTTGGAGAAATGTTGCTCTCTGGGAGAAAATAGTGACACACTTTGGAAGATGTAGTCATACTCTTGGGTGTTGCCCTGTACTTCATTGGACAGGAGTGCCCTCCTGCTTGACCCAGAGAACTTGGAATAAGTATCTGAGAGGGGCAGAGCCTCTCAAATCTGCTGCTTGAAACTCAAGAAAGAAGGGTCCCTGCTGAGTTTGATTTGTCCCAACCAGGGCCTGCACTCTGAAGACTGTGCATGCTGCACAATCTAGAACTACAGCCCTGTGGACTACCTTGCTTCAGAAGGACTAAAGAGTGGACTCCCTGCAAGCTACGGGTTAACAGAGCTCACCTGGAATATCACCACCAAGAATACTCAGGCTGGAATACTACCAGTGGATTTGTAAGGGTTTTGTCCAAGTGGATTGTGGGAATTGAAGTCGCAAACTTTCAAGGACCATCTTTGGAGCTTCCAGACCCCTGGAGTAAGTTTTGGACACTTTGGAACCCTCCATAAGTGGACCGACTTGACCTGGGCAACCCTAAACCGCGAGCCGGCCTGCCATCCAGGTTCGTCCTGCTGAAAAGCTTCGGAGGTCCGACTTCCAGAGTTTGACCGGGAGTAAGCTGAAACCCAAGCCTGCAAACCCCCAGGGAATCCGGCCTGGTGAAGAGCATTGAGGGACCCCGCAAGAAAAAACTCTGTAATAGTTGCCAAGTTTGAACGTAGGAGAGGTGACCGGGACCAACCGCGAGAGCCAAGCTGCCTACCTTTAACCGCAAGCCGACCTGGATCCCTGGTTCGTCCAGCTGGAAAGCTACAGAGGTCGGACTTCCACAAGTTTGACTGGGGGCTCGTCACAAGACAAGCTGGCGAACCCTCACCGAATCCAGACTGGCTGAGAGCATCGAGGGACCCCGGTAAAGAAAAGCTCCCAAAAAGTTTCTAAGTCAGAAGGTAAAAACTTTGACCGAGACCTACCGCGAGTCTTAGCCGCGCAGGGCTCCATCACGGTCAGCCTGAAACTTTTCAAATTGACCTGGTCTAGTGCGACCAGATGTCCCAAATGGAGCCATAGGTTTCTATGTGCTATATAGTGATAAATCTTTAAAAATTCATAATTCTGGTTCCCTACATTGCATTTTTTCGTTTGTGTCATTTTAAAGATAAAAATGTTTCCTATTTTTATAAATTAGTGTTAGATTTTTATTTTGTGTTGGCTTAATTATTTACTGAATTGGTGTTTTTAAATGCTTTACATACCTGTCTTTGAAGTTAAGGCTGCCTGCTTGCAGCCAAGCTACCAAGGATTGAGGATGGGAATCATTTTCTAAGACCTGTACTGAGCCTTCTATTGTGTTAGTGGCCTTATTGCCAGTGGCAGATACACATTTGCCACTACTAATAACCCACTTTCCAACAGGCACCATCGACATCCAAACCAGAAACCCAGCAGGCGAGTTGCAGCTATTCATTCACATCTCCTATCCATAGCCAGAGCTGAGGGGTGCCTTCTCGACCTTCCCAGTTCCATCATTGATAGCAAAGCTGGAACAGCGGAGGGGATATCTACCAAACTGCCAGAAACAAATTGAGTCGTCTTACACCTTTTCCTGATTTGCTCCATGGAGGAGAGTGGTGGGTGCGTTCTGTCCTACCAGAGGTGAAGAACTGTAAGGGACTGGGTCTAATCCTGTAAGCTGAACTGCCTGCATTCTACCTTTGTCCTCAGGTGTGTCTTACGTCCCTTTGACTCCCAAATTGTCTTTTGTGTGACAGTTTTCCCTATACATCTTGAGGTGGTGGTAGACCACTTCCTGACCCATGATCCCTGATAGCCTCCAGCTAAAAATAAGGGGCGTGTCAAAATAGTACACCAAACGTCTTCAAATTGAGATAGTGTGCCATTTATTTTATAGATCAGTCTTCTGAATGCTTCTGTTTCATGCATATCCTCAAGCCAAGTTTTAAAAGTCGAAAGAGTGACTTTTTCCCAGCTGCAGGACACCAGACTTTGCTGTTGCCAGAGCTGTGGATATTCACCTTTTCATGCGGAAGGGCATTAGGGGTAGGTCGGTGTTCCTGTGAAGTATCCCCAGACAGGGTCGGCCCAATCAAAAAGTGTACTCCTGACTACCAACATGTTGGTGGAGATAATGTCTCTGTAATACTCCACAAAGCAATTTTTTAGATTGATCACATTATAACTAGCGACCACTGTGCTGTCAAGCCGGCCTAAAGAAGGGTGAGAAACAGGAGTTTGGCTTTCTAGATCCTTTTTTGGAATTCACTAGACATTATCTGACTGTCCTTATTTAAAAGATTTGGACCCAATTGCTGTGTAATTGGCTTCTTTGTTGTGATGCTTTGATTACATTTTTGGCCTGCTTCTGCTTCCTCTTGAAATAGTGTTGCTACAGTGTGACTTACTTCCCTCACCACTGTATTACCCAATAGCTATATGGTCCAGAAGTGTTGAAAATGTGACTGCTCTCAAGATTTGACAGAACCGTTTCAGCAATTCCATCTATTAGCTAAGCGTGCAACCGACTTTACATTACCTCTGATATTAAACTGTATTTGTGCTGTCTCATACTTGGCGTGATGACTGAGCGGATGGAGAGAGAGAAACAGAGCTTGTTTTGCTATCTAATGCACGTGATAATGGCCATAATAAGAAAAAACACATCTACTTGTTACATTATTCATCTATAGAAAAAACGGTAGTCTCCTCCAGTAGTATCAAAGGATAAAACAGTGTGATTAAACAAAAATACACTCCTACTTTGAAGATGGTGTACAAGTTCCCTTGAGTCTACTTATGTTTTCTTTAAATTCCGGGGGGGTGGGTGAGGACGAGGGGTGTAGGGGGCAAGGGGGGGCATAAGGAGCTCAATAATATGTTATGTTATTGGCCTGCTTGGCAGTACAGGTAAAAGTTGCATGTGAAGAATCATCTGACTAGTTAGCATATAATTGTTCTCCCTTTAAATATGCTAACTGCATCATGTGTGCAATCGGCAATGTGGCTTTTTAGCAGCATTCAAGTGATTATGATCTTAGACTTTAACATAATATGCCACGAGCTGTTTGACTCTGCTGGAAGTATTTCTTAAGACGCTAGCACGCTGCTCGTATCGTCGCTGCTGGCGAGGTTAGGAACAGGGGGGCTCGTTGTAATCTTTTTAAATCTTTGACAATTGTTTTTATTGTTGTGAAAGAAACAAACTGTTAAGAATTAACTTACCCGCACTATAAAAATCCTCACTTCATCTCGCTACTTAGCGGGAATCAGGGAATCCTACACTCGTCAGCGCCATCTTGGGTAGCGCTCTAGTGGTTGGCTGGCTGCATTTGCCTTCCTATTTAGGAGGAGCAATGCGCGCGCGCAGCGCCGATGGCGCGCCAGAGGCAAGCCCGTCTGCACCCGTCCGCGCACCGGCCGCGCCCAGCGCCAGCAATGCTGCCCATCTCGGCCAAGGCAGGATAAACTACTCCAAGGAACTACTGCTCAGCATCGGTGAGAGGGCTGCTGAGGGGGAACATCAAGTAGCTCTGCCACAGGGCAGTGTTGTATTAAGGTGTGGCCTGATTAATAGCAGGTCCCTGATAAAACACTATCAGGAGGTGTCAAATATGCTAGAAGACATGGACTTGGATGTTTTATTTCTTACAGAGACCTGGACTAGCAATGACTCCTCGGTAGAGTTAGGCCTCGCCTGTCCAGAAGGCTACAAGATTTTCCACAAACCTAGGGCCTCTGGAAGAGGAGGGGGGTTGGGGTAATATTTAAAGAAAGATGGAACTTTGCACCATTACCGGTCGATGAGGTTGCTGGGATTGAGTTACTAGGCTTCTCTCTGCAAGAGATAAGGGGAAGGCTATTAACTGGAATGGTCTGCTATAGACCTCCAGGTCTAGATACTCAGTACCAAGCACTGTCTGACACCATTGCTGCCCTGACTCTAACACACTCCAGAATGATGCTTCTAGGGGATTTTAACTTATGGGATAACGGGGCTCTAGGGAATCATCTGAGAGACCTGAGGTAAACATGTGAGAATTTTAGTTTACATCAGTTAGTACAACAACCAACCCATCTAGGAGGGCATGTGTTGGACTTATTGTTTGCTAACCAGACTGAGACGGAGGTGATCAGTGTACTGCCGCAAAGCTGGACTGATCACTCATTAATTCATTTCAGGATTACAATGCCCAATACAGCGAATAACAACATTCGCTCAGTGACCTATCGCAAGGGAAGAGACTGGGCTAAATTATTAAAAAACAGACCAGATTCAATATTCTCGAATCAGACCTTTTTTGCTCCTGGCGACTCAGTGGACAAGAACTGTCAAACCTACTGTAACCACATTACCAACACTCTGGATCTATGCGCCCCTATAAAACGGATGAAGAATAGAAGGAAACCTTCAGCCCCCTGGTACAGTGAGGGGCTGAAATTATTGCGAATCACATGTAGACAGGCTGAGAGGAGGTGGCGAAGGTTATACTTGGAGTCAGATAGGAAAGTGCTGAAACTAGTGCAGGCCCATTATAAGGAGACTATTGCCAAGTCCAAAGCACTCTTCTTTGCTAAATCCATCCTACATGCGCCGAACAGTACAAAAGCCCTCTTTAATATCATAAGGGATCTTTCTAGCCCCGCCTGCAAGGGCAATAAAGTGGTTGCATCGCAGAAACTATGCGATGATATTGCCACCTATTTTGTTGAAAAGATCGCCAAAATCGTCGGAGGGTTTGACCCAGGCAATGCTAGTCGCCAGGATGAATTGCCTCAGATACTAGCTGAGGAACCCTGGGCAGAAACATCTTTGGAGTATTTTCAACCTCTTACCAAGGAGCTTTTTTACAGCTTTGCTCAAAGTGTATCGTCTGGGTCCCCCCTAGACCCCCTCCCTTATAAGATCTGGAAGGAATGTGGGCAAGAATTATTCCCCTGGATGCGACAGATCTGCTGTCAATCCTTAGAAGAAGGCGTGGTCCCAGAGGCCTGGAAGCAGGCAGTGGTAACCCCCTGCTCAAGAAACCCTCCCTGGATCCAACAAACCCAGCAAACTTTAGGCCCATATCTCTTTTGCCCTATCCTATAAAAATTTTGGAAAAGGTTGTCAGCAAGTCCTTATCATGCTACCTTGAAGAGAACCATCTGTTGGATAGGGATCAGTTCGGTTTTCGCCCAGGACATGGGACGGAAACAGCCTTGGCAACCGTATTGGATAACTTGCGAATGCGAGCCGACAATGGTAACTCATCTGTGCTAGTGTTGCTAGATATGTCGGCCGCATTAGACATGGTGAGCCATGCAGTGTTGATGGGAAGGCTGGAGAGAATGGGTGTGAAAGGTCGAGCTCTGAAATGGCTGCAATCGTACCTTTCAGAGAGACAACAGGTGGTAACCATGACACCGTTTACCTCCTCTAAGTCTCCGGTACGTTACGGAGTGCCACAGGGTTCGGCAATAAGCCCCATTCTTTTTAATATATATCTGCGCCCGTTGATCCCCATTATAAAATCTTTTGGGATTGACCTGGTCAACTATGCTGACGACACCCAACTGGTGTTCTCTTTGGAAGGGAAGCGTGCGGTGACCATGGATATTTTCCAGGAGTGCATGCGCCAGACCTCCGGTTGGCTCAAAGAAAATTCTTTGCAGTTCAACGGGGGGAAAACAGAGGTGGTATATTGTTCCACTGCCAAAATGGTACAGCACCTGCCGCTGGAGTTTAAACTCACTCCTGGGGATGACCCATTGGCCCCAGTTAAGACCGTACGCAACCTGGGCGTCCTGATTGATGACAACCTCCAAATGGCGTCACAGGCTAACAAAACGGTCAGTGTCTGCTTTGCTTTCTTAAAAGCACTTTGGCAGATTCTTCCACTGCTGCCGAATGAGGCTAGACCCCTTGTAGTGAGGAGCATAATTCTGTGCAGACTGGACTACTGCAACTCCTTGTATCTGGGAGCTCCACGATATATCTTGCAGGGGTTGCAGAGAGTCCAGTCTATAGCAGCAAAGCTGGCATTAAATGGGCAATGCAGATCCTCCACTACATTGGCCCTGAGAGATCTTCACTGGTTGCCCATCAAGGAAAGAGTTAGTTTTAAATCTCTATGTATTGTGTTCAGAGCGGTACACGGTACGGGCCCTCTATCTATGCAGGAGAGATTTACCTGGTATAAGCCCGTAAGACATCTTCGCTCCTCTAGCGCAAACCTGGTAACAACTACCAGATTTAAGAAATCCAGGATGGGAGGCAGGGCCTTCGGCATAGCGGCCTCACGCCTCTGGAACGAACTACACCAGAGTATTAGACAAGCTAACTCTGTTATGCTTTAGAAAGAGTCTGAAAACCTGGTTATTCCCCAGGAACGAGAGCAATGCCTTCCACTGTTAATCAGGCCCGTTGTTTGTTGATGTCATCTGCTAAGTTACAGCGCCAGGATACCCGTAGGGTGACAGTTTGCGCTATATAAGCATTACATACAATACAATACAATGACCAGGTTTCCCCAACACAACAACTTGGCAATAGAGCTTTAGTGAAAATGGATGATGATCGGTCTCATTGGTGAATGAGTTAGGCAAAAGAGGCGGGTCTCTCCCAGAATTGTCAAGCAGGACTGAAATTCCATTGCTGGTACTGCCTGCAGAGGCTCATACCTGTTTCAAATGGATTAGTTGGTCGAAGGGCAGAGTCTGGTATGCACTTTTGTGTAGAATTCGTTAAAATGAACAAAACTGATAAACGGAAGCAAGTGATTTTTGAGTTGTAGTAGCAAACGATGATGCATAAATATTCTCCATGTGTCGGTGTACCGTCGTAGATTACGGTCCAAAGAAGTAGTGAGAATTTCTGGCTGGACATGTGTCACAAGTCTTTGACTGCTCGTTGCTCTTCACAGATCAACTTAGTAGATCTTCAGAGAAAAATAGGACTTAAGTCTTGGTTGCTTCTGACATTATTTATTTTGCCAATATTGCATAAAATCATCTGAATCATTAAGTGATAATAGCTTATGGACCCACTTGTTTGACCTGTGGATCATATGTTGCAACATGTATATTGCATGTGTAAATTATCCATTCCAGAAGTGTAAAGTTTGGTTGCTAGGTTTTGGTATACTGGTGCCATTGGGGATTAAATGTCTGGAGATGTTTTGCATGACGTAGGCTGTAGGTGAAAGAAATATTTGGTTTTATCACATTATTGCTTAACCAAAGTTTTGCTACCTTTGCTGACGGTGCATAATGGCAGTATTGTATTAGGTAGGAGTAAAGATCCCTTTCTTATTGATTGTTTTTATACAAATCTCTGATCCTCCATGTTGGATTGTCAACTGCCACACTTCATAAAACATGAGATGCGGCTGTTGTATCCATTGCACTAGTTAATCTCTTGTGATGTCTGTGGTCAGAACTGATGGTCAGAGTGGTAATGGCTTGAGCTTGCTAGAAGGTTGATACTCCATTGTTTCCCTCTTCACTGTCCCCATGTCCTGTTCAGGACTACCCTATTTCTGTGTACCTATCTACCCCATCTACTACTTCATCCCAGTCTCCCTTAAGAGTGCTTGACCCCTCAATCCCTTTTCCCTGCATGTATCCTTTTGTGAACCATTTCCTGCCTCACGGTCTTGTCATGCTCTGCCTCCTTTCCTATAAGGTCTGAGAAACCGACTACTGTGAAGAGTTTCACAGGCTCTGCTGACTAGTGACGGGGAACGTTTGTCCAAGGCAGTCCATCTGTACGCTTGCTACAGTGCTGGATGTGAGGATCAGTACACCATCTCTTTACCACACTCCACCATTAAGAGCTTGTGCCACTCATCATCCTCTACCTCCTGCATAAAGCTTTTGTTGGCCCGCAGTCTAAGTGGGATGACACCACTTGTAGTAAATATAGAAGTGAAAGACATGGGAGTTGGCTCAGTGTTTGTGTTAGATCTACAACTGGAACTTTGTGAGACTAGAGAATGGGTTCTAGAGGTAGACAAAGTTGGAGGCTACATGGAAGCAGCATTGCATTGTTCCGTGTGACTCACATGGAGTAATGTGAGGAGAAATAGCAACCGCAAAACAAGTATTGGCTGAGTCAATGGTTACTGTCTTTGTGACCTAGTGACTTTGCCAATGGTTTTAGCAGTATAAAATATATAGAATATAACTATTTTATGTAAATTAAGAGCTTTACTCTAACATTTGAAAACTGATAGTATTATTTTGTATTGCAATTTACTAAATATTGGCAAAGAGAAGTCCTGTCTCTAAATGCTGAGATATTGGGGTTTCCTATGATTGTATTGTACATGTGAGCTGAATCCTATTTAGATTTGTTCCATAGCGAAGTTGATCCAAAAGTCATGCAGGTAATTTTTTCCCTGGCAAAGCAGATCCAAATATCCTCGGCTCCTCTGGCAGTCAAGCGCAAAGGGAGAAACGTGGGCGAGAGACGGCAATGTGGAGTGCTGGGTGGCAGAAGCAATATGTGGGTGGGGAATCTCAGAGGACAAACTGGGCAAGAGAGCAACAGGAGAGGGAAAGGGTAACGCACGCGGGCAAATTAAAGCGCAACATGGAACGCGGAAGGTGTTGGAAGGTGTTCCAAGCACACTAGGGAGACAGCTGAAAAACATGTACTCTTGTGGAGTGCTTAAACAAAAAAAGTAGCACCTGGAAAATTAGCAGTGGGAAGGGCACAAGTAATGCGTCAATTCTCCAGATGAGGGCCGAACTCAAGTAGAGGAAGGAAAGCCCATGCAACCTAATTAATAACTAGCAAGCAAGTGACTGACTGTACACTCCTGTTTCCTTTACACACTCACAGGTAAGTGGAGCTGTTGTCAGTGCCGTTACTTTTCGGTTTAGCTGAAGGAAGTGTAATGTCTGTGAGAATCACCTTGCCTCAGCACTTTATTACAGAAGCGTTTCACTCCACTAATGTAACTTCACCCATTCAGATAGTGAAGCTAGTTTACGAAACTTGTCCACTATACAGAAGCAAAAAGGATTAGCATTGTCAATGCTGGTTAATAATATTGGTGTTCAGGGCTTTAAGTGGGATAAAAAAAACTGGGGGGGGGTTCTATCAAAGGGGCGTGGCCGATCTAATTAGGGCGTGGCTTAAATCACCTAAGCTAAACATCTGTGCTTAGTATAGTGTGCCGCCTGACTGGTAATTTTCTGCTTCTGTCATTACATTCAGATATATAATACAGCAAGTAACATTACACCTACAATAAGCCAGGACTATTGTTTTTGCCAATGGTTGTTAATTGCATAAGATAAATAAGCAACAATTACGGCTTCGTTGTCTAGAATATTGAAAATGATTAAATTCTGAAATGATGAGCCGGTGAAAGAAGTATAACAAGTGTCTTTGAAGTTGCATCCAAGGCAGTGAAGGGTGGCACTCTGCAGAGTTGAGATTATTTTTTTCATCCTGAGGGTGAGGGCAAAAACGGAGAGCCCGATAGGGACCCGTCTCAGCACCTGCTTTTTAAAGCACCGGCAGGACTCGGCCCACATAAAGCCCTGTTGGTGTTAAAACTCTGAGATATCCCTCAACCAAACACTAGTTTTGTGTGGGTGACAAACACACTTGGATTAGTCACTGGATGTTAAGCGCCCTCCCCAAAGTCTTTGTAGTGGCAGCAGTGGTGGGATTAGCAGAATATATATTGCGTTCTTATAAAGGAGATTACATTCTCATGAATGACATTAGAATACAAAGTGCTGATTCCCAGTTGGTGTCCCCCTAGAGCAGATGATTAGGAGAAATAATTGTTCCCAATAAATCTTATTACTCCAGAGGGCCAATCGAATTTTAAAATGGTAGCATACGGCTTTCCAACAATTCAAACAAAAATGCTAAATATTTTTCTCGTTCACTGTTTCCGAGCCACCTTATTTTTAAGGGCTGTTATAGATGCTATGATAAAATATTTAATGATTCATGCAACAGAGTTTGAAGGCAGTAGGAAATAAAATGTTTGTCCGTCCTATTGATTTGCAGTCTGTTTGCGGAGTGTATACTGCGTAGTTCAGAGCGTTAACCTGTTATTTGTGAGTAAAATTTCATGTATGATGTATCGTTTGCCAATTAGGCTCCCGTGGCGCCTGGAGAGCAGCTGGTAGGTAGGGGCAGGTCGGACTATCTCGTTAACGAGTAAACAGAAAGAGTTTGATAGCAGTGCCGGGCAGCAGCGTGTGCCAGGCTGTTATCTGGGAGGCCCTTGCGGAATTGTCTGCCACCTTGTGACAACGTGCCCGATAATTCCCTGTGGTGTCTTAGTTAGTGTGAGGAGGCCTACCTGGAGAGTTTAACACTTACACATCCTTCGCAAAGCACCTCCTCTTTTACTCCATTATCGTCGGTGGGCCTGGCAATCCCACAATATAAGGTATTGTTTCAGATAGATATTCACAAGGCACCTGGAAAAATGCCGTCCAGAAAACTGAAGGAGAAGCTGACCTAGTCCCATCTTAAAATGGGCGGTTCGCTGATTGTGTTGTTTTTTACAGTTGTATATGTTTGTGCATTGAAAGAAAGTAAAACGCAGTAAACCTTTATCCTGAAGTGCATTTGTATGCACGTTCCGTTAGATAGGCCATTCCTTACGATGTTGTGTACCTGGAGGCTTCCTCTCATCAGCAGCATTTCAAATGTGCAAATGTGCTTTTTCTCTCTCCTTTGTGTGTGAGAAATTTAATTATTCATTTGAACGGGTTTAGTATGCTTAACAAGGTTTTCGAAGTGCAAAGACATTACGTTCTTTTTGCTGCGAAATGACTTATTCTGTTTAAAACATGGTGGTGCTTAATTAGGTTTCACTTATTGGCTTGACGCGACTTGGGTTAAAAAATTGTCTGCTTAGAACAGTGACTGCACTGCCCTATGATACCCGTTACTTTCCTTATAAATACATATTTATTGGCATTTAGGTTGGTTTGCATCACCACTACTTTCAATGATACTAAACATCGAAACAATCCCGTTCCCCCCCGCCTGTCCCTCCTCCTTTAATATCCCCCCACTCTGCTGTCCCACCCCAACCGCTATCACTACTGATTGCAGGGGCTCACTCCCAGTTCCCCTGGGTCGATGAGACCTTGTATTGTGATGTAGTGTTCGTTCAGCTTGGAATCGCCAAATATCCTTAAGGCCCCGGCCCACCAGGACAAGAAAGTTCTTTGTAGTCTTTATAACACAATGGAGCCTGATCCTCCGCTTCTTCAGCAAAGTCTTTTTCTTCACCGTGTCCTCGTGCTGCTTTTGACATCATTTCTGTTCCCAAAATCCACCATAGGTTTTCAAGCCTTTGTTCTCTGAGGGGGGCACCCACTGTCCCCACAGTGAAACGATTGTTTGCACCACAGCCACCAGTAGATGAAGGTTAAGCCTACATTTGGCGCTATGTAAAGTGTATATATCTGTAGCTTGGCCACCCAGTAATATCCGTTACCGCATTTGGCTAGGTCCGAGCCTATAATCTGCGCTATAAACGTCAAGGCCAAGTTCCTGAATGATTTAAATTGGGGGCAGACCAAACTATATTTGCCAAATTCCCATCTTTCCCACATTACCACCAGCAAAGTGAGCTACCGCCCTCCTCATTCTTGCCGACTGTGTTGGCTTGTAGTGTCATCGATATCGAATTTTCAGCGTTGTTTCCTTACCGCTAGCATGGGAGACAAAGTTATCTTCCCATTGTTCCTGATCTAGCGTAATATGCAACTTTGTTTTTTCAGTCGCAAGTGTTTGTACACTATGTTTTAAGCTGCTAGGGCACCTGTCAGAGGGGTCCTGCAGCCATTATATGAGCAATCTAACACTGCCTTTTTTTCTGCTCTCCCTATGTGGTCAGTGGATCAGGGACTGCTGCAAATGTGCTGCTGAGTAGTTATGGGATAGATTGTGTATTCCCAGCACCCTTTGACATGGTCCCAATGGGCATTGGCGCCTAGCTATAATTTCCATTTTACCTTGCCAGGTGTAGCAATAGCATGTTGCTTATGTAATCTTTTACAATATGAAGGACCAATGTTTGGAAAATGTAAAGAATCCTGGGTAAGATTGACGTCTTGTATATGTCTTTCTACCTAGGAGTGAGTCCCTTCCAACACTTAAGTTCGACCTTTACCCCCCTCTTTAGCCTATTTAGATTAAGTTCTTTGGTTTTTGTCTGGGTGATAGCTAATGTCAAACCCACGTAATTGGTGTTGATCGTTGCCGTGCCTACCAACGTCATTGTCTGTAATTTCTCAATTATAGTTTTGGGTGTCAAGATGTTGAGAACGTCTGACTTTGTGAGATTACTTTCAACCCCTGAAACCTTCTGCTATGCTTCCAGCTCATCCGGGGCCGGAGGAAGAGAGCGCAGAGTGTCTGTTATTGACAGCAAAACGTTGTCAGCGGACACAGTCCGTTTTATGTCTTGCATTCCAAATTTGATCCCTTGATTCTGGGGTTAGCCCAAATGCACTGAGCCAGCGGTTCCAGAGTCTGGGTAAATAGTAGGGGGCGACAGTCGGCACCCATGCCTTCTACCTCTACATACTCTGAGAGTAGAGTGCATTGATTCTAACTCTAACATCTTGCAATGCTCAGTACATCATAGCACATCTTACCAAGTAATTGTATACTCCACTCTGCCTTGAAATGCCACATATCGCCCCGATATCACGCTGCACCACGACATGCCTGATCCCAGTGTACAATAGCCATTAAACAACAAATCACATTACAACATATCACAACACACTACGTCATGTCATACAGGGCTGCCACAATACATCACACCTATCCTGCTTGCAACATATATCACCTAATTTGCTTCAAAAAACAAAACTGTTCGGTATCAGACTTTTGAATACTTACTGCACATCACTTGGCCAAAACGAAGAGCCCAATACCCCTCAATGCTCACTCATTCCACTCGCTGTCACACCATGGTACGCCCCATCAAATCCATGTAAATCACTCCACACCTATTTATGCAACACTCCGTAGATTACAACACTATTTCCTCTTTGCAGTCTATTGCACCATACATCAATAAATTGTGTAGCGTCAGATCTCACCCATTAACAGAATTTCAGAACATGTAACCCATGCCTGCATGATATGCTATAACTCATGACAACATGAACCTATTGGGAAGTCTCCAATTACACATTCTCTGACATTGCCCACATCGAATAACTCCATCCCCTTACCGTTTCAGAGCTCCATCATGATACTACATCACTACCTCAACAGTATGTAACCCTACACTACATCACACCATTTTGGAGACTCTTCCACCAGATTCCACACGATAATAAAAACATTGCATTATCCAGAATCATGCTTACAACATTCCAGTACAATTCTTAACGTACCACCCTCTTGACTGCAATGCTTTGTTGTGTTGTATGCAAACCGCATTCTTTGCTGTATCACCAATCTAGTTAATTTACTGCACAAGACAGCATACCACATAACATCATACCTTTTGTGTGACACTGCCCATGAGTGCATCCTGTGTGACCCATCTGACTTCCTATGTGGCACTATGCCAAATTGAACTATACCCACACTGCCGCTCCACACACCATTTAAGATCACACATCAGTGGAGATTTACAACCTCACCATACAAACATCTTACCTTTGACACCACATTTCACAGTACTCCGTGACTTTCCTCTCATAATACTACGTACCAGACACTGGACAACACACCTCCCCTCGCCTTCCAACATCTTATCACACAGCAGCTCACCGTACTTCATATCGTACATCACCACATACCACAGAGGTGCACCTCATGACACCTCACCTTCCCATACAGCACTGCAACGCTTAACACCAAACCACATTCCAATAAACCTCACTGCAACTTGTTTTCACCTCAGTAGCCACACCACCCAGTGAATTATGCCACAACCGTCCACACCATAGTGTTCCATATCAAATTATACAACATGCTATTCAAACACCTCATCCACCCCATTCCTCTCCTTAACTCCTCACAATGTGTCGCATCCCTTAAATATAGGTAGAAATGCACTGATTTCTACTCACCAGAAAATGAGGAATTAACTTATTAAACACCCTCCTACGCTATAAACTCCCCCCCCAAAAAAAATTCTAGACCCTTCCCTCTTTTATCCCTCCACTATTCCTTTGCAATCCATATAACAGACTAACATGTCCACCACTCAAATTAATTGCATATTTCCCTACACTAATTCCCACTTATCCTGTTAGGGTTCCGGAGTAGCGTGCTACTCACCGAAAAGCACTTCAGCACCTCATCAGGGGTAGCAAGCACTATATAAATGCAAAATCTTTTCCCTCTTCTATCCCTCCACTATCCTTCTCAATCCAAATTACAGACTAACATATTCACCGCTCAAATTACTTCATATTTCACTGTGCTAATTCACCACTAATCCTTTATGGGTTCCGGAGTAGCGTGCTACTCATGGAAAATGTGCCTCAACACCTCATCAGGGGTAGCAAGCACAATATAAATGCAAAACCTTTTCCCTCTTCTATCCCTTCACTATCCTTCTCAATCCAAATAACAGACAAACCTATCCACCGCTTAAATTACTTTCATATTTCACTATACTAATTCACCACGAATCCTTTATGGGTTGCTGAGTAGCGTGCTACTCGCCGAAAAAGATATTCAACGCCTCGTCAGGGGTAGTAAGCGCTATGTAAATGCAATTACAATACAGTACATAATGCATCATAAACTGCAATATACAACACCATTATAACATTTCAACCACTGCATCGCTCATCAAACCACATCACCTGGGGAGAGATGTGAATAGGGGAGGCATGAAAATAGGGAGACTTAGCGAAAGGGGACATGTGACCACTGGGGAGACATTAAAACTGGTATGACAGAACAGCAAGCCAAACGCCCAAATGATGACCGCATTGGGAGTGGCTCATGGGCAGGAGAGATGGTGGTCCATAGAGGCCTCTGTTGAAGATGGTGACAAATCAACAGAATGAAACACTGTAACGCCAAGCAATCGAAAGAAAAAACATAATGGGCAAGGAGAGACAAGTTCAAATGGCACTGGGATGGGCCAAACTAAAGCCTAGAATAACAAAGCAGTACTGGTCTTGACTACTTCAGCAGGACCTTCAGTGAATGACTATACCCAGTGGGCCCATTTCCCATATCTCCATCTAGCAAGAGGATTCATGGCGATTTAAGATCGGTATCAGTGTATAAAAGGTCCTGCTTCCTCTTTATTTTCTTCCTTGTGGGGTGCCTTAAATGGTGGATCATTGCACTAATCATAAAATTGAGTTTCTTTCTTTAAAGATCTGCCTTTTGGCCAACATTCTATACAATCAGTGGCAAGCTCTGGCTGACCAGCTAGTAAGCGTATTAATTCCTGCCAGACACGGTCATTTAATGGTAGCATTTGGTTTGATACTTTTTATTGCCTTCATTTAGCATTATGGGAAATGTTGACCATGTGTAGCTTGGGAAGGGCGATAGGTATGGGATCTGGCCTTGGACACCTTGCATGTCTCGTTTGCTCAGTAAAAGTTGTAAAGTCCTATTGACCGCAATATTTCTCAAAATCCTGATTAAATTGTGTGGTTGCCTTGGATTGTCTTGTGTCACCCTGTGCCATTTCATGACAGCGTGTATGTTTAATCTGTATCATACAATTTCTACAGATTTGCATTTTCACTGTACTCTAGCAGAAATATTGCCAAAAATTTGAATTCCTAGCTTGTAATTATTTGCATGAAACTGAAACCTGTTGTGTTCAATTGATTCTTACTGGTGATTGTAACTTTAATGTTCCAAGTAACAATTAACAGCACTATCGCAGGCAGCCCCTTTGTCGTAGTTGTAACTCATAGACCGGATTATTTCCCTTTTGTAATTCACATGTTCAAGCATAAGTACCTCTAAAAGATGTTTTAATGATGCTGCTCCCCCCCCCCCCCCAAACCCCCCACCCCCTTTACGCCTGGTCGTTAGCCAGTGAATTGTTTGACCATGTAAATCTAGCCTCCGGTTTCCTAAACTTGGAGTGTGTGCAGAAACCTCAGCTACGTTATTTATGCAAAACCCGTTTCCACAGAATAGCAGGGCTGAAATCTATTATGGCGGTTGGTTCGCCTAAAGACATGAAAATCAATAGCGCTTTGTTAGCAGCAAGGACATGAAGCCTTCTTCCGTCATGGTTTGCTAGGATGGATTAGACCTAGCTGGAATAAGTTCCGCTTGTTGCGCTCGGCTTGGCGCGATCTTATCTCCTCAGCGCTCGCCTCTTCCTTCGCCCGTTATTTCCCCTCGCGGACATTAGTCCCCGTGGTGTCTTGTTTGACTGTAATTACGGATTGGCAGAGATTGACGGATTCTGGGCTTTGGTGTCCTGAAACAGGCCTCACTGAATTTATGAAAAGCTGGTGCCTTAAACTACAAAAATGCATCGGGGCTTCCCCACACGCGATCTACTTAGTTCCTGTCCATATTCAGTGAATATGGACCCCCCCCACTTACTGCATTCTGAGGCCAGGTGCTCCAACCAGTGCTTCTGTCGGTTTAATCAGCTTGCGAGGTGTTGCTCAGCGACAGGGATATTATGCGCATTTGTTTTAAACGAGCTTGAATATGAGTGGGTTATTTTTGCTTCATGTATTTCCTATGTTTCCTTTCATTTTTGTGTTGATTTGTGCCATATGTTTTAGAGTTGTGGAGGCAGGGTTTTGTGTGTTATGCTGTTTTCTCTTTTTGGTCCATTGCCTCCTTATTGTGGCTAGCGTGGTGCTGTGTAGGCTATAAACGGGTTCCTTTCTGCAGGGGCGGAGCTTGGACAGTAAGATTGGGATGGGGGCAGGTGTGAGCTTCAAATTTCCCAAAATGAATGCCTGCATATCTTGGTAAAATACATTATTTGAGAATCAGGGCGTAAGGAGGTAGGTTTAAGGGGCCGTGGGAAGGGATAGCACTGCGGATTGTTAGGGGTTACTAAAAGGACAATATGTTGTAAAATAACCAACAGTTTTAAGAACTTCAAAACAGAGAGGAGAGAGCGAGCGAGTGTGTGTGTGTATATTTTTGTCTGTTTGTACATGTAAAAATCCTGGTGAAATGCGACAGACCTCCCCCATACCTGACTGAAAGCACCTGTGCCCAACTATTTACTATAGAATACATTTAATAGGGGGGGTGTAACACCCCAAACACCACCCACCCCCGAAGCTACGCCCCTCCCCATCTGTACTAAACAACTATTCCCCGTGCTACGCCTTCACCATCAAGGCATCTTGTGAAGCCACAATTCAAGCTACTGTTGCCACGAGACATTGTGCAGTCTTGTTCTTTCCTTTTGTAACGTAGATTTTGCTGTGCCAGAACAGGCGGCGTGTGTAATAAACATCTGTAAGTTCTCTAAACAGTACATGTCTCAAGCCTGTGCATGAAGAGGTGAGCCACCCTGGCTATGGGATTTGTCATCCGGCCTCTGTTTTGCAGGAATGATGGTTAGACATGCTCATTACGTTACCTCTTGCAGTGTAATGCTTGAAATAAGTGCCCAAAACACTAAGAATGGCATGCAGAAGTCTAAAATCTACTCATTCATTTGTTGTAGCTTTTGGGCATTTTTGAGATTTACAATATTACAGGACTATGCCTGGCGGCCTATAGCAGTCGTACATTTCCAGGAATACTCACAATATGCGAAATTTACTTAGATGGTTTACCTAAGTCAAAGCTCTTTATTAATCATTTATCTATTTGATTCAGAATTAGACTGTATAAAACCAGGAAATTAATGTATTCGTTATGTAAAGTCTTCCTTCTTAAATGTTTGTAACACTGTTTTTATATAATTGTTGGTGTAAGTTCACATCAGTATTGCGTGTGGTATACAAGTGTCATTTCTGTGTTTTTCTGTTGAATAAGTGATGGTAAAAGGATGTGGCCTGACGGAAAGATCCACATTGAACAAATTTCATTTTTGTACAACGCCTATTATTGAATACGGTTTGTGGGACTTTGTGTCTTTTTTGTTTGCCAGTAAAAAATAGTCACACATTTTCACGGTAACGGCACTAAAACACCTAAAAGGGAAAAGGTCACTTGAAAAGGCTCACGAGACCCGGATGCCAAACGTGGCCTCAAAGGAATGAGAAAATGAATCTATGGTGTAAGGGGAACCAGTTTGATGAATAGAGAAAGGCTGTTGTCGCATATCAAGTACATTCTTAAAAGAAGTTTCTTTAGTACCCTTTCTGCTTTTTTTAATTTTTTTTAGGTTTTGCTGAAAATTATTAAACATTACCAAGAAGAAGGGCAAGGCAGTGAGGTGGTCCAGGGCGTGCTGCTGGGGCTTGTGGTAGAAGACAGACTTGAAATCACGAATTGCTTTCCGTTCCCTCAACACACCGAAGATGATGCAGACTTTGATGAAGGTAACAAATGTATGAGGATGTTTGCTTGGCCACAGTCAAATCAGTATCGTTATAGTATGATGGGTTGGCTTACTTGTATTTCATATTGTATAAAGAACTTTATGTGCCCATAGAGTAGTCGTAGTGTACAAAACTTCCAATAGAGGTTTTTCTTTCCCCTTCTTTATTGTTGCCTGCTGGTGCTTCCGGTCTACAGCTCACACCCAGAATTGTTCCACTCAGTTTCTTGTAAAGTAACAGCCAAACATGTTAAGGCCTGATAATAAAGAGTATTGTAGCCATCTGCGTCAACTGAATGCAACTTGCCTTTTTTGGCAGGTATGAACTGTAAGGGCTTCAACAAAATAAAAAAACGTAAACATTTGTTTTTGCAAATTCCCCAATGTGTGTGCACACTGCTCCATGATTTACACAGCATCAACTTCCACAACCACCTTCTGTTTCTTTCGGCCACACACAAGTACCCACTTCTCCTGTGCTTCTGACTTTTGAACACTTTTTAAAAAAATATATAAGCACCTCCCGATTTGGGTAATAGCCACTCCTTTGAATGTTTTAATTTATGTATCACAAAGCAGGGCTATTTTTCACCCTTTCATATATATTTTTTTTAAATCTATCAAGACCAGGCAGCTCTGAAAACGAAAATCTCCAACCTCTGGCAGGAGGCACACATTTTGATCTAAAGCCAAAATCTGAGAAGTCTTCTTCTGCTGTCTCTATTGAAACTTCAGAAAGACAACCTGACTTCTCTTCAGGGATTTAAGTTGCTCCAAGTAGTATCTTGGCGCATGCATCCCCAGTGGGAGGAAGACTGTTGCTATCTTACCACTACCGGAGTCTGAATATGTTGGACCACATGGATTTCCAAATCGCAAGTCTAGGCATGCTTTGAATATTCCTCCAGCCCCTCCTTTGTATCCTCTATAATTTCATAGGTGGATGCTTATATTAAATTATCTCTTGGGGGTAAAAGGTGGTGACTGAGGTAAGGAAAGATTGAATCCTTATTCCCTTTTCAAAATTGACCCCAATATTGAAGCTGGAATAGAGGGGTGAATTGAGTTGGCAGCGAGGTTGAAAGTATGAGTTTTAGAGAACTGGATGAAGGAAATTGGTGACCCTAGTCTCATTCTGAATGAACTTTAGGCCGCGTGAGGACATCCGGTATAAAGTGAAAGTTCACTTACTTGAGCTGGCAGTGAGACTGTAAGAGAGAGTAAGGAAATGAATTGAGTGTCAACAGCAAAAGCGATAGAAGAAGCAGCATGATGTTATTAAAATAGGCCCTTTATAAACCTCTAATGTTGGTCTTCAGTGCCATTTATGCGAAATCCATATTATACGTTTCAGATACTTTATCTTGATAAAACCACTCACATAATTCAAGATCAGCCAGTCAGCACTTCTGACCGCAACAGAATTTCCCTTCTCACTGTTCATATTTCAGTCCATCCACTTTCTTGAACCTGCACTCTGTACCTAATTACAAGTGAATTTCAGAGCCAGACCAACACTAATGGAATTTGAAATTCCAAAATCCACCTTTTCTAATTAAGGAACTAAACTATTTCCACAGCTTGACCAAACATTGTACATATGTTAAGTTTGTTTGTTTATATACACATATAATTACATTTAAGAGCATGCAAAGTGACTCAGTAACTATAGTAAGGTCAGGTTTTCCATTGAAAGGGAAGTTTTTATTTTGTTAATAACGTGAACTGTTCTATGATTCTGCACAAAATGTTCCTTAAAAAAAGGTTAATTCAATTTGTGGTTGACATGGCAAGTTTTGTGCACAACCATCAGGGGGTGGAGTCTAGGGCTGGGCGGGTGTGTGCAAGTTGAACTTTGACATTCTAACTCCCATAGGAGCTCTCTACAGAAAAAAACATCTGAATGGAATTGCACTAAACTTGACAAGTAGAACTGTGCTTGCTTTGGTGTAAAGCAGTTCAGAACGTTTTTTTTTTTTAAGAATAGCATTTAAAAAATATTTGTGGGGTGAGGTTCAAGTGTTTAAAAAGTTAGAGAGATCTGGACTGTTAGTCCACAAATTTGCTTCAAGGGCGGCTCAAATAAAGTAATAATTATTAAAGTATCCCATTATACATTATTTTTTTTACTCTGTCCATTTCGGGTTGGCAAACCCATAGCCCGGTTTGCAGACTTGAAGACTGATTGGCTGGCCGTAAGAAAATGTTCTCTTATGGCTACCTTGAAACAACACAGGGCACATCTTGTGGATCCCTGGGGGAACACCTACTCTTTCAGCTGGTCTCGGAGCCCACTCTGCGTTCAGTCTGATTTCTCTGCTTCCACTGGTAGGACGAAACACAACCAATTCTCTTCAGCCTTGATTATGTGAGGAGAATTTAGTATGCTGTTCTGTTGGAGCTCATTGTTCAGCCCTCCTCTCTCGCAGAGTAGATCTGTTTTTGCGCAGAATGGTAGATTCTTCAATCCCAATCTTCAAATTCCTAGTCTACTTTGTAGTCCATTAGGGGCCTTCTGACTGTCGCCAGAGGTAGTGAGTGCCATCTAGCTGCCCGGAATCAAGCTAGCCAGTTTATATGGGCCCTTGGATTAAGTGTTTCTGTGTGTGAGTCTGCATGCTCAAACCTCTTCAAGGCTTGCCTTTCTGATCTATGCTTTGCACTTTCCCTATTTTAGCTAGCCTTTATGGTCTCTAACTTGCAAAGATATTTGATTGGTCGATCTGCATTCTTATGTTTTCTTGACCAGCCTTCTTAATTGAGATTGCATCCAGCTGTGCAGTTATTGTAGGGTGTTCTCTATATTTTTCTGACCAAGCCTTTTGTTTTACACTGGGTCTTACTTAAATTTTGCATTGACATTTTCATGTCATCAATGTTTGATCTGATGCACAGTTACTTTTGCCCTCTGATTTTTAATTCTTTGGCCCATAGAGTTGGCGAGTTAAAGGCCCGGTAGATCAGTCTACAATTCATTTTTTTTCTGTCCAGGCAAGCTGGTCTTAGGCACTTGACCATCTTTGCTACCAAACGTTGTCTACTTTCCACATGGGCCAATCAATTCCCCTTTCATCTTTCTTCCCCCTCTTGACACTTCCCAGGAAGAGGAGCAGCTAAACAATCTGGTCCCTAGGTAGGCAGTCTCCACCAATGTTGACTGTATGAGGGTGGAGAGGGTCGATGGCAATCTTTTCATAGGTTTCGCTTGGGTTAAGAAAGGCAATGTGATGAAATGTACTACTTTTATTGGGTTTCCCCATCGTAATAAGATCTGCTACACCTAGAACTACAAAGATCCTATGGTTTGCATTTGTGCACACACTTTTATGGTTATGGTAGCTTCTGCTCTCACCAGTTAAGTCCCAATGGCTGGTATTTGCTAGGCAGCCGCTTGCCTCTTGGTTGGCTCTACAAATCTTTGCTAAACGTTGCTATCTGGTAGCTCAGGTGCTGAGCAATACTTTGCTAGGCCTTCTTACTGGATTTTCTCTACTCCTTTCTGTTGCCTCCCATTCATTACTGCTTTGGGACTTTCCTTAAAGTGAGGAATCTGTGTGAAGAAGTATCCTTCATAAGAAAGTTGCCTGCCTTCGTTTGCAGTATTTCTGGTAGATGCTATATCTTCCCAGATTCCCCATTGCCCTCCCTCCTCCCCTTCGGAGATTGTGCCTATAATATTGAGATTCCAAGGCATGTTGCTATTGTTCTTCTGGTTAGTTATCTGCTGCTGTTTAGCTCCATTTGTTCTTCTCTGCATGTCTTGATGATACCTGGGGGGTTGGTTTGGATTGGGAAGTAAGGAACCATCTTGGGCAAGCAGACCTGCTATTGTAGTTGTGTGGCGCCACCAGGTGGTACTGGAGAGTTACTGCTGATGGCAAAGGTTCCTGGATCCAGTCTTGCATCTGTGGAATATTTGTAAGATGAGGAATATGCTGGAAGATTCAGTATCATCTTTTTATTTTTGTAATTCAATTTAGTCCATCTATTGTCCTACTTACTGATATAAAAACCTATCCAAACAGACAACATTTCTCATTTAAATATTACTTCTTGCTGAATAAATAAACAAATAGCATGCAGTGGTGGATCTAAAATAGAGCCCTGCTAGTCACCGGCTAAAGATAAGGTATTTGTGGGACTGCGGCAACCCTGGGACAATGAGCATGCATAATCTGCATGATAGGATGAGAACCAGGAGAGTGAAATGCCAGTGATACCCAAGATTTACAAAGTTGTCAGGTACTGTACGTGAGGTTCCATTTTGTTTTTCCAATACGCGGGCTAGTTGATTTGGCAACACGAGGACGCAGCATTTCAGACGTGCCCCTCCAGGTTTAATCACGCAGCGTCCAGTGTTAGAGTAAGATGCGGTCCCCGGAGGTGCAACTATTCAGGTTGGCATGCAGAGGTAGAACTTTGGAGTGGTAAGTGCGGCCTCATTATCATTTTTATTACCATATCCTTTGACAAACTTAACAATGTTTTCCAGGCCTTTCTGATTACATTCATTCTCCGCAGAGTGTGACTACAAGTTCCCCTATCCTCCGGAGGTACCATGAGGCAGTGCCCAGTCGTCTTATATGTACGTGGTGTGTTTACACAAGTGCTTTTCTCCATGTGCTAAGATAATTTTACGTACAATTCTGACATAACCATTGGGTACACAGAATGTTTGGCTCATTTAAGGGGTTTCCCCTAGGAGTGCTCACTTACTAGAAGTGCTCACTTAGAAACTTAACTGCACGTTTCTTCACCTAGAGATGCACACGTAACAATATCGTTATAGTTTAAATCAAAGGAAGGTTTGTCCGCACAGCCACTGGGCTGTTTTTTAACTCTCCACTTTTATCTTCACAGTTTAACTGAATAATTGCCTATCAGGTGACTCACCAACAATGTGTTAATTGCATGTATTTTACTAAGCATGCAGGTTTGTGTGTATAAAGAGCAGGAGTGGGCCTAGGGAGGTAGTTTCCCTAGATCCTGATGAAAAGCAAATAGGGGCACGGCTAGTAACATTTTGACCTTATATGAAAGCAGACTCAAAATTTTTCCTCTCCTACCTTCCCCTTTTTAAACATAGTCTAGGGGCCAGATTAAATAAGTCACACCCACTAGCCAGGTATTTTTAAACTTCACCTACACTTAAACCCCCCTCCTATTTTTTAAACATTGTCTTTATCATTATACAGAAAGTGCTCCTACGTAGTTCTCAGGTCGCAGCACGCCTCTTTCAGCAGCGGAACGGGATAGACCCAATGATGAAGCATGCCACCAAGGGGTAACCCTGGTGGGTGAGGGTTTCACAAGAAAACTGTCGTTTTCTCCAGTGGAGGGTCAACCTTCTGAACATAGCTAGGTTCCATTTTCGGGGATTAAGATTTAACGTGGAGGATGAACTTAGCATTTCCTCTCACTTACTCTTGTTTTTGGTCCATTGTAACATGACAGCCATGTATTACATACAGAAGCAGGGAGGCACTCTTCCCTTCAACTCTGTTAGCTCACTCCATCTGGCACTGGGCTCTCCACCACAGGATCCACCTGCTGGCAGAATGCCTTCTGGGATTGGACAATAACTTTGCTGACCTTCTCAGAAGGTTGCGGCAAGAAGTGCATGAGTGGGAACTCCACCCAGGAGTACTCTTCCAGTACTTGTAGCACTAGGGGTTTCCGTACGTGGACCTCTTCGCTACAGCAGAAAATGCAAAATGCCTAAACTTTGCCTTCAGATTACTACAGCCCATGGGCAATGCACTATGGATGAACTGGTCAGGGATATTTGCCTACTTTTTCCACCTCTCCCACCTCATTCAGTTTGTATTTCAGAAGCTGCTTCAAACCTTTCTCACTCTCATCCTGGTCGCTCTTGAGCCAGACAACCCTAGTTCACCACTCTCATCCACTTTCGGTGGTTCCTCATGAGATGCTCCTCAACAGACTGAACCTTCTTACGCAGAACCATGGAGAAATCAGGCACCTGACCAAAAGATGCTCAACCCTGCGATCCGACTCCTGACGTCTTAGTTTGGTTACCTTAGCATTCCTCCTGAATGGATGAACCTTCTTAAGGAAGCACTCCTATCCACAACCAGTGCATGCAATGATGCCAAATGTAAAAGTTTTGTCTGCTACTGCCTTTCAAACCAAAGTGACCCCTAGGAGCCACTGTTCGAAAAATCGTTTGCTACTTACTTCACCTCCATTCGGCTACACTTACCTGCGATGGCTGCCTATCTCCAGAGTAGACAACATGTCTCTCTTCCGGATTCCAGTCATTAAAGCTGTTATGGCGCTAACACTAACAAAAGAATCATTCTTCCCAGAGTGCCTCCAGCTCTGGTGTGGACTCTTAACATCGTCCTCATCAGACTTATGGGTCTCCCATTTGAGCCCCTCCAGTCATGTCCTATACAGTTTCTCTCTTGGATGTAGCTTTCCTAGTAGCCATCACATCACTAAGGAGAGTTAGTAAGCTCCAGCCCTTAACTTTGGAAGAACCTTTCTTTCAGGTTCATAGAAATAGGGTGGTCCTTCGGACCTATGCTAAATTCTTTCTATGGTGTTCTCTTTTCCACCCTAATCGGTCTATAGATTTCCCAGTTTTCTTTCCACAGCCTGACTCTGTTGCAGAAAGGGCCCTTCATACCTTGGACGTCAAACAAGCCCTAATGTACTATGTGCACAGAACCGAGCCTCTCTGAAAAACCCAACAACTCTTTGTTGCTTTTTCTGAACCACATAAAGGGAAGGCTTTACCGAAATCAGGCATAACCAGGTAGATAGTTAAATACTTCCAAACCTGTTACACAAAAGCTAAAAGTTTTGCCTGCTACTCTTAGGACACACTGTACCAGAAAGAAATGGGCTCTATGGCCTTCCTTGGGAACATCCCAACAGTGGACATTTGTAAAGCTGCTCCTTATTCCACACCAAACACTTTCACTAAGCATTACTTTGTAGACGTATTAGCCTGCCAGCAAGCAAATGTTGGTCAGGCTGTACTTCATACACTTTTTGGTCTTCTGCTTCATCACAGGCTAGCCACCGCATAGGGGAGGACTGCTTTACAGTCTGTGCACAGCATCTGTTGCCACACATGCCTCAAACGGAAAATTTTACCCTGTACACATCTGTTTGTGGCATGTAGTGCTGTAGATTCACATGTGCCTACCCTCGTCCCCGGATGCCTGTACAGTTACTATTCTTTCTTACTTCTCTTGCATGATCATCATTGTATTTCTCTCCTGTATTGCTTTACTCCAATCTCATCCTCATCTGCCATGTGGAAAACAATTAAGCCGCAGACCATGCGCATTTCCAGCAAGAGGTGGAGTCGCAACACTTAGTGACTTGAGAAGAATTCTTCGAAGAAAAACAACTTGCACACATCTGGGCCCAACGCTAAATGTCAGGAGTATGCATCGCCTGTGAATCTACAGCACTACATGCCACAAACAGATGCTTACAGGGTAATGTTTTCCTTCAGTAGCTCTTCCCTGATGGTAGGGGGTGCTGCTGGTTCAGTTCAACGCTTGAATTGATGTGCCAGTGGCATTGCCAACCCCATAGAGCACCCCCAGTGTTGTGCTGACATCAGCTCTCCTTTTTCTGCACCTTTCGACTCAGTTCAGGAGCTTGATTCTCCTCAGAACATTAGCGCATTTAGCACAACAAGGTTTAAACCCGGACCATTTAAGAGGGTGCATTGTCATGATTGTGAAGGACAAATGTTGATCACCTACTCCCACACTGTTTGTCTCTGGTGCCTGGGTTCTAGTTACAATTCTTAGGTCCAGTGAGTTGTGTGGGAGTATGTACCCAAAAGCCATTACAGAGCAGGAAGCCAAGCTCTTTATGGTCGCGGCCAAATATCTCAGATGCTGACTTGGACAATGCAGAAAACCTAGAAAGGGGCCTAGATCTGAGTTGAGGTCCTCTCACAAGAACCACAAAAAGAAAAGGCACAGCAGCAAGCACAAGCGAGGTAAGTCAAAGGGCCACTCTTAGACTCCATGTTGGGGTTGGTTGTGGATCCTTTCCCCCTAGGAACCGGCTCTATCGGAGATGCCAGTGCCACAGCCCCCTGCATGAGCTCCACAACTGTACCTGGTCTTGCCAACGCCTGGCTCCGGCAGTGTACCGCAACGCCATATTCAAGGGTTTCAGACATCAGATGGTCCCCTCTGGAGCACCTTCAATTCCCTTGGGATCTTTGAGGATACCATTTGGATTCTTTCTCAGCTCCTTCTGCCCACTTTCTTCCATTCAAGACAACGCCATCAATGTCAACCTTGGTCTCAATGCTGATTCCACCATGGCCACCTTCTCTGGTACTTCCGACTCCAGTCATAGCCCTGACTCCATCGGCTCAGACACTGGCTCCCCAAAATCTTGGGCCTTTAAATGCCACATGTCTGCTCGGGCTTTGTATGCACTCACTGGAATATGGCAGGCACTAATCCCTAACCATTCCCTGGAACTTCAGATCCACTTTCATTACCTCATTACATATGGCTAAGTGGCATTTAGACAAGCGATTCAATCTTACCTGGATAGTGTCAATTCAGTCTCCTCGGCTGTCCGGACATCCATCATGGTCCGAACACATGCCTGGCTGAGAACCTCTGGTTTCTCTTCTGATGCTCGATTTTCATTTGATGGATTTCAACTTTGAATTTATTCTAATAGACAGTTGACTTGGCTTTGGAATGTTTCGAAGCAAGTTCCTGCTGAAGTTAGTTTGCATCCCCAAAGAAAGACTTTCAGAGATTGTGTAAGTTTTGTGGTTTGGAAGAGGCCTCAGCATCACCAGCGTCGGGAAGACGTTGCTCAACAACCCTCCTACGATGTTAGTACAGGGGCCATGAAAAAGGTAGAGGATATCCTAGAGGCATGACCCTCCGCAAAGTCTCAGAGATCCACAGACTCAACTTGCCTGACTTTAAGATGGCCGATAAGCTCCATATCCGATCCCTTACTACCTTCCTCGTCACCTCCATCTCCCCGTTTCTGGTCCAGAGACCTTCGATCACATCAGGATCTTCATTATAATCCGGCGGAGCTCGAGTAATATGGCCGATTTCCGGTGGAGCTGCATCGACAGCTATAGGGGAGATTGGCTCCGGCACAACGCTTTGGCCGTCACCTACCCAGCCGGACCTCGGACATAAGTCTCGTCGCTTTTTTTCTCCGCTTTTGTTTCCTCCTTGTGAAGACTTTTCCCCATTTATTTTCTTCTTGATGAGCTACTACTCTTGGTCTAAAATTGGACTTCGACCAGACCTCGAGTTTATCCCACATCTGGCTCACTCATCAAGACAAAGATTATGTGAACTTGCCATCTGACCGTTGAGACCTTGCATTTTGGCTGATGCCCGGTGGAGCTACCTTGATAGCTATAGAGGAGATGGGCTGTGGACTTCCCCCCTCGGCCGTCACCTACCCAGCCGGACTTTGGGCAGACTTTCCTTCGTCTCTCTGCCGTATCTCCCTCCTGCCCTTTTTCCTTGCCCTTCTTTGCTCCTTTTATCTTGTCTTCCATGCTCTTTAAATGTTTTCTAGCAATGATTGTAACTTGTAACTGATGTAACTTTGTAACAATGTGGAACCTCATGTAAAGCGCTCTGATACCGTCTGGTCTAGCCAGCGCTATATAAAACTCAAATACATAAATAAAAAATATCCGGTGCCGCAGACAGTCACCTCCTCTGCCACCTCGGGGAAGCAGCTCTAGGTCTCCCTTGTCCGTCCATTTTGAGGATGGGTGAAGGCCAGGTTTCACTTTTTCCACAGGCCTGGAAGGCCATCACTTCAGACTAGATCTTACAAATTGTGGGAATTCTCCACCTCAGTCTCCTCTCTGGATCCCCTCCCCCCCTCCCTCTCGTCAAGACTTTCACAGGAACACCTCCTCCTACAGCAAGAAGTGCAGCCTTGCCACAGAAAGTCTCTTTGGAGTTTGTGTCAGAGCAGGAGATTGGTTAAGGATGCTGTTCTCAAAACTTCCTTGTTCGAAAGGAGGACGGAGGTCTTCGTCGAATCCTGGACCTCTGGCCATGACCCTCTTTCTCTGCAAAGAAGTTTAAGAAGCTGTCCCTTGCACAGATTCTGCTGGCACTCCATCTCGGAGACTAGATTGTGTCACTCGACTTACACAATGCGTAATTCCATATACCAATCCTGAAGTCCCATAAGAAGTCCTTGCAATTTACAGTGAGCTAGGCTCCCTACTAATTTGAGGTCCTTCGTTTTGGGATGACATCGGCACCACAAAAGTTCACAAAGGTGATGGCAGTTGTAGTGGCCCATCTCAGGGGTTCGGTATTACAGTTTATCCCCACTGGGGCAAATGGCTTCTGATGGCCAGTACTCCGGAGATGGTACACTCACATCTGCAGCTGGCAGCATCTCTGTTGCACAACTAGTTTTTCTATCTGTGTATCCAAATCTCACCTGGAGCCCTCTCTGTGTTTATAGACTGAACCTCATTTTTTTTAAATTGATAATTCGGGATAATGAAATTACAATAATGGAGAGAGACTTGTAAAACGATCAAAAGTTCTAAAAACACAATAGCCAACCCAATTGGAAATTTTAAAAAGTTGTTTGTCATCCTATTGGAAATAATCTTCTCTCTGCAGTTATGTCTCGCCTAGTCTGAAGTATTTTCTACAATTGATTGCTGAATTACCATGAAGAAAAGCCCTTAAATGTCAAGTACTGACTTGCTGGACTTGAATGAATGAAAATCTTTATTGTTAGTATAATTAAAATCATTACAATGTGCAAAATGCAAGTGCAAAAAGCAGTGAGAGGAATAAATCAGGGTATGTATGAGGAGACTTTGCGTTCTTAAGATCATGAATGCAAGGGGACAAAGCTGGTTAAATAGAAACGTCAGGCTGTTACGGCTCACATGGGGGATACGCACTCCGGATGGATGCTGTGATCTGATCCGAGACAAAGGTCCTTGTTCCTGGAGAAGTCTGGAGCGTTTAAAGTCCTGGTCTTCTCATTTTTGAGTATGGTCTGTTAGATTTCTTAAAATTCAGCACTACGTAGTTGCTGGCAGCCTTTACCTGTGCAGTCCTGACTTTCATTTCTGAATAAAAACAGCTTAAAATCACTACTTAGGAGATGTGTGTCTCTTTTCGGTATAAAGTGCGAGGCTGGGTTTGCCTGGAGTGCTTGTGCTTGGTCTTTTGTTTTGAAAAGGCGGATCTGTGGCATGGAGGGGATGCATGAGTTTTCGGCTGGCTGGCCCCCACTAGGAGCCAAAGACTGGGCCACGGCAAAAAGTGTCTGTGCAGCAAAGGTGCTTGGGCAGAGAAAGGTTAGAGGCCTGTTACGACCCAGTCTTTTTTGTTGTTTTTATTATGCCCCTAGATGATGTGAAATTAGAAGGTTTTGCTATTCATTGTTGCTTGGGCCAAATCCTTGTGCAGACCCAGCGTTGTTTTCAGAGACTCATTGAAACGACGTGAGAAGTGGTGGTCTCCTTATAGTGCGAAATGCAAGATTCGATTTGTCTAAATTGCTTTGTGCTAAAGCTGTACGAGAGCATGGAGGAGCCTTTCAGTTCGTGACTGGTGTGCATACTCCAGCTGGGAGCCATAAGCTGATCAGGAACAAAAGTGCTTGTGCAAATACGTGTTGGTGGCACTTTGTGACTAGTTCTTTTAGCAATCCCGGGTTTCGATGTTGGATATTGTATTCAATTCCGCCCCAGGGTGCTGTAGTTTTTTTTTGCTGATTTAGTTGATGTGATTAGTGGGCAAGTTTGTCCCACCCTTTTCTTGACGAGGTGATCTTTTCGAGAAGATGATTTTGTTCGGCCTGGTCTGATGCCTTCTTCAGGGCACTTTCAACCCCCTGGAGATACTTCACTGTCCGGGAGATTGACTCGCCGTACTCCTGTTCATCATTTCCAGTTGCAGGAGGCTTTGCTTTACTTAATTTCCAATACAACAGCAAAGTGTTTGTTCAGACTGCCGCGCTGGAACTGTGCATGACCCCCAGCAGCTTTGTCTCAGGACTTCTGCACCCTAGAACCGAAGAGGTAATTTCAACAGGGGCAAGCTGGAGAAATAGCCTATTGGGACTTGCCCAGTGGAATCCGTCCAGGGAGGCGAGGCAGCAGGTGGAGAGTTCCACAGCGGAATGTAGATTTTTCTGGCCAGGCCTAGTCTCTTTCAGCCCTACAGATCAGCAGGAGCTGGCACTACCAGATGTGAAGAAAAAGCAGAAGTTCCAAGCGAGTTGGACAGTTTTCTCCACGTGTCATTTGGGAGGCAGGAATTCTTCAGAATATCAGCAGGCATAGACCTCTTCTGAGCTGCTCTTCATTTCCGTGTGTATTCACTCTTAGGAGCGGCTCGGGCGCAGTATTTGAAAAAGTAAACCGGTCTCCTATTCGTGATGAAGCCCCAGCAAGCCCAATAACATTTCCAGACTTCCCACTGGCACTTAGTCCGCAGTGTGATGCATTAAATTGTCCGAGCACATGCATTGTGGGAACACAACTCTCCTGGCATTCCATGTAGCCACGAACTAAGATTGTGGACCACTGGCTCAAATTTGTAGAGCTTTCTCCTGTCCCTTAACTCTACTGTTAGCCTTCCTGCTTCAAAGCACTAAAATTGAAAGAAAATCTCCCCATACCACCCTTTGGTCCAGGCCTCCTGTAGTGCCTGGCTACAGTGAGACCCCTGTTTAGGACAGGAAGTATTTTGCGGAGGGCCGTTTATGCTTCAGTTTTCCACTTTGCAGTTATCTGAAAAGTCTTCTCTCCTTTCCTGGCTGCCACACAGCCATTCTGTTGAAGTAACAAGCATTGGCATAGCCAATAGGTCTCGCCTATGCAAAAACTATTGGCTTTGCCAATATGATTTAGCCGTGTACACCAGCATGGCTAAAAGTTAGTGTGTGGGATGTCGTAGAGTGAAGAGGAGTGTCGTAGAGTGGAGGGATGTTGAGCGGCATAGTGGAGGGGTGCAGAGCGGCGTAGTGTTGTGGAGTATGCATGGTATTGTAGTTGATAGCGCGGAAAGAGCCCAAATTATGCTCTCCAGTTCCAGTTCAACCTGTGACTTAAAAGGATGGGCTCCAGCTCCGTGCCAACTTGTCTTCTAGGTGATAGAGCTTTGCCGCCTTTTTTTGAATGGATGCTAAATTAAATTGTTAATTGTCATTATTTTCAGTTTAAGTTCGGTCAATGATGAGAGTTTTAGGTAATTTTTAAGGGTTTTATTCAAAAGTGATTAGTAAGTTTATTTTTATGTATTTCTTTATTCAATTAGTAAATTAGATAATCCATTTACAGAAATTATCAAGAAAAATATGGTTAGTCATCAATAGAGAAAAATAACAGCGTGTTCCATAAAGGAATTATTCCCAAATCTATCTACCAGAAACCTAACCTATTAGAACCCATAAAGAGTTCCTGGAAAAGAAGCAAGATCAAAAGAGCATCGAAATTGAAGTCTAAAGTAAGTCGAACTCCCCATAAAGGGTAGTTCTTGAAACTCAACCAAGTCTCTTCTCTCAACAGCATTGATATACAGTTGCAGTAGCAGACTGTACAAAAACAATCTCAATCATGGTCAGAAGAAAGCAAACAAATGCAGGAGTAGCTGCATCGGTAAAGGCGAAATACAGTACTCGGTGAATGCCTTTCCAGTAGAAGTGGCAGGAGTGGAAGTGTAGAAAAATAGTCTGGTAGTCGGGCAAGTGTGAGAAAGTCAAGTGTGTCTAACTACAAACACGCACTAATCCAAAAGTCATGGGAATCGATCAACAACAAACGGGTGGAAGGCTACCCCTCTATTTTGATGATGACTAATCCTTATGCTTCCAGGCTGAAACATTGATTTCACAATTAAACTAATTACTGAATTGTTCTTGCAAAAAGGGACACTGTCCCCTTTCGGACGCTCTCAAATTAAACTATGGTTTGGTTGCTTTCTTCATATTTTAGTTTTTAATATTTCTTGGGGTTTTCAAAGCAACTGTGTATATGAACAGTAATCGCTGAGCACTGCGCCACTTTACAACAAAAAATGTGTATTTACACCTTTGAGAAATGTCTACAATTTCTCAACGCGCTTCGTATATTGCCTGTTTGCTGGCTGCCTTTACTTATTACTGTGTATGAAAGAATTTTACTGTTACACAGAGCGAACCATTTTCGCGGTTCCTCAAAAGCATTACACAGTCTAAAATTTAGTCTGCAGCAGTTGCACATTCAAGTAGATCAGTAACTGGTAATGAATTATAAATTTCGTTTGTGAAAATGGGACCAAAGTTTGACGGTAGCAGGTGCAATTTCTGCAAAGAAAGAAGTTTAATTTGAAGCCTTTCGAATGCTCTGATCTGAGTTAAAGCAAAATAGATCTCATATTTCAAGGGTTATAGATAATTAGAATCTATCTTCAGTACGTTATGTATCCATTGATATAGTACACCTGAAACTACTGATGCGCGGACGCTTCATATTCAAGCAAATTAACAGTGTCGGGGATTATATGGCGATGGAGAGTGACAGTTTTTGATATTTCACAATTTTGTGGCCTTTCATATTCTACTGCTTGTTTGACGTAAAGTCCATGGATCCCATATGACCTTAGCGTGTAACCTAGCAATTATCTTGATAGGTGAGCCTTTACCTGTTTACAGAAGATGGAGCACGGTATCAAGGGTCTAGGGTTGCGAGGTGAGGTGTTAAGGCTACAGTGGCTGCACCAGAGAAGACCTGCTTCTGTGCTGTATAGGTTTTGAATTTGGAGCATTCAAGGAGTAGGGTTTTGCGATTTCTGACACCACTTAAATCTCCAGAGAGGTGAAGAGATGCGCTCGCTAGGGAGGGGTATTTACATGTATTGCTCAACATATAGGCAGCAGATTTCAAAACTAATTCTGGCTTTGATGAGGAGCAAATGGAGATTGTGAAGCATGAAGATTAACTGGTTGATTCTACTTGCAGAGTGAATCAGCCTAGCTCCAACTTTAGCAGTGATTGGAATAATGGACGTCTGATTGGCTCCTGATAGTATGGAGTTTCAAAAGTCTACTCTTGAGATAATTAAAAAATGTGCAGCTGTTTCAAGATGGTCGGGGGGGTGGGGGTACGATGTGACAGATACTCTTCAGGGTAGGAAGCTGAACGTTGTCAGGGTATGCCACCGCCTTGATCGGAGGGATTAGTGTGCGATCTGAGTCTATTGTGAGCCTAAGTATTTGGAAAATGGGGCTGGTGTTGGTGGAAGAACTCTCCAGTTTTAAGCTGCTCAAAGGACTGCGGTCAAATTTACTCTTGAGGGCTGCTGATTGGATCAGGAATTCAATTTTCTGGGTGGTTTACGAGAAGGAAGTGCTGTCACATCCATGTTTTTAATTGAGATTGGTAGCTTCTTAGAGTGGCGTCCTCTTTGATTGTAGAGGGTTATAGATGCAATTTGGTGTTCTTTGCCAATGGCTGCTAGGTGTGTTTGCTCTGCTAGGACACCATGTTTTATTTCCTAATTGCTGTAACTGTCACTCCCTTAAGTCAAATCTGTCTATGGCCCAGTGGTATTCAAACTTTTTAATGCTGTGCCCCACCGAAAAGAAAAATAAATAATTATCGGGCCCCTCAGAATTTTTTACATTTATTCTATTAAATTGTATTTATTAAGATTATCCAAAGTGTGGCCAGGGGTTTTGAAGAATATTTGGAGTCCCTTCCCTTTCGACACATACTCGCTAGGATATAAATGACAAAATATGTTAGTGATGGCCCATAACAGAACATAATGCTTCTTTCGGCCAGAGCCTAGAGCCCCCCCTCCTCCCCCCTCCCCCCGGGATCACCTGAAGCCCCCCTGGGGGGTGGGGGGGACCGCCCCCCAGTTTGAAGACCTCTGCTTGTTGTAAACTCATTGCACTGCTCTACAGAGAGGGGATGTGGGGTGAAGGAGAGAAGAAAACCTAAGATTCCAATCTAAATTACATGTACTCCTAGCAGTCGTCTGTAGGATGCATTCCCAGTGTATAAAAAGTGTTTAAATCTTACATCAGTAACTTGTGATACAAAAGTGCTACAACCACATTTTTATATAGCGATACTCCTGGCCAGTTTTCAGTCAGGATTCAGAGCAGGTTTCAGCATCTAAACGGCTGCCATAACATTGTTGGGCGATATATCACTTCTCTGTTAACTACTTTAGTGAAGGAGGCTCTCAGTTGCTACAGTTCTTTTGCTTTAGTAACAAGGTGCAGAGGTGAGTGATGCTTACTTGGGCTCCTTGACCTGCTGGGAGCCTTTGTAATGGTTGAGCAGAGCGGATTACGCCAGGCACTTAAAATTGAGTTGTCTTTTTAGAAGGTTCCGATTTAGTTAAGATTTTTCCTGAGCAAGAGATCTCAAAGTGTGAGGATTGTAGATCATATATCCACGACTGCCAAACTGATATGGGGCTTCCACATCACACCCACATTATTAATTCTGTACATGGAGCCTTTACGCCTGGAACTAACAAACTAAGATATAAGCCTGCACCTATCCAGAGGCCCTGTTCCACCTCTTCTGGTCTGAAATTCACAACATTGATCCAATACAAGTTGTGCGAGTAACACTAGTGGGTTGAGAGTGTCTTGTTCCACAACTTTTGTCTCTTGTTGCTTCAGTAACAATTATTGGCAGGATCCACTTGTCAAGGTCCTTGGAAAATGTGGCAACCACCCAGAAATAGAGATGCTTTCAACCTCCTATGCGCCAGAGACACTTGCACCACCATGTAAAGTTATACATCATCACCTAGCATCAGATAGTAGGACCCTACCAATGCCAGCGTCCCACTGTTTTCTACAACCACAAACACCAGCCAAGATGCCTTTTCCATGACTATGCGGCAGTACTGTTGCGGGTGAGCATGGCTCTGTTTAGTCTAAATCACCCAGTTCCCTGTACCACCTACATCTGGTGCCCCCTCTCTGCCAGAGACCATACACAAGGACCCCAGCACTGAGGTCAGTACTAAGACTGTGTACTAGACAAGACTATTAGGCCCTCCAGCTAGAACACTGGGTCCTCTAGCTTTTTTGAAGTTATGGATGTGCAGGGGAGATCTTCTGCTCTCCCACTAAAAGTAGGAATTGTTAAGCCTCGAGGCATCAAGCAGACTTGGAAGCCACTCCTAGCTGGGCCTTTTTTAAGTTTCTAGACCGCAAGTGTTGGACACCTAATGACAGACACATCTTTACCTCACTCTTTTTATGAAGATGCCCACTTTCTAAAATGGCAGGGCTTGTCATCGCACAGTGTCTTGAGTCTATTGCCCAGAAGCTGCCCCACTCTTGAGTTTGTCGCTCAAATTGGCCAATAATATCAGGCAAACTAGCTGCTACACAGGTGATCCCAATTCTGCTATTACACCTCATTGCACTATGCAATAGTAAGTTTAGGCAAAAAAGGGCTGAATAAAAACTGATGTCCCTGACCTTTGTTAACTTCGCCGCCTTGACACTGAACACCACTTTTCTTCTTACGCGAGTAGGGGGTGGACTTGTAAAGGTGTTTGAAGTTTTCAGACCTAAACCGTCATGAACAGTTTAAAATAATAGTCACCTTTTGATGAGAAGGGTCAATGCAGCCCTCAGATAGTACAGCACTGTCATTACCAAATTTCTAAGTGCCGTTCAGGCAGTATGTATAGGCCAGAGCCCAGTCCGCTTTCCAACACGCACAGATCTGTGTCTGGGTTAGAGTGCTAATGTTTACCTGGGCAGCTACACTACTCTTTTTCTCTCTACATTGGAATAGAAGGGGCACTGTGTCTCCACTCTATTCGAGGTCTGCCGTCACTCCATGGCTGTGCTTTCTGTTCTCCTATGTATAGAGTTTTCAACATGAACGCGAGTCTGCATCGCTCTTAATAAAGTCCTGGCAACTCCCAGCAGTTGCAGCTCCGTCGAAATACAGGTGTGTCGGGCACACTTTGTAAACGCACAAGGGACCAAGGGGCCTTGATGGCCTGACGTTCAGTTGTAGAAGGAAGTAACTTTATATTTCACCCGACCTACCTCTTTTGAGAGTTCTCCAGAGAACTCGAGACCGGCCATGGAGCACTATCCTTCTCTGTGCCCCGACACCCAGTTGTCCGCCACGGATCTGCGACCTCCTGCAGCTTTAAGGGGCACACATGGGGACTGCCTGTTAATGGAGGGAGGTAGGAAAGACATCCGTTCCCTATTTCTGAATTTCCTGAGGCGCTGGCTTTTGCCCACCGTCGCCCATCATCTGAGGAAGTCATTACAGCTGATGGAAGGTCTCCAGCTTAGCACAGCACAGGAGCAAGTGGCAAACTAGCTCTGTTAAACGGCTACTAAAGCAGTTTGTGGTCCCATCACTAGGTTGTGTTGACAGCACACCTTTAGCGCCTGCGTAATCCTTAAGGGAGCCGTCACTTAGATAATATCCTTTTTATTTGTGTTTGTTTCGGAATTTGCTAGTAGCTTAACTTGAGGTAAACGCTTCCCTGCAGAGTGACCAAGGACTCTTTGGCACGAAGCCCCTAGTGACCTTTGATTTGCATTAAGTACGACTACTCAAGTTGAAATAATTTTTGAAGAAAGTAGAAGGACGCACAACTAAATGATCTTTCAAATTCTGTTCAGTGTACATATCAAATGTGTTCATCTTTTTAGGTTTTTAAAGACGGTTATGCGTTTGAGGGTTATAACTTAAATGTGATACACGAAATGTTTTACGGTTTAAAGTTGAGGCAGGTTAAAACAAGATTTTTCTTACCTACATTTTGTGTTCTGGCGTAATCCTGTTCACTTAAAAGAATTACTAAAATTAAGATTTTAGCTCAGTCTGCAAAGCTTTCGTTTCTGTCCAAGCCGTTATTAGCTCTCTGGTGTAACGCCTCGTGCAATAACTCCGCATCAGGTCACCCTGGTGGAGAAATGGCTCGCAAATTAATTATAGGTCCATATGATGAAATCTATGAAGTGTGCCCCGTTCTGACAGGTCCTGTAAGGGTTGGGTCTTAATCTAATAGTATTGCTGCTACCCTGTTTGACCCATGCCCCGGTCTTGGTGATACTGGCTGCGGTTATTGCCACGCGTAGTTGGGTGTCGTAATGCGTGCTTAAGAGGCAACCTAGCCATGTGTAAGCATCAGATACAGTATTGTACTTTTTCGTGCGTACGCACCCTTCAGTACATAGGGCATGCCTACATTTGACCGTACTTAATAAATACATGAATAACAAATACGTCGAAAATAGCAGTTTAACCCTTTCTCCTTAAGGATTGTCAGGGTTGGGGATGAGCGATTGATTATGCAACCGTTTCTGTTTAGCAGCAGTTTCTGTCTGCCTCGTAAAGCGTTCTTTAAAAAACCTGCTGCTTCAAACTGTTGCCGATAGGGGGCACTGTTACCAAGCAGATGACCATTTTTTCCTTCATTGGTTTTTGTGAAAGGATTTTAAGACTCAAAAAAAGGCAGAAGCAGTATATATTTGATATGGTTCGGCCGTTGTTTTATGCAACCGAATTACTGAAATACATTATAAAGTGTGTTTCGTTTAATGCAGAGCCAATAAATCCTTTATTTCTAAAGCCGGATATGCTCTCCTGCGCAGCATGTGCCTGAACTCTCCAGGTCAGTGCATTTTGATTAAAAGGAGCAGTGCCGCTGCTCGAGCCGTGTCCTCAGATACGTTTTTTAGTTTGCTGCCACTTGATTTGATCATCTTCCAAGGAAGGGAGCCTCCCTAATCCAGAACGAGCATGCCTCTCCATATACGAGTTCAATAATGTTTTCCTTTCCAGGGCCAGCAGAGCCGCACCATATAATTGAGTACCATGCGGTGCTCATCTGGATCTTTCGTGCTCTATTTCCATAGTTCACTGGTGCAGAGTGATCGCTTATCTTGTGGCTTATTTTAATTTTACTATATTTTATTTTTACGTTTTATAAAGCGGTACCTTGTTTACCGAAGGCTCGAGATCGCGGATGAACATCCGTTTTACTGTAAACTAACGACTTTGTGCAAACATGTATTTATTTCAGCGTTCTGAGAATATTCCTAGTTTACTTCAGTTGTCTGTCAAATAGATCAGAATGCTAATATTTAATAAACGTTACTGTATTTAACATTATTTTACATATTGTCAAGGCGATGGATGAATAATTAACATTTGCTGCGTGAAGGCTTTGTCACAGCAAGTCATTTTATATCGGAAATTTTACCCCCTAGCACGTTTAGAGCTGCGTCACGGCCCCGCGACGTCACCCGAGGAGGTCTTTACATGTTGGCGCTGTTTGCTTGTTTTCATTTGAACTGAGTGATGTCAATGAGGGACCTGCTAGCACAGCCAGGCCTTTGACCCACCATTCTGCTGGTATTCATACCGAGAGAGTTGTTGCTGCTTTCGTTACGAAGGAGGAAGCATAAATGTGTCATGCAGTCTAGCACAAGGGCATAATGAATTTTGAGTTGTGGTATAGATGTGCTGAATCATGCGCCTGGAGGTAGGTGTGCTGTAAGGGGTAAAGTGGGATCCCTTCCAGGAGTCCCAAGGAGGCTGAAAAGTGGGACGCGCTAACTGGGGGAGCTGACGCTAGCTGTCAGACTGATATTGTTACTTCAACACCTGGAAAAAAAAGGCCTGAACCCCCATATACCCAAAATTTCATCCCCGCCACTGATATCAGCAGGGCCAACCACGAGGCCAAGAGTGAAGCCTCAGTACACCCCAACATGACAACCAAGAAAGATTGTATGTACTTGCAGGGGTTTAGGTCCAGAAGGGATGGGGCTGGGTATGAACCTAGTATAGAGGCTATGGGGGAGAAGAGCGCTTTGCCCTGCATTAACCTGCCCCCTCCTCGTATGTCATTGTTCTAGTGGGTGTACCCAAGATCAAAATGTTATTTGCCGACTGTAATGCTGGTTCCTTGTTTGTCTGTACCCTGTCTGGTAGTTGTTGCTGCCTCTCCATCATAGGCCTCGGCCCCTGCCTCTCCGTCTCTGTTCTAAAAAATGAGGAGTGTTGCATGTGGTACCCGATGCCTGCGCACTGGTGAGGAAATGTCTCCAGTGACCTTGTGTGCGTTTCGGCAATATGATTGTTCCTTGCGCGTCTTTAGCCAGAAATATGTGATGACATGAATCATCCTATAGGGAAGACAACCAGACTACAAAGAGGTAAATCTCCTTGTCATCTGAGCTGACTGATGATTCAGATAAAGTAGCCCGATGTGGTACGTGTTGGTTCTTTAAGAATTCTATGGAAAATCCACGATGATTTTGCGTTTTGGAACCCCCCTTTTTTCTCAGTCCCCCGCTTGACAGATTACCCCGAAAAGTTCCAAGCACAAACTAGTAAAAAAGTAACACCTTTTGGAAAGTTTCGTGGCGATTCATCAAACTGGGCCAAAGTTATGAGCAACAAAAAACGTTTTTCCTTTGGAACAGCTGACTGAAGTAGAACTACCCAGTGGCGACTGTCACTGGGTAATATGTATGTATATGTATGTATGTGAGTAAAAGTCTGTTTTTATTATTCAAAATCTTTAAAACGTGCCACTCTTCATTTCCATCCAACAAACTTGACTTTTTTTTTTTACATAGGGAAAACTCCTTTGTCTCTGAGAGTGTTGTGCCCGTAGCAAGAGTGACCTGATTGAGCCGCTGTATGAGTTCGTGCTATAATTAAGTGTATTGGTTTTACCCTATTGGAGAAAAATGACGCGGTCAGTGGAAGTGCTCCAGATGTACAGCAGGCTGCGCAGCATGGAGAATGGCAACGGCCTTGTCTGCAGCATATTTAAGTGACATCATTCGGATACTTAAACACAGGCGCCATTGTTTGCTTACAGAGTCTTTTTAGTAAAAGATAGCCAAGAGATGGGTCCTTTGGGCCTCTTCTGTCGGCTTTATATGCTTCTTACACAGCTGTTTCCCCACAGAAAATAATTAGAAAATGGCAGTGTACCAGGCTCATAAAGTGCTGATGAAAACAGCCCTGAAAATTATTGGGGTTACAGTAGAAAGAGCTGATGTTGTAAGAGGTAATGTAACGAAACATTTGTTTAAGCCATGCACTGCCTTGTGCTTATTGAATTTAGTTTGTTTCTCCAAAAGCACATGTGGTCATTAAGCAGGCTCTAATGATGTCCCTGCATAGAATAGCTGCAGGACTGGCAGTTTCTGATCACAGTGTACACGTGCCGCCAGCATCAAGTCGAGGCTTCCTTGGAAGTCACGGGTGAGAAGGATGCATGTTACACAGAAACGAACCGCCTTGTTCTGACACTATTCAGACTTACTGACCAGCGGTGGACCAAGCACCACCATGTCTAGATTGTGGAAGTGGAGCGCAGAAATATTACTTTTTTTACGTTTATACTTTTTCAGTATAATTAACAACGCTGAACATTTTCTATAACCTAGCTTTTAGAAAAATACTTGTTTTGTTCGTGAGTCACAACTAATAGCTCCTTTGTGTGTTTTTTTTTTTTTTTTGCACATTTATTTTGTAGATAAGGCCCAGAGACGGCTTTAGGTTCCCGAAATGTATAAAAAAAGAAGGGCTTTGGAGCAGCCCTCTTCATCGAATGGTTTGTTCAGCTGTCACTCACATTACCCATCTTTTCTGTCCATGTTCTGCTCCTCTAGAACAATTAAACCTACTGATTACCATATTCTGTCTGTGGTGCTAGATTGAGGAATTCTTTGGTCAGTGCGAGCCACTTTCTCTCCGTGATTAGTTATTCCTGCTCGCAAATGTCTAGTCCCTTTGGTGAAGCCTTCCTTTATATCTTCATATTACTGCATATTTAGTACCTCTCACTATTAGTCTGTGGCAGCTCTTTACACGTCTTCATTTAAGGATTTTCTCTCCACTACCTACTTTTTCAAATAACTTCACAAGTAGTTATGTAGCCAGACCACTGGTTTAAAAAAGGATGTGGTGTCACATAAAGCACAAGTCAAGATGCACAGGCAGGATAATAATGGGGGTAGGCCTGTCAGAATTTAGCCTATTGACTTCGTGCCCCTGTTGCTCAAACTATATATATATTGTATTTTGTCTCTTGGGTATCATGTGAATGCAGCAGTTACAAGATGGAGACCCTGCAAACTGTGTGATCTAACATTGCAGAAAACCTTCACTCAAAGCATGCTACTTCTAGATGTGTAGCACAAAATCATTGCCTCTGATAGAGCCCTCTTAACTCTGTTAGACACATTTTGCAATTGCTACCTTTTCTTTGAAAAGTAGCCTTCCCCTCTAATCAATTCTATGCAGTGATGTGTTGGGTTCTTCTGCAGCTTGTCCAGTTTTGAATGATTTGCCTTTGGGAAGCAGTGAAAATCTAGAAAGCCTTAAAAGTATAAGAATTATTATTATGCATAAGAGCCCTCGCTGTGTCCTGTTTAGTAGTAATGCACGGTCAAGCTTGCTTAGAGATGCTCCTGTTTAAATCTGGATTAGAGCCAGCTTTAGGTGTTTCGCCAGAATCATTTTTGTTTTTTTAAATGTAAATATACATCTGTGGGAACTTTTGGGTCGGCCGTCTTCCATTTGTCTGTTCAAATGTCATTGATATTTTGCTTCTGCCATTCACAGCTGATGGCGCAACAGAGCCAATGACTGAAGACAATTTGCGCCATGTTGTCAGTGACCAAAAGACACACAATTGATGGACGGAATGCAAAACAAATCAAAACATTCACCCCCCGTCAAGAGATCTGGGTTAAATCCATCATTATTTTGCTCGCAATCAATCAATCAGGGGGTTTGTATAGCGCGCTACTCACCAGTTAGGGTCTCAAGGCGCTGGGGAAAGGGTGCGGGGGGGGGGCGGCTCCGGATCAGTCGAAGAGCCAGGTCTTGAGGTCCTTTCTGAATGTGTGCAGGGTAGGGGAGCGTCTGATGTTCACAGGGAGCTCGTTCCAGGTCTTGGCTGCGATGTAGGAGAAGGCTCTCCTGCCCGTTCTGCTTATGCGGATGTGGGGGACCTCCGCCAGGGCGAGGTTGGCGGAGCGGAGGTTCCTCATGGGTACGTGAAAAGATACTCTCTCGTTGAGGTATTTGGGTCCGCTGTTGTAGAGGGATGTGTAGGCGTGGGTGAGGAGCTTGAAGGTGACCCTCTTCTTGACGGGCAGCCAGTGGAGGCTTCGTAGGTGTTGGGTCATGTGTTCGTGACGCGGGGTCCTGAGGACTAGTCTGGCTGCGGCGTTCTGGATGGTTTGGAGTTTGTGTAGAAGAGTCTTGTTGATTCCGGCGTAGAGGGCGTTGCCGTAGTCTAGTCTGCTGGTTATGAGCGCGTGGTTGACTGTCCTTCTGCAGTCAGGGGGGGGGGGGATCCATTTGAAGGTCTTGCGGAGGATGCGCAGGCAGTTGAAGCTAGTCGAGGCCACGGCGTTGATCTGGCGGTTCATGGAGAGGGAGGAGTCGAGGATGATGCCGAGGTTTCGTGCGTGGTCCGTGGGGGTGGGTGGGTTCCCGAGGGCGGGGGGCCACCAGGTGTTGTCCCAGGTGGAGGTGCAGGATCTGAGGATGAGGACCTCGGTCTTCTCTGAGTTGAGCTTCAAGCAGCTGTCTTTCATCCATGCTGCCATGTTCTTCATTCCTTCATGGAAGCAGAGTCTGGTGTCTTCGGGGTTTTTCGTGAGCGAGAGGATGAGCTGGGTGTCGTCGGCGTAGGATACAATGCTGAGCCCGTGCTGTCTGACGATGGCGGCGATGCCACCCCAGGTTAGACCTGGCCATATGCAAATCCGTCTTGACCCTGTGCCTCATGGGAACAGTCCAGCCCGAACTGCCAAGCCAGGTCCTCCATGGACCGGAAATAAGCATCCTAGGACCGGTTTCGGGGTTTCACCCCTAATCAGCCAGAGTAGCTTGATTCCAGTGGCACAGTGAGCTCGGGACCCACGTCTGGGCATACCCGGCGCACTTAGGGCGAGAAAGCAAAAGACACACAATTGATGGACGGAATGCAGAACAAATCAAAACATTCACCCCCAGTCAAGAGATCTGGGTTAAATCCATTATTTTTTTGCTCACCATGCCACCCCAGTTTAGACCTGGCCATATGCAAATCAGTCTTGACCCTGTGCCTCATGGGAACAGTCCAGCCCGAACTGCCAAGCCAGGTCCTCCCTGGACCGGAAACAAGCATCCTAGGACCGGTTTCGGGGTTTTACCCCTCATCAGCCAGGATAGCTTGATTCCAGTGGCACAGTGAGCCCGGGACCCACGTCTGGGCATACCCGGCGCACTTAGGGCGAGAAAGCAAAAGAGACACAATTGATGGACGGAATGCAGAACAAATCAAAACATTCACCCCCAGTCAAGAGATCTGGGTTATCCTGGCTGATGAGGGCTGAAAGCCCGAACCCAGTCCTAGGATGCTTGTTTCCAGTCCAGGGAGGACCTGGCCTGGCAGTTTGGGCTGGACTGTTCCCATGGGGCACAGGGCCAAGACTGATTTGCATATGGCTGGGTCCAAACTGGAATGGCATAGTGAGCAAAAAAACGATGGATTTAGGCCCAGATCTCTGTACTGGGGTGAATGTATGACATTGTTCTGCATTCTGTCCATCAATTGTTCTTTTTTAGGTCTCGCCTAGCGCAGCGCGCATGCGCTGCCCTAAGCAGAGGGCCTCTTGGAATCACTACAGACTTCTCAAGACTTTCACTAAACACGTGCGTGTGGCTTTTTATTTCCCACACTTTCTATTGGCCTCTGCGTGTGGCTTTCAGCACGCAATTGACCAAAGGCGGGTGAATGTCCCACCTTCTCTGTAAATGTTCACTCCCATGGCCTACAGCTGTCCGGAGCGAGCATTGGCGCCATCTGTTGTGGATCAGGTTACTACTTTGTCTGGGGAAGCCTGACAGTACCCGCCCATTCATTGCACTAAAACCAGCACGCGCTGCCTGCCTGCCCCGGCCGTCTCGTGCACCTTCGCAGCAGGCATCCGCAGACACAACTCCCTCCTCTTCTCCCCCCCTCCCCCTCGCTGCTTATCAGCACACCTCACTCTCATTCAATGCATACCCACCCTCCATTACCAGCATCGTTCCCTGCTGACTGGCCACAAGCGCCAGTCACTGCTGTTTCCTGACGGTTGGTCCATACGCAGGAATGCCCCCAAAACATTCATAAAGTCGTAGAGAGTTCAGGCCGGAGAAGCTGTCTTTTGATGATGCCGGTGTTCCGGTCGTTTCAAGGTCCCCGTCTGGCTGTGCCTCCTCCTCGCGTGTATATTGCTTAATGAAGTCTTTCCGTGCCTCTCCCTGCATTCCATATTAGATTTCGGGCAGGCTCAGGGGGTGCTTTAGGAGAGGCATAGACAGGCGTGCAGGCACAAACATACAGAAAGCAGGGTATTTTTAAGCTTCCCTCTGACGTCCGGGGAGCACAAACAGACGGGGGTGCTCAAACAGTTAGAATACCGGACTTTCGCTGCTCCTTCAGAATGGCCTGGAGAACCTTCAGTTGGAGAACTCACTCACGGATGTGGTACTACAAGGAATTCTGTTGCTTCCGTGTGGTCCTGACAGCAGCCAGCCATTATTTCAGGTGAGTTGTCCGTTGTTTCTTAAATATTTGTACAAAGTTGTGATTTAATATGAGTTTTCGATTTCATAGCATATTCATTTGAACGCAATAATCCACTAATGGCTACAAAAAGGTTGTTTCAGGCAGTGCGTGAAACAACTTACAAGTAAGGTATTATCGGCCAGAAGCATTGTAACAACTTTGACTTCCTGCTGTTTCCGTAGTCTGTCTTAAAATATAATACTTCTCCGTTGTTTATTGAGACTTTATAATAAAGCAGCAGAAGCTGCCTGTTTGAACGATGTTGGTCACTCTACAGTCCTGCAGCGCACACTGCCTGTTTGTCACAGAGTGGTTTTAAGTTCCCACGGCGCTTGGATTACCTCTGCATATTATGGATGTTAAGGTCGATGATTTTATCTATCTGCCTTCTTTTACACCTTCGCATTTATAATGTGCTGCTGCTTAAGCAATTTGTTATTTTTTTTACTCTAGTTTTATGTCCCTAGATACACTGAGTCCTTTTTTCCGTCACCCGGTGCTGTCATCAAACACTTGCGGAAGAATGCTTTTGGTGTCCTGAAGTCCTTAGCTGTGACGCCTGACACTGGATAAAGCCATTTGTTTAGGATTAGAGGGGGCAGGACATTTTCTAGTTGTTTTGGGCAGCCTGAATTACATTTTGAAAATGGAGCACTCTCCTTGATGGGCCTGGTGATTCGTCCTTGGGTAGGCTGTCTTTATAGCACAAGGTTTTGGTTTCTGTTACACACTGACTGTTCTTTAAGCCTTTGACCCTACTGCCCTTTACTATCGAATGGTAGGGTTGGCAGAGGTGATAACCTGCCCCGTTTTCAGTCCAATCCCTCCCCTGCACTGACAGCAAGCTGTCTTTGAAGTGTGTCATACCTGGCTCCTCTAACGTCGGTTGTCTTGGAAAGTGGTACTTAGGACATTAAGAAATCTGTTCTATAAAGACGGGTCTTACCATACTCCCCGCTTCCTGTATGTACATGGAAGGAAGAAGTTGACAGTGCCTTGTGCATGGCAGGATCTTCCACTTACTGGCTCAGTCCCAGTTACTGTGCACCACAGAACGCTCACGTATCATTACATACAGGGTGTGTGACTGCATTTTTAATAAATTATACCATCATGTACAGTTAAAGTGACTATGTATTGTACGACATTGTGCTGATTTATGCAGGCCAAGCAGAAGCCCACAAGATCGTGTACTGCTGCACATGAGTCCAGTGTCAGTATGGCAGGATCTTGCATTGGTGTGACTGCATACAAGCTGATTCTTGTACTTGAACATTTAGCCAAGTGACTGAATGAAAGGACCTTGTGCTGATTGTATATTTGTGCAAAGATACATTTTGTAAAGGCAGGTCTGCGACTGTACATACTTTGATTATTCTACAGTGAAGTCAACCCTTAAACACTTTACCAGCACTTAAGTACACTGATAGTCTGAGGATTGTGAGAGTGGTGGTATATAAGTGCTCTCAGTTATCCTATTTTACCACAAACATTAATATATTTAATGATTAATGTAATATAATCAATAATATGCTGCATAACTAAACACTTATAAGGTCCCAAAGGCGAGACCTATTGCATTGCAAATGCTTGTTCTTTCTTCTTTTTGCATTTGTCACCCCGAGTGGGACGGGTATGCCCAGACGTGGGTCCCATGCTCTCCATGCCACAGGAGTCAAGCTATCCTGGCTGATGAGGGCTGAAAGCCCGAAACCGGTCCTAGGATGCTTGTTTCCAGTCCAAGGAGGACCAGGCCTGGCAGTTCGGGCTGGACTGTTCCCATGGGGCACAGGGTCAAGACTGATTTGCATATGGCTGGGTCCAAACTGGAATGGCATGGTGAGCAAAAAAACGATGGATTTAGGCCCAGATCTCTGTACTGGGGTGAATGTATGACATTGTTCTGCATTCTGTCCATCAATTGTTCTTTTTGAATGCTGTCAGTGACAACATTTTGTCTTTTCACTTATGTACATCCGACTAAAAATAAGTGCAGTTTAGTGCCAGGACTTGTGGACCAATAATTTACTTTGCTAATTCTTTTTTGTTTTTTTTCCTACCTGTATTTTATAAGTATTCTTTGTGTTTCCAAACTGTTTAGAGAAAATAGCAATTTTTTTGCTTTAATAATGTGATGTGCATTAAAACTAAAGATTTCTATGCCTGTTTAAGCGTGCCTACTAACAAGCATATGAGATAATTACTTTTTTAATGTAACGTTTTTATTGAAAGTATGACAATCACTTTTAGACTGCAGCATGTTTGGCTTTTTTATTCATGTTTGTTTTCTTGCATTAAACATTTTTTTAAAACCTCGCACTAGTTTACCAAGGCAATGCATTTTCACTTTGCTTATACTTATTTTTTTCTTTACTAGCCTGTGATCAGCTCCTAGAAGGCTATGTAGAAAACTAAATCCTGTATAACAGTTTCTTATCATTGCCTTTTATTAGACCATGCTTCGATGTTTGCATTTATTTATGTGTGTTCACATCGAACAATTGACTTTGCCAATATAGGTGCACAATACTTTATCTGACCTGGTGTTGGTATGACGGTTGCTTTAAGAGGACAACACCTAAGCGTTTCTTGTGCTGTTATACATGTGTGAAGAACGCCCAAAGCATAAACTGCATTGAATCTGGAGTTCAGGATCAATACCTTGCCTCATCCATCTGTTAACTTAACAGAAGATCACTGCAGTTAATTTCGCTGGTTCTTTGTGGGAATCATTTATTGTGTGGTCAGGTCATCCCCTGGACCGTGTAGGCAAGTCTGTTCTTTGCTCTAATTTTGCAGATGTTTGTTACAGTCTCTCTCTCCGAAGCACTTGTTCGTCTGTGCCAGAAGATGCTCATTGTGGTTGTTACAGTTGTGGCCAAATATTGACTTCTACTTTACGTATGTTGGGTAACATGATGTTATAATTTCCAAACTGGAGATACAGGGGACTAGGTTCTTTATTTTGAGCAGTTCCTTGTACTAGCCAGGTCTCCGTATTGGTTTACCTCAAGGGTCCTAGACGGGCACTATCTTGTCCCCTGGCACTCTGGACATTGTAGTGTTTTTTTTCATGTATTTGATTATTTGGTTCTGTTATTTAGCTTGACTGTTTTTTGGAAGACTGCTTTCAAAGCTCACACTTGGAACAAAGTCCTTTGCAACTGTTAAATGGTAGAATGGTAGGGAACTAAAATCTCAGATTTCAGAGTGCTTATTTGGTAAAGCCAATCAGCTGCCGGTCAACGCCAGAACTACTGGCTTTGCCAATGCTTGTTCTGTTTGAGCATTAACATTATTTGGTCTCTGTAATGGGCCCTTCATATTGCCTAAATAAGTTGCCAGGTGCCTTTTAAAACATTGATAAACGTGTCTATTAGATAATCTTAACCCCCATTTGTTCCCTTTCTTTAGTTTATTAATAGATTATCTAATTTCAGATATGGAAGTGGGTAGAGAAAGACTTACCTACAGATTTGGGAATACCCTCCACAAATTTTAATTCCTTTTCTGGAATACTAATTCTGACGAGTATAATTTATGATGGTCCTTAGTGGCCATAGCTACAATTTCTTTGCTTTTAATCTAGTCTTTGTTTTGTTACGGCTTCATGAGCTGGCGTATGCGTTGCCCTGTATGTTTATACTAACATGGTAGACGACCCTTTCATTTACTATGTACGCTCTTAGACTGTCACCGAGTGTTTCCTATGGAATATATTACAGCCTGCAGAGTAATATTTAGATAACCCCTTTTCTCCAATGTAAATTGTTTCTATCTTACCCTTCAGCTTATTTTTGGAATACTCTACTAGGCCACATCGAGCTTCCACTGAATCTGGTCTTGAAACCTAACACACTGGATATGTGTTCTTTTTAAATTCTGCAGGATGAAAAGTTTGGCGAATCTGGGACTTGTCCAACCACACTCTGCTGCCCATCTACTGCAGCATTTCTATGTCTTGCACTTCCCCAATGTTTCCTATCCTGTCACCGCCCCCAACTTCTAAAGTTGTGAATACCTAGCTATAATTGGGAAACTGTATGTCATCCAAAATGCAGTGCATCATCGCTATGAGTATAGCAAATTTCTTAACAAAAAATGTGAACAGTGCATGTGTAAAAATGGAGCGAACTGGAAAAAGATGAATTATTTGCCAGTCTCCATATGTTTTCAGACTACACTTTAATTTGCCTTTCAACATCAAAATATTGCCTTTTTTTCACAATTGCTATTGAGTTGTATGCGGGATAGTGACAAGCACGCACCCGTTCTCTTCTCCTTGAAAAAACCGAAACGAATTTTGATCGAATCTTCTGTGTAGCCTATATATTTTTCTTGATTTATTGATTACTTTTTTTTTTTTACTATTTACCACTTTACTACCCATACTTGTGAAACAAATGTTAAATATTCTAGGGATTTTATGTGAACAGCGAGCCTGGTTAGAGAGTGTATTATTCCTCTTCAACATACACCTAAAATGCTGGAAATTGTATGTGGAATAAGCTGCAACTATTCATCGACAAGTAGAGAAGGGGAAGTTCTTCATCGTGGTTTTATATGGGTTCACACTTCCTTCACCTTGGCAGTTCTTCACCAGCTCCTACCATACGTGAATTCAAAACCTTTCTTTTGCTTACGCAGTTGTGTACCACCTCATACAGTTGTGTAGATCACTCACCTACCCGTAATAGAGCGAGGGCAGAAGTGTCTCTGGCCTCTCCTCAGCAGCCGCACCCTCTCCTGCAGCCAAGGGTGTGCAGGTGTAAATCACAGATCCAGAAATGTGAATTGTGAAGTATCTTCAAAAGAACCCTTTATGGGTATAACCTGGCAATCTTCATACATTTCAGCGTTCCATCAGGGGTGCAGATGTTTCTGTCTACTTATCCAAGGGGTGGAATGCTTCAGAAATCTGATTATCCATGAAAAAAATCGACTTTTCCTTTTTCGATGGAAAGCAGTGAGGGCCAGGTTATGACGGTGTTCTCATATCAGAGCTCTGATAATCGCCTTTCTGTTTGTTAGAGCTAACATTTGTAGCAGAGTTTGTATCCTAGCAAGGCACTGATGTTGTAATTTTTCCATAAATCTACATAGCTGCTGGAAGTAGGTGGGAAGCGGTAGTTTCGGAGTTGCAGTGCCTTGCAAGTCTATGCACATCCACAAACTAACATGTTTAATGATGTTCACCAACTTCTGTCCAGTTTCCTCTCATACTGGAAAATGTTGGAAATTAACGCCAGAAAAGGGCAGCAGTAAAACATTTTCCAGAATGGGAAAGAATCTGGTTCCTAATTTTCATTCATGATGTCCATAATGGTTCTACACTGGATTGCTTGTTTTATTATTGTGATTCACAAAACACGTTTAAGTAAATAATTCCTTCGAGAAATGGTACTTGACGTAGCATAATAGTTTAACAAATAATATTTTTCCAAGTTGGATTTTTTTGCATTTTATTTTGAAAGCAAATAATTGCCAATCTTGCTCAGATGTCTTGTGGCATTAGTGGCAAACAGTCCTTTTTCACAGATCCATGCTGTGGTACTGTAAACTAGTAGCCAACGGGTTTGTGCTTCTGGGGAATTGGACCTATATCAGGTGGACACAAAAAACAGAAGTCTTGTTGCCCTTGACCCCCAAACAATATGTCTTAGGCGTCAGAGGATAGGAATTACACACCTCTGCTCTATAACGGGTTTCATGAACTCAAATCATTCATCTGCCATGCAAAATAAGAATACTGTCTAGCTCACAATCTGAAAACCTTTTCGGGGCTCACCTTCTCCATCCCAACAGAACTTGACTGTGAATGGAACATGCTATATAAAATGAAGAGCACCTTACCAGATGTAGTATTTTATACACCAAATAGCAGTTGGTGAGATTAAAAATCCATTCCAAGGTGGAGAGAAAGATGCAGTGCAGTTAGCAGAGAAGGAAACAAGTTATATACAATATAATACAATAAATCACGGTCGATTAAGGTTATTTCAGGAGCTGGGGTTCCTTTGAACGATACAAAAGACAATAAACAATAGCATCAGTCTGCTTCGCCAGCTTAAATTGTTTTATTAGTTTGTGGAAAAGGGAGAGCAGTTATCTGCCTGTTGTGAGGTGTAGTTTCACCAGTCAATCCTTTTCTCTGATAATTGTTTCCTGCTGCTGTATGTCTGCAATTGGAATTTACATGATTGGCATGGATCGGATTTAAGATTGAGGCACCAGTATAGGCTTATTTTATGCTGATTATCTCCTTCTTAGTCATACATCTGTTATGTTATATTTATTTCTAAAGGTAAAGAGGTGTCTTGGAGCTTGCTCAGCTGAAACCTAGTATGAAGTTCTCATTGGGACAGGAAAAGGCATGTTTTGAGAGCTTTTCTGAATGCGAACAAAGAATTCATCGAATTGATGTGGATGAGTAAGGAGTTCCAGGTTTTGGATGCATACTTCACAAAACTTCTTCCACCCCATCTAAAGTGAACATTGTGTGCTAGCTTCTTGCTCTGGCTCGTCTGATGGCCAATATGGTTTTTTTCTGCTTCCAGGAAACAGCTAAGTCTTTTTGCCTACTATTTTAAATACTTTGGAAAACCTCTAATGCAAATCTGGGTTTACAATTTGTATTGTTTTTTTTTTTTAATCGGAGGTTGTCCTCATTGAGAATGGAAATTAATGTTTTTGTTACCCTACTTGTAGTGTTGTGTGAGTTAGCAGTGACAGAACCCTTTTGGCTGATGTTGGCCTTGGAACTGTGACGTAAGTGTTGGAGCGTAGTGAAGGGAATGCAGGTTTAGAATGTTGGGTTTGCGGTTACTCGCAGACGAATAAAGATGTGTAATACTAAGCTCCGTGTGTGGCGTAGTCATTGGTGGGTTCCCTGGCTGGGGAGGATACTACAACTTCTGACGGGATACATAACCTGAAGATCGACAGTACTCTTCCAGAGAGTTTGCCGTGGTCCAGCAAACTGCTCGTGCGTGTGCCATGTGTGCCTCTGTCAAAGTGCAGAATTGACGTTTGGCGTATGTGGAGTCCAAGCACAACCCCCAGCTAGTGTGAAGCATTTGAAGATAATGAAAGCTTCTTTGAGAAGTCTACATATCGTTGGCCAACAACTTGCTGGTAAGGGTGTAAAGAGAGGTACTGTTCTACTACGCAACCTAATGCTATACATCATATGGAGTGATCATGCTGTGATCAGAAGCGCTGTGAGGCAGAGATCAACCAGGTGGGAGACAGAACAAAGAGACGCCTAAAAGCAAAGCAATTCAAATACAAGAAACGGTCATCTGCTTACCAGAACTGAGAAAAGAGTTATCCTACCAGTGTTTGATGGAGTGGCCCCAGAGAAAGTGCCCAGGTTTGTGCTTACGGAGCCGTCCATACACAAAGCAGCACACCACCAAAGCTGCCGGGTGGCGGCTCAGAACAATTCCAAAGGTTTCCAGAAATGTGGGGATCAAATGGAGACCAAGACGGAGGTCAGTGGTTCCACAGACTGTCTAATATGATCCAGAGGCCAGCGCAGCATAGGGCCTTAGAGATGGCATTGATAAAGTGGGTCCTAGTAGACAGCAGACTTTGTGTCAGAGAATTCCACTCTGTCAGCCAATCTCATAAATGGTTACAATGCCGCAGCCTTCCTGAAACCACCACCACCACCATTTAATACTGCCAAAAAGCAAAGTATTGGCGACTGATGGAATGCTTTGATAGACATTTGATGATTCCATTGATGCGATGGAAGAAGCAGATTACAAAAAGATTACCAAATACCATAAGAATCTTGCTGGTGAAGGTCTAAAAGAAGTCCTAAAGAAATTACTGCAAGCTGACGAAATTACATACCGTCAAATTAAATCAGCTTTGAATCTCAAGTTCAATCCAATACCAAATGTAGATTAAGAGTGGTGCATTTTCAGTCAAGAACGACAAAGTTGGTGAAACCATCGACAAATTTGTTGAGAGACTGGATATGCTCATCAAACACTGCAAGTTCAATGAAAGGTTCAATGAATCTAATGATGACAAATCTATAGGTCTCAGAGTTATTCACTGACGATGAATGCGGAGAGAAACTTAGTCTGGAGCGAGTTCTTATGACTGCCAGAACTGAAGAGCGTGTTGATCAACTCGCTGCCGATATAGAGGCCGGAGGTGCCCAGAGTGAGTCAGTCATAAGCAGGAAAAGTAAGACAAAGCACAAGGCAGAAGGACACAGAATGATGTCTCCATGGAAAAAGATGAGCTTCAGTGGTAGATTTTCGTTTCCACGCGAAGGTAAATGTCCCGCTGTTAGACTTGGCCCTTTTCACAGGGTCATCCCAGAACATTTTGCCTTCCTCCTGTGTTTTTTCTGACCTGTTGTTGGTACTTTTATGACTCTGGGCACTTTTACCAGAACTGATCGGTGCTAAAGTTCATGTGCTCTCTCTTGTAAACTTGGTAGGACTGGTCTACACCTGTTTGGCATATTTAATTTACCTTTAAGTCCTCTGTACAGTGGTATCCCATATACCCAGGGCCTGTAAATTAAATGCTACTAGTGGGCTTGCAGCGCTGCTTGCGCCACCCACCAAAGTAGCCTTTCAAACCTGTCTCAGGCCTCTGCCACTGCAGGGCCTGTGCGTGCAGTTTACTGCAGGGCGACGTGGCATGTAAAGTGGTTATCACGAAAAGGAGCCTCGTCCGGTCCCCAAAACAAGATGCAAAGCCAAATGAATAATTAATCCACAAATTTCAACCATTTTTTCATATCTTTATTCCAAAGATACTCCGCATTTAATCCAATTATTTTATGTACTCCATTCATTTATTTTCATCACACTTTTTCACAAGTGCCTCGCAAGGCTTCTCTTAGCAGCACCAGAGGGTTAAAAGTTCCCCATGACACGTCATCTTTACATAGTACCCAATGCATTTCGGGATAACTCCCTTCCTCAGGGGTAACTGCGAATATAAAATAGTAAGAAAGACACCCATCAGTAATACCCATTTAACATAAACTAAATACAATTCTGCAAAAACATCAATGTTTAATACCATAATTCCTTCTGGTGTATGATAACTATTTTTTGACATAAATAACTTTGAACTACATTGCCCATAATCCCTTATTCATGACACCCACCAACTTCTTTTCAATAATAAACAACCAAAAGCATACTAATTAACTCCCCCATGTGGGCCTCGCACAACACTATAAATCCAATCCCTACATCTGCGAGTAAAATGAATAAATACATAGCTACTATGTGAAACCCGTGCTGACTAAAAAAAAACATGGATGACTACCGAAAATCAAACCGCAATGAAATAAAAAAATTTGACTGTTTTCTCCCAAATTCATCTGTGACTCAGGCCGGGACCAAACCATCAATTCCATGATTATGTGAACCATTGTAAACTGTTAAAGTCTCCATATTTCATGCAGTCTGTGGAGCGGCTGCTTGCAAGCTGTCCTGCTTGTAGGTATTTTCAAATGGAGCCAAATGCACACAAAGGTGCTAAAATCTCTTACTTAATTGGTGCCTATGACGTGCCCCGACCAACCCTCCCAAAAAGCAAATAAAACAAACGAAAGACTTTGCAAATACTGTGCGAAGCACGGATTAAACAGTAAACCCCCACCTCCCAATTGGTGCCCAAACCAACGCATCTTTCACAAGTACCAGTAAACAATAATCGTGCTAGGTGACCAAAGTATGTGTAAACTAAAACATATATTACCATCAATATTGCTGTTCACACATAATCATAAAAAATAATCAACATAAGTAATATACATAACACATGCAATAATACTCAGAATGAAACTAAAAAACTGAAAATGTTGAAAAAAAAAAAATATTCCTGCTGGTGTTCTCGATGTAACTACTCATGAACGAACCAGTCCTGGCGACCCAGTTTTAACCATGATTTTAACTCTGCATGTTATATCTTCATACTTAACATTGGTGCACTCTATCCGGTGGACGGAAAAATAAATGTAAAGTGGTTGCCACGTGGGCAGGGTGCTGTGTAGGTTAAAGGTAGGACATGTGCCATAACTGTGTGGCATGTCCCGGTAGTGACAAACAGCCTATCTGGTTTCTCACTGCTGTGAGGCTGCCCTCTCATAGGGTTGCATTAAGGATTCCCTGATATGTGCTTCAGTGGTAATTTATGATCTGAGAGGGGTAGCGTGACCATGTTTGGTATGTTTGGAATAGTAGTGATAAATCCTGCTTATTGGTGAAAGCAGATTTATTACTACTATTTTAGAAATGCCACTTTTAGAAGTGGGAATTTCTGTGTGCCTATGTGTATTGACCGTCTGGTTTTGACTGACTGAGAGGGGATGTGCATTCACTCTAGACAGTCACAAGGGGGGTTGAGGTGTTTCCTGCCTTTCCTAGGCTGAATAGACCATGGCTAAATTTAGAGTAGCAGGAGGAGTTTCCCTTGCACCTGAATAGGCCTGGTCTGCATTTGGAGTGGTGGGAAGAGTTGTACCTGAATTGGGCTGTGCCTGCCTTCTACAATGCTGTCTCAGCCCCCTGTGGTGTGTCTGGGTCAAGGGCTTACAATGTGAATGGGGGTGTTGTGCACTTCTAATAGGTGTTTGAAGTGCCCCCAGAACAAAGACTTTTGCACTATAAATACAGGGGCTGTGACCTCATAAAGATGAGAAGACACTGTGTGGGACTTGTAGCCAGAGGACTGCTGTGTACCAGGAGGAACCGCCATTTGGGACAAACCTGCTGGGTAGCTGAAGGGACTGCCACTCTGCTAAGGGACCCTGTGTGCTGGCCTGCCTGCGCCTTGTTCTCTGCCCTAGTTTTCTCCAGGACTAAGTGGCGGTCCCCCAGCGTAGGTAGCGTTGCCTTGGGGCTATTCCCACCTCGTATCCAAAGAGGTGCTATGTGAGGGCTGCTGAGGCGGAGGGCCAGAGGTCTCATTGCTCCCAACTTCTTCCCCGCCTCACGCCGCATAGACGGTGCGTGCCTCACCTGAGGGGGTGCTTGCACCAGCTGGCCGGTTGCCCCTTGCGGCGAGGGAGAGAAGTAAAGGTGCTGTGTGGACACTGCAACGTTCTAGGAAGGCCTGCCCCCACTCGGTGAGCGGATTCCCTTCCTGAGGATGGGGAGAGGGAGGGGGTGAGGGAGGGGGAGAGGGGGGGAGTGGGCCGCTCATCAGCAAGCCTGCGTGAAGGCGCTCCTGACGTTGCTAGGCAACCGCCAGGAAACTGACCTGTGCTGCCTTGCAACTCCAACGTCGGAAGGCGGGGCCCAATCTCCAAGGAGTGGTGCTGGAAAAGGAGGCCGAATCTGGCAGCTGCGCCAGGTCTGCGTGCAGCAGTCCCGCGAGCCCCAGGAGAGGCCTTTTGAGACCAGGGGAGGTCTCCTCCACCGCTGCCCTCGGGCGCTGAGGGCTGACCAGCGCCAGGTAATGGGAGTTGCACTGCATGTTCGCGGGCAGCCCCATTTGATGAAGTTCTTCTTGCAGGGGACCCTGTGAGGTCTCTCTGCTGACGCCGGCTGGGCGTGGCAACTGACTCACCCCGTATCTTAAGAGCCAGGAGTGGTTGGCGACTGCATCGCGTGGTGTCAGGCAGCTGCTGGGAGCCTAAGGCCACAAAGGAGGGAGGGAAAAGACCGGGTGAGGCCCCCCTTCTTTCTTTGACCTGTTTTGAAGTACAGGTACGGGTGGAGGCATTGCTTTGTTTTCCTGGTCATCACGGGGAAGACCTCGACGAAGGCCCCCCTCTACCTGGCTGGAATAATGCGCAACCCAGCGTGTAATCAAAGATGAAAGTCTGATGACCTAAATGCGGTTGGCCTGTGTTTTCCAATATGATATTTTATGATGAGGGTGCTCCTGATGACCCCTTTGTGATTTATGTGTATTATTAGGACACATGCCTAGTGGCACCGCAATTTGTGAGTGATGGTCTAAATGTATTTTGCCTATAATATAAAGTGATATTTGATCTACCTGTTATATTCATGACAAGTGCCTAGTGTCGCAGTGATGTGGTCGTATGCGCTTTACATGATACAAAGTGATTTACGGTCTAGTGTGTTTTTATGTACAGTACAAAGGATATTGCTATATAACCTTGTGTGGAGTCTCTTTTTGTGGTGTGCCTAGTCTGTCACTGGTGTGTGTTGTGCAAAGGCTTTACACATTGAATCTGGTGTAGGCCTGACTGCTCTGCCAAGCTACCAAGGGGGTGAGCAAGGGTTATCTTCAGTGTGTAATTCCCGTGCCCTGACTAGAGTTGTGGGTTCTGCCTGGCTTAGGTGCATACCCTAGCCAACCAGAAACCCCATTTCTAACACCCACCATTGGACAGATTTGCAAAGGCTGTGGGAAGGAGAACCATTTTGTAATGGTTTACAAGGCGAAGGAAAACGAGCGTCATGTTGCAAAGACAAAATGGCCACCCGAACGTTCCAGAAGCGACGTTCGATGCATGCCCACAAGGCCAAGCGACCACACCAGTTGAGGCAAATCGATACCAAACAAAGTCGATCATCATCTAAATCATTGTCAAATTGTTCTTCAGTGTCAATATCAAGTGCAGAAGATGGTTGTGGAATGTCGATGTGTAGCTCAGAGAAATGTGTGCATGTTGGACTGGCCGCATGTGAAGAAAATTACAGATCAAAGAAAAGTCGGCATGAAAAAGCGCCAGTCATTCAAACATTGTTCGAAGATTACACTAAAAGTAAGCAGTTGCTCAATGCTTTTTATTATTGACAGTGGGGCGTCGATAAACATGATACATGGGGAGAAATGCAATGATCTATCTCTATTGCTCAAACTTATGCCATCGAAAACTAAAGTGTATACATGGGCTGCATCAACGCCATTAAAAAGTCAAGGTTAATTTGTAGTAACTATGAAAGCTAAGAAAACAAAGTACAAGCACCCGTTCATGTACTTCAAGGTACGGCGTCAAATGCCTGTTTACTCTACTTCAGCACAGCTGCTGATATGGGACTAATATCTGTGAACTGTAACATTAATGTTCATCACGACATAGTAAGCCAGTTCCCTTCGTTGTTTCATGGGTTAGGAAAACTCAAGACTATGAAAGTGCAATTACACATAAATGAGTACGCCCGTCCTCTTGCCCAAAGACCTAGACGAATTGCATTTCATTTACAGGAAGCTGTTGAAAAGGAACTTAAATCATTACTCAAACATGATATCATTGAGCGTTCCACTGGTCCAACGCCATGGATTTCTCCCATAGTAGTAGTATCTAAAAAGGACAGTGAAGGAGCTGCAAGCATCTGTGTTGACATGCATCAAGTGAACAAGGCAATTGAAAGAGAATGACATCCAGGTCTGCAAATTGCAGAGATAACATAATTGAATGGTGCGAAGTTCTTCTCTCGCCTTGATTTGAATAAAGGATATCATCAGTTGGAACTTGAGGAGAATAGCAGGTACAACCTTTTCTACACATATTGGTCTGTTCTGCTATAAAAGACTAAATTTCGGTGCGTCATCAGCTGCAGAGCTTTTTTTAAGATGTTATTCGACGTATCATATAGCCTGCCATGAATGCTTTCAATTATAGTGATGACATATTGACTTTTGGAGCTACACAAAAGGAGCATGATAAAGCTCTCATGCAAGTGTGCCTTTTACTTGTTGATTCGGGTTTAATTTTGAATGCTGAAAAATGTGAGTTCCATAAGACAAGAATAAAGTTCTTTGGCCATATCTTTTCTGAAGGGGTCATGACACCCGATCCAGCTAAAGTGCAAGCTTCAACTGCCAGTACCCCGGAAATGTTTCCAAGTTATGTTCATTCCTTCACATGGCTAGTTACTGTGCTAGATACATACGCGACTTTGCCACCCTAAGTGCTCCGTTAAGAGACTTGACGAAAATAATGTTTCATTTAATTGGTCTCATGAATGCGAGCAAAGCTTCCAGAAAATTAAGCAAGCTATTGAAAACGGTACGAAAATGGCATACTTTAATCCAAAGCTTCATACCAAGGTTGGTATTGACGCAATGTCAGTCGGGTTAGGCACCATCCTTGTACAGCAGACATCCAAATGTTTGAAGACATCGTGGCATATGCAAGCAGAAGCTTGTCTGAAACTGAACGTGTTTATTCACAACCTGAGAAAGAAAGTTTTAGCAGTGGTGTTGGCTTGTGAACATTTCCACATATTCTTATATGGAAAGCCTTTTACGCTTGTGATAGATCATCATGTGTTTTTGACCATCTTTGGCAATCCAAAGGCCAAAATCCTCCTCTCATTCAACGTTGGGGGTCTACGATTGCAAGACTACAGCTACACAATCGTGCACCGCCCAAGGAAAGATCAAAACCCTGCCGACTACTTCTCACGAGTGCCTATGCAGTGCCATGATACTCCTTCTAAGATGGCTGAAGCCTACATAAATTTCATTGTGAAGTCAAGCACACCAGCTTCCATTTCATTGGAATAAATTGTCACTGCCACAAGTCAAGATAGTGACGTGTTAAAACTAAGACATTATTACGCATCAATCTTGGAACCAGCACACTTGACCTCCTACCAGTGATGGTGAATACCAGACGTTTTTTAAAAATGTCAAAGATGACCTGTCCGTTACTCAAGAAGGCATTCTATTGAGAGGTTTGAGAATTGTTATTCCGTAGAGTCTGCGGCAACAGAAAATTGAAGTGGCCCATGAAGGACATCCTGGAATCATTGCCACAAAACGAGCTCTCTGAGACCGGTTCTGGTTTCTTCATCTTGATGAGAGCGATAAGAGAATTGAAGGCCTGTCATCTATGCAACAGTCTTTTGTCAAAAACCACTCAACACACCTTAAACATGTCAGAGTTGCCAAATCATGTATGGGGAAAAATTGCTGTTGGCTTCTTAGATCCTCTTGACAATGGACATCACCTGATGATGAGTGTTGAGGAATACTCCCATTTTCCACTGATGGATCTCTCATCTATCACTCAAGAAAGAGTCATTGAGAAATTTGACGGCAGCTTCGCGACATGGTGTTCCTGTGATCTTAAAATCTGGCAGTGGCTCAGCTTTCAACATTCTTGAACGTCAACACTTTCTCAGTCATCTTAATGTGAAGCACCAGAAGAGTACACCTCTTTGGCCACAAGCCAATGCCTTTGTCGAATGTTTCATGACTACTCTTAACAAAGCTGTTCAATGTGCTGTATTGGAAAAACTCTACCATAAAACTACCTATAATTCTACTGTTTGAGCTTACCGTTTGACCCCTTACTCAACCACAGGTGAAAGCCCTGCAACCTTGATGTTCGGGAGAGCCATGACTACCAAGTTACCTCAGTGGACCAACAAAAGTTCTGAAGAAGAAACCAGTATAAAAGACTTGGATTGTAAATGAAAAAATGAAGACATATGCAGACAAGTAAAAGACGTTATTTTCACTAGAGAAGATAGTGTTTGTCCGTCAATCTAGAAAATTAAAATCTAATGCTCCCTTGGATTTGGAGCCCTTTCATGTTGTGACCAGCAAAGAACACCTGGTGACTGCCCACCATCCTGGAAAGTCCATTATGTGGGATTCCTTGCATTTCCGACATGTGGCTCATAGTTTGTCAGGCACTGATGTCAATGTAGAGACTGGGTCTGAAAGGACAAGTGAAAACCCCCTTGCTGCTGCTGTTCCTACATAGCCAAAGCGGATCACGGCCACTTCTACTGCTTGTCCCCAGTTTCTGAAGAGACAGTCAGGATGTGTGATCAGAGCACCACGAAGATGTCTTGCAGAGCTATGAATGTGTATATATTTGTTAAAAAAAAAAAAAAAATGTACATTTTTTATTTAACAAATTTGGAGATGTAGTGTCATGTGAGTTACCAATGATGGGTCCTGATGTACTCCGTAGAACTGTGATGCAAGTGTTAGAGTGTAGTAAAGGGAATGCAGATTTAGAATGTTGGGTTTGCAGTTACATGCAGATGAATAAAGATGTGTAATACTAAGCTGTGTGTGTGTGTAGTAGTCATCAGCAGGTGCCCAGCCTGGAAAGGACGCTACACAACTAATTCACCAAGAGAAACATTTTCATAGTTTCTTATGATGCATAGTTTTACATTTCGTTTTGAGGGTATCCTTCAATATTAGTTATTTTTCATCATTGTAAAACACTACAGGTGGCCAATTCCTTCAGCTCCCTGCATTCTGCCTAAAATGCGGACAGTAAAGTAGGAGATGCAAATAATCAATTTTGGTAAAAGGATAATCTTGCCAAGCGCTTAAGGGGGTGGGGGGGTCGGTGCAGCAATATGGGAAACTACTCTCAAGCATCAACCGGGCTGCATTTTGCACTTTCCACAACCATTTTTATTCCAGCTATAAAATCTAGAACTGTCACCTTTTGGTCACAGCCCCTTCTTTGACAGCAGCAAAAGAGTGTAATTCGCTGCTGTTGGATTTTTGCACCAAACCGATATTTTGAACCTTAGTAAGTCGCTTAAAACTTATATTTTTAATGCATAAGGAATGTCCCTTTTCATTAATTCCAAGAGGAACTAATTAACATTTTGTCTGAGAAGGGCCTCTCGTTAGGTTGATTAAATTATTATTTAGTCTAACAGTTAATGCTTATTTTTTTCATAGAGCCAAAAAGCCTTGCAGTTGTTTCAATCAATAAATACCATAAACATATGTTTAAATGCCTGAAAACTGTGCATACCCATAATGCAGCTCAGTTGTAAAGCAAAATGGGACTGAGACATTCGGATACATAGGCCAATCTAACGTATAATTGAAAAAAAATTGACAATGTTTGGTTTGACATCCTGTGTTCTTGCTCCTGCCATTACAAATTTGCCACATTAGGATTTTCCATGTGTCATAGGATGGCAAAAATGGTTGTCTTCTAAAATGTGGTGTCTGCTGCTTATCTCCCCCGACCTATCTTTTTTTTTTTTTTTTCTTTCAATTCGTTTCCTCTCTTTAATTTCTTGTCTGGCATTGACCCCTTCCCTTTAACCTCCACTCTACCCACCTTGTTAGGAAATTCCCGGTGCGGTTTCAGCATTGTCCCTAATTATTACAAATGGGTTATGAGAAGGATGGGTATGTAGAGTGAGAATGGAAGACTGCTATTTTCAGTAACGAAATCCAGCTAGTTCTCTTTAAACAGCCTCTTAGTACCTAAAGCTTGATGTGCCAGTTTACTTTTAACAATTGCGAGCATTCCTTGATTTCCAAATCCCGCCTAGCTTTAGAAACATACAGCTGGTTAGAAAGAGGCAAACAAGTGGGGTTCACAGCCCCTATGCGGCATCTGATTCGAACCACCACTAATGTTCTCTTTAAAGGACAGAACGCTGTTTCAGAATGATCTTCATTTCCTTCCTTTTAGGTTGTGCCATATTACTGTCAGGCGATGTGGGCAAATTTGAGAAAAACTCCATGGCGGCGCCGTCCTTGGCATAGAATATGTGGCAGTGCCAAACTCGCACCCCTGGAAAACAGACTACATTACTATATTTGTTCCCATTCGGAAGGATTAGCAGCACCGTTGTGTTAGAAATAAATTGAAAACCAAGCCAGGTTCTTTCTAAAGTTTGAGGGGTAGTCAGGGTGCAAAGATGTTGAATAGTACAGACCTTGCCTTTGTTTCATTTCCTTAATTAAAACAGAAATCACATCTATATAGGACTGGAAATTAGTGGAAAATGTCAGACTTGTTCTCCTTTACATGTTAACAATGATGTATTTTCTAGTTACGGGCAGAAAATCCGCCTGGTGCCGATGTGCATTGCTCAGCTCCTGAAAGAAGCTTGCGTTTGTAGATTTTTAAATTTCAAATGCTGATCCCTACTTAAGGGCATTACAGCATGTATTGGAAAAGGCTGAAGATTGATAGACACATTATGCAGGCATATAACTAGCGGTAATCTATACACTGAGTTATGGCAGAATTCCTCTGGGGATTGTACCTGCATTATTATTCATGACTGTATTTTGGAGATGTTAAACCTTTGCCACTTATTGATTTACTGCAGAACATTCAGTGTAATAAACTTGTAGATTATTCTGCAGGGTACCTAGCATGAGCAACAGGCCTGTGGTGGAAAATCCAACTCATAAGGCTTTTCTTTAACCTTTCTTACTATCACAGCTGCCACGTAGGAGGAAAGAAATCCAATTATTTCCTTTGAGTGTGAGGATTGCTATGAAGTGTGAAATGACCTATGCATATTTTTTTTTATTTTTTTATTTTTTTATTTATACTAATAGTGACTGGTGTAAACCAATTGAAATTCATCTTTGTTTAGTATCGTTTTTCACCTGAACATTGGAAGGTTTAAGAAGACGTGTGTTTGTGTGCTCGCACGACCCCATCTGTCCCTCTTTTTCCAGCAAGCTTGTCAGCCCCCTCTTATGTTACTGACATGGCATGCACATTTAGTGATGGTATTAACTAATTATTTTGTCATTTTTGCACGTTAACACTATCTGGGCAAAAGTTTAACCTCATTTGTGTCAGTTTGACATCCAAATACAGCAATATTCAACAGAAAGACGACCTTGGTAGTCAACCTTACTGAAGGGCCTTCCACTCCCTTTTGATACTTTTGACCTACAAACAATTTTTTATTATAATCTGCAGATTGTGCGGCAGATGATGGATTGTCAAATGTAACAAATCCATAATTATGCAGCAAACACCACAACTATAAAATCGCTTAATTCCAGTGGCCGGAATTGACCAGAATTTTTCAAAATGTGGAGAGGAGCCGCGCGGCCCCCTCTCACAGAGCCATTAAAGACCCTGGGGAGCCCACCCCAGAGCCTGGTCACATGCTATGTCCCATGGAGCCTACCCCTGGAACATAGCGTCTTCCTGTGTTTGCTCCCGCTTGGCTTGGGCATTTTTGAATCTCCCTTTAAGGGGAAACCAGCACAGTTTGCTGTCAGACGGCTGGAGCTTTAAAAATGCTCCTGCCAACTGGGAGCAGACTTTTGATCCATTTCCCTACTTGCACTGATGCGGACAGGGAATCTGATCTAAATATTGCTCCCGCCCTGAGGGAGCAGTATTAGTTGCTCCCTGCGGACGGGAACAATGCCAGCTCCAGCTGCACATGGTGAGCTGGCTGGGGCTGCAAGGGCCTTGGGGCTAAACCCGCACCTCCAATGTGTATATGGTGGGTGGGATGGGGGTCGACAGGGCCTAATAAGGCTCTGGCAGGGGCCAAATGGACCCCTTCCCTTTAATTGTAATAGTGGCCTGAGGGATGGGTCCCCAGGGCCCAATAATGCACGGGGAAGGTAGCCACATGCTCCCTCTTCCCTTTTAATAAAAAAAAAAAAACTGCCCTAGGAGATGGGGTCCGCAGGCCCCAATAAGGCTCTGGAGTGGGCCATGAGGCCCCCCTCCCCTTTCATTAAAAAAAAGGCCCTGGAGGGATCGGGAGGGGGGAGCATGAGGGGAGCCATGCTTCCCCCTCCCCTTTAATTAAATAAAAAAGGACCTAGGAGATGGGGTCCCCAGGGCCCATAAGATATGGGAGGAGGGCCATGCAGACCCCTCCCCTTTAAAAAAAAAAAAAAAAAAAAAAAAAAAGTACCTGGGAATGGAGTCCCCATAGCCTAATAAGGCTCGGGAGGGGGGCACGTGAACCCCTCCCCTTTAAAAAGGCCAGCTCCCCGCCTTCGGCTGTGTGCTGCGGGGTTTGGCTTTACGTATGGAATAAAATATTACTTTACGTTGAAAAAAACCTTAGAAAATCACTGAAAAACCAAAGGTTAAAATAACGTTATAGTTATGTGAATCAGTGACAACATTAATGTTTTGAACTAAAAAATACCCACAGAAATTCCCCAGTTAGTTAGCGCTAACTATAACTTGTGCCCCCACCATGCACTGCTTATGACCTAACATATTAAACCACTCATTCCATGTTCTATGACCTCATTAATGACACACTGATGACATCAAAGCTCCTTTTGTACACATTGCTCTATATACAGGTGTAGCATTAGAGGAGGGATACTCAGTGTGGCTCTCCTGACCTTTATAAGGGGCCCCCTGGTAAACAGCAGCGCTCGGCTGCTGTTTACTTGACAGAGCATGAACGCTGAAAGCTTTTAACAGGTCACTATTTTTGTGCACCTTAACTAAAGTGACGGTAAAGATGGGTGTCCTGCACAATTTAACTTTAGGAGCGTCTTAATTTTTAAAGCAATCTTGCACTAATCATGCAAAAATATGAAAAACTCTCTTCAAATTTCAAAGTGTATTTCATTAACATGCAGACGCATTTCACCTTAGTGCCTCAGATCAAATCACTGCATTGAGAGTCCTTTATTAGAAATGGTAATTTTCAAACATGAACTCCATCTTGACAACAATACCATCAGTGAACCAGGATGCGAGTCCTTTGTATGTTGCACCATTAATGTATCCTACGTTGTTACTGTAATGTTTCAATTATAATATTAAATCAATAGCATTTGTTTTTTTTAATATGAACTTGAGTCGTGCGATGTTTTAGAATGTATTCTGATGTATTTATTGCTTTGTTAATGTATACTTCGATGGTACTTGGCTACCGAATAAAGTTTTCTACTACTACAGCACACATCATTAGTTGTAATACGGCGGTCGGACCACTGGTTCGGTGGTCCCCGACCGCATTGCACCTCCACCACAGGTTTGGCGCTCCGAAAGACCGCCGAACTCTTAATCAGGCCCTTAGTACGTACCTTTGCTCTGCTGGAAACTTTTTCTGCAGGACCAAAAATCTTGTGTGGAACATAATAAGCACACGTCGTCAGCTGTCACCTGCAAACAGACTTACTCTTCAATACAAAGATTTATAACATGCTCAGTACCTCTGCACACATATGGTCCATTAGTAGCACATGCGTTTTGTAAGTACTTAAACAGATTAGCTGGACACAGGCTGTACAAATTTAGTTAGAGAAGTAATATGAAAATTACCTGCCACGTTGTAAACTATAAAACAAACACACACACTCCTTGGATGATATAAATGATTTCATAGCACGTGATGAATGATGTAAAATGTGAGGTCATAAGCAGTGCATGGCCGAGGGTGCAAGTTATAGTCCGCTCTGCTAACTATAACTGGTGAATTTCTGTGTTTTTTTTTTTTTTAATTTTAGTTCAAAACGGTAATGAAACTGACATAGTCACCTAACTATAACATTAGTTTAACCTTCAACTTTTTTTCAGTATAGGATTGGACTAATGCCTTTGACTCCCTGCATATAGAACATATAACAACAAATGGGTTCCTATAGCGCACTCTAAGCATACTCGTGATTTGAGACTTTTTAAAGAGATTCTTTCCCCAACATACTTCTAAAAGAGTATTGTTTAAATTTTTAAAGGTCATAACTTTGTTCTTTACAATGCTTATTTTTATCAAATAAATGTCTAAGATGATAAAGGAAACTGGTGGGGGTTAGAGTAAAAATGTTACATGTTATGCATATAGAACTGGATGTATTGAGGTTATTGAAAAATAGGGGAAATCGTACAAATCCAGAGAAAAGGATGGGGGCCAATAGACATGTTTTTTCCCACTTTATGTAGATGTTCTTTTTCTTGGGACTTTTTTGCATTCATTAGAACTCTACACCAAGAATTGAAACGAAGCCCTATGAATATTCGTATCAGACAGGTGGAATATTAAAATCAGTCATTTTGTGCTACATGGTGGGTCTGTCCATTCCATCAAATAGAGAAATCCATAAATGCCTCTCATTCAGTTCTCTTTTTAGCAGAGCGCAAGAAGAAAGCTTCTTTTGAGTTTTTTTTTTTTATCAACATTGGAGTTTCAAACTAAATTTAACAAAAGCTTTAAACTGCGATCCGCAGGAGCTCACAGTGAGGAGCCTGGAAGAAAAGTGCAGTGCTGTAGAAATTAGTAAGCGGCGTGTTCCTCTTCAAGCTGTGTACATACAGTGCAGCCATGAATTCTGCCCAAAGCCAATTATGTCTATAAACAATTTTACTAAACCTGATGGAGGTAGCATAGGCCTGTACTTTGATTCTAGTTTTCGTTTTAATTAGCTTTATTTCTGCCGACATTTTGACATCTACTGAGTGGTGGTTTTGAGCTATCTGGCTGCAGTTGTACAATTTGCTGTAGTCAGAATGAGCTTCATTTCCTCCTTTTTTCACCTTTGTGCTCACCGTGGGTCCATGCAGTGAGCCGTTTCTCAGAAATCCTTTCATGTGCCGAGGTTGTGGGCGATAAAAGTACTTTCTTCTGCGAGACCTGTTTCTCAGCAGTAGTAGTAATCCTGACAAGCCGTGTAAGTTACCCAACAGGCTTTAGGTTTATCAGCTAATGTTTAATCTGTGTTGAACTCCTGCAGAATATTCGGTTATCTTGACTTGGTTTTTAAACATCCGTGAGGAAAAAAGTACCTTAATATATACATTACATGTACATATTTTCCAACTTTTCAATTATTATTTTTTATCCATTGTTAGAAATGGGGGCCTCTAGTTGGCAGAGGTAGGTACCTTTGTCCAAATAGGGACCCTTGCTTCTAGTCAGGGTAAGGAGGATACACTTCTAAAATAACCCCTGCTCACCCCCTTGGTAGCTTGGCACGAGCAAACAGGCTTATCTCAGAGGCAGTGTGTAAAGCATTTGTGAACACATACAGTAATACAGTGAAAACACTACAAATGGACACCACACCAGTTTAGAAAAATAAGTAATCTTTATCCAAAACAAGACCAAACTACAAAAATCCACAATACAGTAATAAATATGACTTTCAGATGGTAGAAATAGTTCAGTTCACAGCAAATTGCAGATGCAACACTTTTCACACAAAGTACCTGGGATGCGTCAAGCAAACAAACAAAACTGGCCGCAGGGAAGGTGATGTGTTGGTTCCTTACACTCAGGGAAGGTGATGCGTCGGTTCCTTGCTCTGGGGGAGGTGATGTGTCGGTTCCTTAGCGGAGAGGAGGTGATGCGTCGGTTTCTTACTGCGTCCCTCAACGGTGGGACAAACTTGGCGCCTCGATGCGACGATCCTGGGCGATGTGTGGATTCTTCCAGCGGAAAACCGTCTCTAGAGGTCCAAAACAACAGCAGCCACCTCTTTGCAGGTCAGAACTCCCAGCAAGGAAGTTAAGGGGAGCTGGTGGTGAAGTCTTTGTGTCCCTGAGACTTCAGAACAGGAGGCAAGCTCAGTTTCAAGCCCTTGGAGATCTTCCTCAAGCAGGAGACACAGCAAACAGCAAAGTCCTTTTCTCCTTTCCTTGGCTGCAAGTAGCCACTGCAGGCCAACCCCAGACAGCAAACAGCACAGGGGCAGTATTCCTCCTCGGCTTCTCCGGTTCTTCTCCTTGGCAAAGGTTCCTCTTGATTTCCCAGAAGTGATCTTTGAAGTCTTTTCTATCCCTCAGACTTCCAACAGGAGGCAAGCTCTATTTCAAGCCCTTGGAGAAAACTCTACCAGCAGGATGATGAAAGTACAGTCCAGTCTTTTCCCTGCCCAAAACAGAAGCAACCACTGCAGGCCAACCCCAACCCCAACAGCACACAGCACAGGGGCAGTACTCCTCCTCCTCCAGCTTTCCCGGTCCTTCTTCCTGGCAGGTTCCTTAGTTCAGCAGTGATCTAAAAGTCTGGGGTCTGGGCCCCTCTTTTCATACCCAAAAATCCTTTGTTCTCTGAAGGCTGTGAGTGTATGTACCCAGCCAAAACCAGTTCTGTGGGGCACTTTGCAAGTGCACAACAACCTCCATTGTCAGCGTGAGCCCTGGCTCCAGACACACCACAGGGGGCGGAGCCATCATTGTGGAAGTCGGGCACAGCCCTATTCAGGTGCAGGTGCTACTCCTCCCACCACTCCAAATGCAGAGCAGGCCTATTCAGCTCAGCCCCTACTCATCAGGCTCTCTGGAGCCACTGCTCCTCCCCAGCCCCTGACACTCCAAAGCCAGACATGCAATACACAAACCTAGCAGAGGCATACTGGATGGTTAGGCAAGAAAATACCTACTTTCTAAAAGTGGTATTTTCAAACACAGAATGTAAAAATCACCCTCACTAAAAGATGTATTTTAACATTCGGAGTTCAGGCATTCTAAATGTTATTTTCCTACCTTGTTCCCAGGGCCAATTATGTTTATAAGATGTTACAAACAAACTCCACATTCTGTCCTATGGGAACAGGTAGCCTTGCAATAGTGAAAAACGAAATTGGCAGTATTTCACTATCAGGAATGCCACACACACCAGGGCATGTCCTACCTTCCACATACAATGCACCCTGCCCTCAGGGGTACCTTGGGCCTACCTTAGGGGTGACTGACATGTAAGAAAAGGGAAGGTTAGGGACTGGCAAGTGTGTGCACTTGCCAAGTCGACATGGCAGTCCTAGACTGCACACAGGCTCTGCAATGGCAGGCCTGAGTTACATTTTACAGGCTGCTTCTGTGGGTGGCACAATCAGTGCTGCAGCCCACTTGCAGCATTTGATTTACAGGCCCTGGGCACACACGGTGCACTGTACTAGGGTCTGACAAGTAAATCAAATATGCCAATCATGGAATCACTAATCCATAACAACAATTTACAGGGAGAGCATATGCACTTTAGCACTGATTAGCAGTGGTAAAGTGCCCAGAGTCATAAAACCACCAACAGGTCAGAAGAAAATACAGGAGGAAGGCAAAAAGTCCTGGGATGACCCTGCAAAAAGGGCCAAGTCCAACATCCATAGACGTGATGGTCATCAATCTGGCAGGCATATGAATCCATGTAGTTCGACCATATGGTTTTATTACCTAGTGCGAGAAAGATGTAGCAAACCTTGTAGTTTGACGCTTTTTCCATCATTTGTTGCAGCTTGAAGTGGGCCTTTCCGTTCCGTATGATGACTTTTTCGTTATAGTGAACTGTAAAGCAATACTATAAAAGAAAACAGTCACTCTGGAACAAATCCTGGACGTCTCACAAATGTTTAATGCAGCAATAGGTGAAAAGCATAAAAAATATTCCAAGTGCAGTTTGCCATTTCAGTGCACCCAGCGCCCCACTGGCTGATCAGTGGAAGCATGTAATGTTAAATTCTATTCATTTTTGCGCAACATTTAAACAACTTTTCTCAATGCAGTAAATGGAGTACACGAGCGGGTGCCTGGTAGGACACTTTGAGAAGGCCTTGAAATAAAGATACAACAAGCTATGGTAACAGGCTGATTTGACAAAATCTTCATATCTTGCTTCATTATGCCAACTTCAGAGCGAGCCTGCGCTTGCTTACTTGGACAGCCAGGCTAAATATACAATGTACAACACCAGATAACACGACAGCAGTGCATTTAAGACGTTTAAACATGCAGTAATGCTCAGGGTCTAGTAGTGCTTTAAGCTGGTAGAAAAAAAACAAATTCACAAATGTTATTGCAAACAGTTGTCTACCTAAAATGATGTTTTCAGTATCCGCCTGATAACTTTATTTTCTTAGTTTAACTCTTGCATGCTTTTTGTACGTTACAACCCAGCACACCAATACTTCGACATCTTGTCAGTTCTCAGCTTCTTCAGGCTTTGGTTAAAGGAGTGAAGCAAGTTTTTGGATTGAAGAAATTGCAAATTGGCGCCGTTTTTCTGGTCCTAGCAAATAACAATTTCCTTCCCTCTAAACTGGAATGTGAACTCACTGCATGTAATTGGTATTTATACAGCACTTAATACCCCAGAATAGACTCTGAAGTGCTTTGTGGGCATGTAATATGCTACTCCTTAAGATTTGATTCGATTTTAATTTCTAAAGCGCGACGTTTGCCCTAGGGCGTCTTGTCGTTATCTGCAGTGCTAAGAAGGATCAAAGAAAGGATCTACAGAGGGAGAGTAAAAAGCCATGTTTTAAGAAGCTTTCTGAAAGCCAGAAAGTTGGAGGTATTCCTTAAAGACTCTAGCATTTGATTCCAGAGGCGTGATGTGACATCAGAAAAACTTCTACCACCCCAAGAGGCTTTGTGAATGCAAAAAACAGACAGCTTCTTCAAAGTAACAGAACATAGAGATCTGTTAGGGGTGTACCATGAAAAAATTTTCCTTAATGATTCGGGTCCTTGGAGATGCAATGCTTTGTGAGCAATACAGAGTGCTTTAAAGGCTAGTCTTTTTTTTGACTGGCAACCAGTGGAGTTCATCCCTAGCTTTAGTCACGGATTCGGACTTTGTAATTTTTTTTCAGAACCCTGACTGCTGCATTTTGTTTTTTCTGGAGCCTGCTAAGAACACACTGCTGGGCTCCAACCAAAAGAGCATTGCAATAATCTAATTTTGATACCACCAATGAGGTAACCACTGTTTTTTGTAAGTCTAAAGTTAGAATAGGAAGGATTTTCCTCAGAATTGTAAGTGTGTAAAAACAAGATGATGTAAGGTGGTTAGTTTGATCCCTAAAGGAAAGATTTGAATCTAAAATTATTCCAAGATTCCTAGATTTGGACAAGAGCATCTGGCCACCTACATTTATTCCAAAAAGAGGCATCCCATCCCGCCTGTAGATGAGAACCTCCAGTTTTTCCTGAGTTTAGTTTTAGGCAATGATTGCCCATCCATTGCAGAACGGTACGCATGCATTTATTAAAACGAGAAGCCACCTCTTCAGTGTGTTTGTTTATGGGAACGATAATTTGGGTATCGTCCGCATAAGACACTGTGGAGAAACCATGCGACCTTATCAGTCCCATGAGAGGGGCCACATATATATTAAATAAGGTGGGACTTATTGAGGAGCCCTGCGGGACTCCACAAGGTAAGGTGAAAGATTTTGATCTGAAATCTCCCATGCTAACAGTTTATCTTTCATCCATAAAGGCACTTAGCAGCTTAAAAGCCAAACCTTTGACACCTATGTCTAGCAGACCCTGTTTCAGAATTGCGTGGCTTACTGCATCAAAGGCTGCGGATAGGTCCAAAAGGACCACGGCAGCCCTAACTCCGCAGTTTTCCCTGACCTCATTGAATACTGTGACTAGCGATGCCTCCGTACTATGTGTTTTTTTTAAAAAACAAATTGGGATTTATCCAAAATATTATTTTGTTTCAGAAACTTAGTGAAACAGACGTTAAGATGTCTTTCTAGCACTTTGGCTAGAAAATGAAGTCTCGATATAGGGCAGTAGGTCTGTTCTTCAGCCGGGTCAAGGGATTGTTTCTTTAGGAGAGGCAGAATGAGGCATTTTTCCATTCTGTAGGGAATATCCCAGATTTTAAGATGTTAAACATCAAGGAGAGTGGGAGTGCAATAAAATCGACTATTTTGTGCAGCACCTTAGTAGGGCATGGGTCTGAGAGAGCACCTGACTTAGTTTGTTTTAAAGCTCAGTCATACAATCAGGAGAAATAGCTGGAAACTCATCAAAAGCCTGTTGGCTTTGATCAATTTGAGTAACGACTTGTAGTTCGTGGTTAATTCCATTATTAAGAATGAGCTCATTAAATACCACCTACACTTGGTTTTTGAAGAAACTCGCTAAGTTATCGCAAAACAGTTTTGTGGGGATCATTATGGGCGAAACGGACACAGTTGAAAGGCTAGGTACCATCTGAAACAGCTCCCGGGACAAATTTGTTGCAGATCTGATTTTATTGGTGAAAACTAGTCTTTTCAGCGATAATCAGATTCCTATATTCCTGGATCTGTTAGTATCTCTGTTTTTCCTCTGGGGCATAATTACTTCTCCAAATCTTTTCCTGATAATTTTTTTTTGGGGGGTCGTAATTTCTCAGAATACCAGGGGGCTGACTGGCACGTTGTATGACTAATGACTTTCTTGTATGGGGCTAATGTGTTTGCTGCTTCGTGAATCCAGTTAAAATTCTGTGAAGCTGCAATGTCTGGGGTTACGGTTAACAACGGTTGGGTGGACGCTAATGACCTAATTAGGTCCTGTTCATTTATTTTGTTCCATACCTGATCAGTTTGGCCTGGTTATTTTGATTCAAGTTTTCCTTTGATTGAAACATAAGCCAAACTGAACTGCCGTGTGATCAGACCATGTAACCAGGAAAATGTCTAATAGGTGCAACTCCAAAAAGTTTGTGAAAAATCCATCAAGCTTATGTCCTGCCTGATGAGTAGGAGCAGCAACAAATTGCTTTAAATCAAAGCATTGCTTGTTGTCAATGAAAGTGTTGGTATCCGAATTACTGAGATGATCAAGAAGGAAGTTAAAATCTCCTAGTATAGTATAATTATCAAAAAACACACTCCCCTCCAGAAAATCATTAAGGGCTTCTAAAAAAACAGTCTTAGGACCGGGAGGCCTATAAATCAAGAGGCCATGAAGTTTAGTTTGATTCCTCATGTTACAGCAAAAAGAGAGGGCTTCACAATCAGTTATTAAAACTGGATAGCAGGAAATTTCTAAAGTGTTTTTATAAAGTATAGCAAGCCCTCCACCTTTTTTTATCCTTCCTGTCAAGCCGAGTGATCAGATATTCTGTGGGTAAAGAAGCGTTAATGTCTGGGGCGGGCGTTGCATCGGCCCAAGTTTCTGTAAGAAACCTAATGTTGGGATTATGAGCTTATAAATATTCGTATAGCTCATACTTGTGTTTCATCATCGACCAAACATTTAGTAACGTGCATTTTATTGAAAGTGGCGGGAAAGTTAAAATTAGTTCCTTTCTGACAAATTGATCATAAACTGACAGCACAAATATAAGTTGCTTGTAAATTATCCAATGCAAAATGATTACAGTCGGAATGCGAGTCTTTGTCTTTATATTGCCTTAGAAAATCACTTGAATACTTAAGAAAACCGCCAGAGTTCCTGGTGTATGGCGCAGTCCGACCGCGGACGGGAGCAATGGGCTTGCCTTTGGCACGCCAGCGGCGCTTCCGCTGCACACGGACATGCTGTCATGCGGAAATTATAGTCCTCCCAGCGAGGGGGGGCGTATCCGGAGGGCGTGGTCAAGGCTGGCTGTAGAATGCAGGAGATCAGAAAAACAGGTGGGATAAATCAAAGCCCAAACTGGGGTTTAGCGACCCCACAAGCCTCCACAGGCTCCCCTGCGGAAGGCAAGTTACTGGTAAAATAAATCAAAGTTAAAATAGTGCGAAAGGAAACCAATGAAAAGATTAAAAACGGGTGTTTAACCCTCTAAAATGTGGCGCTTTGCCTTGAAGAGCAAGGCTACTCCTGAAAATTGCACAAGCAGTGCCTACAAGGAAAATAACAAGCCACTGTTGTACGTGTTGGCTTAGGAACGTCAAGTTTATTAGGTAGTCATCACACAATTTCTAAGCAGTCTGACTTGCAATTTGCCAAGTCAAAATGGTATGTAAAGCTGTCACACACTTGCGTGCAGTTTGTCAGCTGGTCTTATATTCTGTCATGAACGGTATTGCCTTAGGAGTTTATTCCATCTGTTACAGCAGTGGTTATTTTGCTGATTAACGTGCTAGATTGTAGGGCTAGGGAATGGCTACGAGAATGGACAACCCACATGACCGACAAGCACATGTTTGAAAAAATGAGATGAACTTTCAAGGAAGGAATAATCCTGCAATGTCATACAATCAATTGTGCACTGTGGTCAGTCTCAGCTATGAACTCTGTCATGCTGATGATCAATCCAGTTATTTCGCAAGTGGTCAGCAAGTGTTTGTTGACATGGTGATGCCTGTGGTAAGGCTAGTGCTCGTGTCTGAAGTCATACAAGTGGTCATGCCTGTAAGCAAGGTCTGAGTAGCTATAGTTTACAGATTACCTAGTGGGCTAATTTATGTAAAACGCTTTATTGCATTTCAGCATAATAGACTTTGACAGAGTGGGATTAGTCCGTGTTGAAGGTACTGCGTTCTATTAATTCATTCCAGAGACCAGCTTTGGTGAAATCCTTTTGGTCTAGTCCAAAGCGGACTCATTTTATGAAATACAAAGCTGCTCCATGAGGGACCTTTGTGGTGACTTCACCTGGCATTTTTCTGCAGACTCTACCGTTTCCTGTCCATTTTATTGCTTTCTGTGCCTTCATTGTATGTTGTATATTGTATCCTATAAGCTGTTAATATCCTATTTTTTTTATTTTTTATTTTTATTACTGATTATGCAGGTTTGGTCAGACACTCTTCTTAGGCCTTAGCTAGGGAAGAGTCAGATCTTCATCCATCCTCCTAAATTCCATTCTGTTTTCAATGATTATTGCAGAAAGCACGACCCAGAGTTCAACAATTTTAACAGAAAGAAGTACCACGTTAATATTTCTTTATGATGTGGTCATAGTGATTGTGGAACCAGTCTGTATCTCTGTGTTATCTCCTGCTACAAACATTTGAGCTTTACTTGTAGGAGCCTGGGCTCATGCTGATTGCCTTATGTGCAATACATACGACTTATACTACCTTATAATAATTGATTCCAGTGGGTATGTGGTTAATAACAAATAATGTATATTTCAGACTATTTAGTGAGGGCTTTTGATGTCAGTCGAGCATGTTACATCTGCTTTGCCATTGGATCCTCAAGTACAGCAGTCCTAAAAGAAAGCAGCGTTTCTGATACCCAGTGTATCGATATATCATGTGTAACGCGGTCTTCAGGTGTTGACGTTAAGCGAATAATTGAGCTTTGTGATAACAGGGATGGCTGCTGAAAGATGAAACGTGTTTATCTCCTAGCGTGACACAGAGCAAATGTTTAACATCGCCAACTATCAAAGGAAAATGTTCACTTTGAAGCTGCAGTGCTAGGCAAGCAGTTGGTTTCACGCTGCTGACGAGATCCACTAGAGGTAGGCCGATTTTGCGCGGGAAACCCCTGCAGCCCCATTCTGTGTGTTTGTAAAGTGAATTACCGCGGGCAGCGCTTCTAATGGACGCCGTCCTCTCTGAGGAGGGGAGAAGTGCGAATGCCGGCATGTCTAGCTCCCGGTGTGTCAGGCACGTCATCAGCCGCACTCAGTTAAGTACGGTGCGACTCTTATGCGCATCTCAGTCCGATTTTTCCGAGGAGGGGTGTCTGCTTGGCCCCATAGTGAAAAGGCTGAAGTTTGGCTTTTACATGTTCTTAGCCTTGCGCTCTGCAAATCTCGCAAGCTTCACGACTTCTGAAGAGCGGGGTTAAATGTGATTGACGTTAGCTTTATTCCCGAGCATGTTGTCGAGATTTACGTAAATAGGTGATCACAAATTGTTTAGTCTTTTACAAGTATTTTTGATTTTATCTCTGGTTGCAAAGATAATACCAGTGGGTGTGTATTCTTTCGAACAGTGACTGGCTGCAATGCAGCTCTGTCTGTCTGATGTTGATCCCCCCTATGGTGTCCTGGCACACTTGTAAAATGTAACATTTGAGCGACTGCAGCAACTTGCATACTTTTAATGCTTCTCTACCGTTACTCTTGTTTCTTGACCGAGGGAAGGCCGCCTAAAAAGGCTGTTTTTGCTGTGCGCAGGGCTTTAGTTGGGATTTGACCTGCTCTCACAGACGAGCACCTGAGGAGGATTTTGCAGGACGCCGTTGTCGGTTTGTAAAAATGTAAAGTATCCCCTCGCTAACCATGCGCTTTGTGGAATTCTCCACCAGTGTGACTTCATAACTAGTGGTGGTTACAATGTTCACTTGTATGCCTGTTTTTAGCAGCACACTGAGCAAGAGGGCCATCTGCTTACTCACTTTCTACAACCCAGTTTGGCGTGTGGCAGCTTATTTTTGGAGAAAATGACTGGGTTCCTTAAAACCATGGTGAGCATGAGTCACTGCACCTCCCTTGTAAATGTCAGTCTTGATGTGGTGGTTTATGTTTTCATTGTGTCCCACCTTGGTCCAAACTCTATTTGCCAGCGGTGGCAAATAATCTGAAGCATGAAAATATTTCTTTCCTTCGTATTTTTCAGCCGGATGAAAGCTTAATTTCCTGTAGAATGCAGACATGGTAGCACAATGGCATTAGTATTTATTATCAGAAGTTAGGGCCCTGAATTTGAGTTTGACGGATGGATTACCCCCATCGGAAATGTAGTGGAAAGTCCTGTCCGTCTTACTACAAATGTCATAAGATATAATGTACTTGTTAAGCACGGCTTCCATAGGAAGCCTCTATTATTTACACCACATTCTAAACCTGGTAACTCACTGCTATGATGTAGCAAAAGTTGACAATAAAACTTGCTACCCACTGTTGCTAGGTCATAAAGGCCTTCCAGGCCAGGCTCACAGCCCAGCGCTGCTGGTCTACTTTGACTGAAAGCAGAAAGCACATCTGCAGGAGGAGGAAGGAAGGCAGGGAAGGTGGTGAGGTTGGTTAGAGATGGCAGGTAAGGTTTTTATTTTTTCATGTGAGAGGAGAGACTGGTATGTATGGCTCCCTCATTACTCCTCCACCCCTGCGTAGCTGTTGAAAGCAGGAGCAGATGATTTTGGGGGCCATACATAGCATACAATTATAGAATTATAGATGGGTAGCTGAGTTATTGGGATATTTTTCACCCCTCTGTTCTGAGTTTTGCTCTTGTTGTCTAGTTGATGTCACTCAGAACCGCTAGGTGAATAACATCCCTGTAAGTCAGTTACCCATCTATAATTTATATGGAATACGGCAGATAGGTTATTCTCCACGTTTGTGACTGAGTAACCCAATCACTAAACTCTAAATCAGGCCCAAAGTGTCTTCTAGAAGTTAGTGTCTATTAGAGCTGTAACTGGTTACTTGCAGTTTCGGAAATCCTTGACAACCTGGGTGTTTTCTCTAAGAGACTAATAACCCTACTTTTATTCCTCTATACGATGCTCGTAAATTGCCAAGGCACCCTCTGTGGTATCACTCTATACAAATATCTACATAGATCTCGTGAGTAACCATAGAAAATGTAAGAAAAAAGTGCAAATTAACATAGGACATTAAATCCGGATTTTATTACTGGTTGCAATTAACATTTGCAACCAGTAGCTGGTGCCGCTTCAACATGTGAACCTGCCAACACTAGTTCTAACGCGCTGCACCTGCCTTAGTTTAGCATTAGCTGCACTCTAGTTTCACTGATTTGTCTAATACTTTCTTCCTAATATTTAATTACTAAACACCAGTTTAGTACACGTATCCTGTATCATTAAAACTTTCCTGTATCATTAAAATTGCTTCAAATTAAAAGCGGCATTAGGAATGTGAATAGGTGTGACTACAATGTTTTGCAGTCGCATGGGTCCACCTTTCTGGCTTACAGGGGAACACTACTGACTCTGGGACACCTCTTGCCATGCCTGAATGGCCACACCTCTCTCCCTGCACTCACATGGGCACACCTCCACCCTCCCTCCATCCCACTCGCGTGAGCACACCACACAGCCTGCACTCCGAATGGCATTCTGCTCAACTTGCACTAAAATAAGCACAACACTCTCCCTGCACTCACAAAGGCACATCTCCAGGGTGGGTTTGCTGTGTGGTTAGTCATCAAAGCCAGAGGCGGATAGTTGTAGGTCTCTGCTTCTGGAACAGTGTGGTGGCATGAGATGGAGGAGAACTTCTTGGTGAGTGGTGCTTCTCCAATCATATTTAGGGTTGCACATGACCGGAGAGGAACAATACTTATCCTGTAACATTGCTACAGTGGTTTTACTTGCACATAGGTGCGGGCTTGGCACTACACAGATGTTGCAGTAAGACCTAGGCAAGAGATATTGGTGTGTGTGTGTGAGATGGAAGAGAGTAGTGCTGGAGAGAGCAATGGTTCACTGATCTGTTAGGGAAGACCTGGTCTTGCAGATTAGTTCAACTTCTAATTTGTAGCCATTAGGACACAAATCATAACTCGTATTCTCCGATTGGTTTGCCTGCCTAGGACTTATCCTGGCTGTGTGCTTCACCTCTAACCAGAGAAGTGCGCAGGGCAGACTGCACCGGTGGACTACAAGAATGTGCATTGCCCTTGGACACAACTGAAACTTGGCTTGAATGGCCTGCTTGCGTGAAAGCAGGAGTTGTGTGATGTGTGATGAGTTTGCTATAACTTATGCCTCTCAACTCTGCACCCACTACCTGTGACTACAACTTCATCCCTTTGGCGCTGCATCTCTCCTCCTGCTGTTCCTAGTAGGAAGAGTGGGGTTAGGGACGGACACTGGCATGTTGACCCCCTTTTGCAGTCTAAACCTACTTTCTAAAACGTGAGCTGCATATCCAACTTCTGGAAGGAATCTTCTCACAAAAGATGACCTTTGTCATGACATTGACGTCTGGCCATCTTGAATGAAGACGCACCCTTCCTGATTCAGTAGGATTAGCCTCATGGGCAAAACACAATCATGTGCTAGCTATTGCCAACTGTCATTCATTATACCACTTCTGGCAGCCATCTTTTGGGTAGCGCTTCTCTGGAGAATCATGCTATGTCCAGCTGGACATAAGGTTGTTGCATGAAATCCTCATTAATAAAATACTAGGTGCCATTTTGTTGCTTTGTTTTTAAATTGAAATCGGAGCATATTTTAATATTAGACCTCCATTACAGTTTGTGGACACTTGAAAGTTAATGAACTGCAATGAAACGTTTTCATAGGTGGCTTCATTCATCTATTGTCCAGTCAAATGCTTGTAGAAGGAAAGATCAGCATCTCTCTGTAGTGGTACTTAAAGGTCATTTTCTGATAATCACATAAGGTCTTGCGACATATACAGTCTGGCAACAGCGGCATTGTCAAGTCGGACCTTAAAAGGGGAGAGATTCTGGAGTAGCCAGAAATAGAGTTCAGGAAAGTCTTTTTTGAGAGAAGCTGAAAGCCACTGTCATTATGGGAATTTTTCACGCCTTATACTGTAATGATTAATTGTGCTATTCTTTCTTAGTTGATTACTTCATCTGCAGTCTTTGATTCTTTCTCCTGATCTCGTCTGTTTCAGCAGCCTTCCATTTGCTTGCTTTCTTTCCTTCCCTCTAGCATCATAGTATAAATACAGTAGGGAGGCAGAGGAGGAAGGTTTAGCTATATCACCCTCTCACCCTAAATCTACTAGCACCAAAAAAATATAGCCAGCAGGAAAATCAAGGAAGTAAATTGAATACTCTGATCCAATTTACAAATGACCCCTACTGAAGACCACAATGTGTCTTTAAAAGGATACTCGCCCACATAATCTTTGTCATGCTTCATCATTGAGTTCTTCACCTAAGCTCTTGATATTGTAAATGCAAGGGTTCTAGTGAGGCAGTTTAGGATTCAAATTACCTTGTAGGCTGCCCCAGTGAATCATTTATTATTGTTTTTTTTTTTTTTGGTAAGGTTAAAAACGGGGGAAGCGTAGAGATGCTAAATGCTCCTGTGTTGAATCTCTGTAGGTCTACATATTACGCCCGATTGTAGTTGCCCAGAAGGGTCAAAAGGCCTACGTCTGGGCCAAGGACCCCTTTTAAATTTGGTATATTAAAAACCACTGGATTGTTTACTGGTGTGAAGAAAACTCATTCAAGCTTGAACACACTCATGCATACAGTTCTCTAAAAAGGAGCTGACCAGTTTTTTTCCCTTGTAGAGTTTGCGTAAAGCCCCGATAGAGGCCAAGGAAGTAGAATTACCTTGTACTCCTATGTTCTTCAAAGGATGTGGCCCGCTGGGAATATCTAGCTCCCCTATCTCTTCTGAATTGTGTATAGCGTCTCCATACACCATACTTCGTCCCCCCAACCTCCAAAAATCGCTTCCGCCTGGATGTCGGATGCCATCTCCATTGTAATGTTCCCAGTATTTTTCCTTCTGTCTACTCGTAAGGATTGCCCTTTCTTTACTGTCTTGTAATTCTTACTTCTGAATTCATTAATGTTCCAGCTGGACCCGTAAAATAACGTATTAAAACATATTTGGTAGTCTTTTCAAATACAAGTACATTGGGGAAAAGCAGTTGGATATGGTAAAGGACCCAGATGACGGCCATAAGAAGATGGTCGTAGCTAGATCCTAGGACTTGGGAAACCGTCCTGAAGGATACAACTTCTAAGTTTGTAGGTAATCTAGAAGAGGTTTATCAGCAATGGGAAAATTGGATCACCCAGTCACTAGATGCATGCATTCCCAAAACTAACTCCAGACCTAAAACGCATGCAAAACGAGCCCCTTGGTACCATGACGACCTCTTTGCAATAAAAGAAATTAGAAAGGAACTGGAGAAAGGAATTTGACCTGGCACTTAAAATAAAATATAAGCTTTAATCTGATCCTATCACAACGAAATAAAGAAAGCGCAGGCCAAATTCTATGAGGAAAAAATCACTCGGGCTTTGAACTCCCCAAAAGAGCTATTCATAGTGGTTAAAACCCTATCCACTCCACTTGATAGTAACACCGTTCCTCAAGCCACAAAAGAAAGATGCAACGATATAACATCCTTCTTCCACAAAAAAGTGACTGATATTTATGATCAATTCCAGATCAATCCTGAACCTGCGCTAGGGGAGGTACCTAAGGGCAGGGATCTGCCACCCCATCCAATTCTAGCAAAATTCCCTACGCTTGACAAAGAGACAATCCATAATCTTATAAAGGCAACCAAATCCGGATCTCCATTAGATCCTGCTCTCCCACACATACCTTATCCCAAGTGGCAGAGGTCATATTACTGTCACTTATGGAGCTTTGTAATCTCTCACTAGAGGCGGGTTTGGTCCCTAAGCAATGGAAGCATGCAGTAATTAGGCCACTATTGAAAAAACCTCCGCTAGATCCAGAAATCCTTGCCAATTTATGACCCATCTCATTACTCCCTTTTCTAGGAAAAGTACTAGAGAAACATGTCAATCGGACATTAGCAAACTTTCTGGAAAATAACAACATTCTTCAGCCAACCCAGATGGGCTTCCGTACCCACCATAGCACTGAAGCAGCACTTCTGGTGGTCACAGAGGAGCTCAAAGCTATACTGGATAACGGAGGCTCAGCCGCCATCATACTACTAGATTTAAGTGCGGCATTCGACACAGTTGATCACAAGATCCTAAGAGATAGACTTTGCGAGGTGGGAATTCAGGGCAAAGCATTAGATTGGCGCACCTCGTATCTGGAAAACAGATCCTACCAAGTCTTGGACAAAGACTGCCTCTCTGACAGCTTTCCAACGATTTGTGGTGTCCCTCAGGGATTGTCTCACAGCCCCACGTTGTTCAATATATATGTGCTCCAGCTTGCCACCTTGGTGCAGGACTTGAACCTGTCAGCGGTCTCCTATGGGATTAACCCAGCTGGTTGTTTCTCTTACAGAAGGCCCTAATCCAGGAAATAAACATTTGGCACCCTGTTTGGATAAACTGCGCCGCTGGATGTCAAGCTGCCATCTAAAGCTGAATGGTGATAAGACTGAATTTATTATCCTTGGAAACCAGGCCATACACAGACCTCTGATCAGCTGGCTTGTTGACATGGCGACGTTCCCCCCTCCCTATCCCCCCCCGCCTTCCCAAACCGGTGATAAAACATTTGGGAATCTGGTTGGACAATTTGCTAGAAATGGACCACCAAGCAAATAAATTGTCTGGCATCTGTTTCTCTTTACTCCGAATGCTCAGGAAGATACTGGTATTCATCCCAGAGCATCTAAGGAAAACAGTCATTCAATCCCTCATAGTTTCCCGTCTGGATTATGGCAACTTTTTGTGGGCGCACCCAAATACGTAATAAAGAGATTTCAGACTGTGCAAAATGCGGCAGTAAGGCTCCTTCTTAAGGTTCCTAGCTATATCTCTGCAAGAGAACCCCTCAAACAGCTGCATTGGCTCCCAATTGAGGAGGGATTAAGTGTAAATCCCTCTGTATTGCTCATAGGGCCATAAATAACAAGGGCCCAGTAAAACTCCGAGTTGGTAACCATTTATGTTCCAACTAGACACCTAAGATCCTCGCATCTTCATTTCCTCAGTAAAACTAGGGTAAAAAGGATGAGATGGGCAGGAAGATCGTTTGCACACGTAGTACCGAAGTTGTGGAACGATCTTCCACCAAGTCTCGGAGCACTGGAAAATGAATTTTCCTTCAGGAAGAAACTTAAGACATGGCTGTTTCCCCGTTAATGTACCAGAGGCTCTACTCTGAGCACAGTACTCACCAGCGCAGGGAAGCCTTCGGGTAGCCATGCGCTTTACAAAACATAAACCTAAAGTAATTTGGGTTCTTGTAATTTAAGAATTCCTTAAGCTGCATATTAGCATTTTATTAGGCTAGCGTCGATTCCACGCCATTCATTGTGTTTTTTTTGTAATGCCTAAATAAAGTAAAATAGATGTTTCCTTTAAAGTCGCACCATTTACATAAGGCACTATGAGCTGGCAGCTTTGGCAATTTCAATACGGGACAATCAAACAGAGAGAAGCTTCACAAAGAACATTTCAAAAGATATTTGAAACTGCCAACTGCCTTTGAAGGAACTGTACCAAGGTATATATTGATGGATGGCATCTATACATTTGTTTCCACACATATATACAGCTGAGGTACTGCAAGCAATAAAATACACACTGCAAGCGTAGCCTTGAATGGAAATAGGGGTATTTGGCTTTTGAATGGAATTAATCCAATGTAAATGAGATCATAAATATAGATCATTGTTCGTGGTGTAACTGGGCTCTTGATTGCCCGCGGCTTTTCCATTGTTGCACTGACTCAGCGTGTACTTTTGAAGTGAAGCTTCAATGTGTAGGTTGATAGTTAAGTGTCTCTAGAAGGGTCAGCGTGAGCACAGGTAACTGCATGCCTTTTTCTTTCCATTTGCTCATATTCTCATTATTGAGAGATTCCCCCTTTGGAAACTAGATTGTTTTCAGCGATGTCACTTAACGTCTCATTGCAAAATCTCTATCGTTATTCTGGTTGTGTTGCTTTGTACACAAGGGTTAAAGTAGTCTGTGGCAATTTTTAAGTTGATGACTTTTCCCTTAAATGCAGCAGCTTTCAATGAAACTGAAATGGTTATGTAGTTCTTTCTATGCGTTGTCCGTAGAGCTTTGGTTTGTTACCGTTTTTTAGGTCGAGCCTAGAGCCAGCGCACATGCGCTGCTCTGCAAGACTTGTTGTAGTGGAGTAGGGATTAGAAGCCCCACCCACTCTCCGCCCATATTTGCCATTGGCTTGTGTCATTGTCCGTCCTAAATGCTGGCTTCTGATTCGTAAATAGGCTTGTTAGTCCCTCCTTAGTACCGCCTCCTCTTCATTCGTCACCTCCCATGGTGACTGGCCCTTTTACTTCGGTTGTTACACTGTACCTGTTATTTAGTCTTTAAGCACTATTTTTATCCAGTTTCTCTTACTGCAGGCACAATGTGCTTTGGTGCCTTCTTTACAACCCCGCCCTCCCTCCCTGTTGTCTGTGCCTTCTACCCCCGCCCGCCTTCCCTCCCATTGTCTGTGATGCCTACCATTTGCAATACAATAGGTCTTGCATTTACGCGAGTTTGAGCTATTGGCATTGTAAATGACTGCCTTTTATTTATGTTTTGGTTTTTAAAACATGAATAAAACGCATTGTCATTTACAATGCCAATAGCTTAAACTCTGGTAAATGTGAGACCTATTGCATTGCAAATACTTTTCTTAATAAAGGTGGGTGTTACTGTCTTTCTGTAAATATTTCGTCAGGCAATCAATGGCTATTTTACTTGAAGCAAAAGCGAGTCCCTCTACTCACATCCAGCACAGAAAGGAGTTGTAGCCGTCCTAGCACGCGATAGCCTCAGCGCTGTAAGCCTTCTGACAAAATGGCGTCCGAAGCAGCACCAGACCCAGCACAGTAGCCTGCTTCTCCTCAAGAACAAAACAAGCCAGTGAGCTAAGAACTTCTCAATTGCCTGACAAGAATGCTGGGCTTCCCTCGTTTGTAGCACGATTAAGCCAGAGCAAACAATACGCATACAGACACACAACAAAACTAACTGCATAAGATCAATGTGTACGTGTGTTGCGCGAGGTAAACATTTGAAATTAAAACTTTTATATTGTGGCTACCTCCTAAAAGTTTGTTTCATTGAGCTATTTTGCCACGTAAATTACAGCATTTTAACAGCGATTTTTTTTAACCAGGTGATCTGTGAGCGAGGCAGTGTTTACCCTTGGCATGCCCCCCACAACCAGCTCTCTTTCTCCTTTCCAAACTCGCCGTGCTGGAGAAGCCTGGCACCGCCCTCTCACAAATTTAATATTTTGACTCATTTTAATCTCTTTAGAAATGTGGATTGGAGGATCCAGTTTAAATGTTGATTTGCTTTTTTTTTTTTTTTAAATTGTGTAAGGCACCTCGATCAGAGTGAATTTACCCCCGTTTTTAGGTCTCAGTTCAAAACGCAGCTGGCTGCAAAATGCTTTGCTTACAAGCATTGGAAATGCTGTGTGTCGCCTGGCGTCCAGCTGCTGAGTCCACCACGGGGAAGCAAAGCCCTGGTGACATTCCTTCTGCAAAGGATTGGTTGATTAAGTAAGACCTCTGTGTTGATTTCTTTCTTACATTTTTGTATTTATTGGTCTTTTGACAGCTATGGAAGGAGGGGAGGAAGTCGACAAAAGTGACATTCAAGCGAAGTGAGGCGGGGACCCGTGTGTTGTAAGGAATACAAAGTGCCGAAAGAGCCATACTGCAGTAGTAGTCCAAGACTAAAATGTGTCCACTGAGGCTTTCATCGCTGGATCAGTGTATCCAACTTTTAAAGCAGCCCTTCTATCCCAGAGGCCAACTGGAACATGCTAGGGTGGCACAATGGCCAGTCCAGCCATGTGACTGTTACTCCCCAGTAGTTCAAGTCACCTCTGGGTTCTCTTCCCTCATAAAAGGATGTGCCTGCATCCTATTGTTTCTATATAATTGCTTGGCTAGGTAAGTGCTCAATGAGGTGTCGCTGAGAAGGTCTGGTGTGTCCGCTGCCTGACTGCCTGAAGAAAGGGCGACTCCTCTCCGTAGCCTCAGTGCCTCACTGCACAGCAGATCTAATATATGGGAAAGTTGACAAGTGTCTTCTTAAAATTTCTCCAGCTAAGAGGAAATTGCTCACGAAGGGTTCAAAAATCCTCCTTGAAGGTCTGATTGAAGATGAATATTAGTACCAAAGAGAATAGCAAGGCATCAAACACCTGCTAAAATCAGAAAGGAGAAAAGAGTAATGAAAAGGTATTGAGAAGAGGCATTTTGTAGAGCTTTCTAACTTCACGGAGCAAAATTCAGGGACAAAAAATGTATTAAAAGGATGATGCATGTGACAAAAAAAAGGCGAACAAATGTGTTGTGGTTCACCCTTGACTTTGAAAGTGCCTCATTCTATATGGTACTAATGGAAACTGACATGGCTGGAATAAATTCTGCCTTTTCTTGGATTGGGAACCTCTGTTAATATCCACTAGGCAAACCAACATTGGGGAGAGGACAAATTATGGGGTTTGTCTATGCTCCTTTTCTGGAAATCATGACGCTTACATGACAAACAAAGAAGCTCAAGATTGACATATTTCGACCAGTGTTGCTTTTCACAATCCAACCGCCACTCACACCCGTACTCCAGGAAGCTTGAGGAGCATACCTCTGGGTGACCATGAACATGGTGGCGCCAGGGTGGTTCATGTGGTGCAAGCACTCAGTACTTGGCTGAGTCCAGCATCTCAGAACATGCCGCCTAACAATGTGAGAAGCGCTTATACCTCTTCAGCTCACATAGGGCCGCACAATGCAGCAGCAATTCAATGCATCGTTAAATAAGTACGTTGTTCGTAAGATGTCATTTATGTGTTGAATGGCTAAACACTTATAAGGTCCAAAAGGCGAGACCGATTCCATTGCAAATGCTTGTTCTATTTAAGCTATGTATAAATGTCTCTCCACACTGACGTCCCACAGTGAGAATGTGCAAATGTGCTTTTATCCTTCACAGCCAGAATTTACCCTGCAACCTTTTCCACCACTTTCCACTGTCTACATCGGAGCTCCTCAGTTCCGTACCCTCAAATCCATCTCGATTACCTACTTATTTAGTGCCCCTTTTAGTGGCCCTTGTTCCATGTGTTTACTTACGTATACTCGTGTCTGTTATTGGCCCAAATTAAACCCTTGAAAGCTTCATCTACCATTCTGAACAGCACCAACCAGCTTACAATTTAGAAAGAAACTGACAAACAGACCTCTTCATGACATACTACCTCGGATAGCTTGTCTTATTGCCCCTTCACTAGTTGTACCACCACCCTCTGCCCCCTCCCCATGTATCCTCACAGGGGATTTCTCCCCTGCTACCCAGCTCGGTCATGCTTTAGAAATAACAAAACATACATACAGAGGTAGTACAGAGAATTACATATTAAAGTACTATTGAAACATAATGAAATGATTGCGTAACAGCCCTGCATGGTGGCCATCCACACTTGGCAACAGCCATTCCGTGCATTTTGTATACACCAACTTCTTTCACTATAAAAGCTGTCACCTACATTCTTCACAATCTCTTCGTCCAGTTCCCAAGTAGAACAGGCTTATGCTTTTCCCCTCTATAATTGTAGTCTCTAGATTGGTATTCGTGCAATGTATTCTGGACTCAGTAATCTTTTTTCTTCCCAACACTCCAAGTTTCACCCTGCCTAAATAATATGAACTCTGAAGTAGTCTATTTTATATGACTGACCAACATTGTTTGCTGTCTTCCTTAGCTGCGATTTTTCTCTCGAGTCCTGCTGTTTATTTTTAGAATTGAGCAAAAGTCCTGCAAAACGCTCTAGAAGATGTAAAACAAGTGACTGTTGATTAAGCATGGTAAGAATGGTTTGGTACTGGGCAGGCTCCTTCAGTGAAGGGATGCTTTTGCTACTGAAAGTAAGGATGCACCTCTATCTGCAAAGACGTATTCTTTCTTTCTATTAAGCAAGAGCTGTTCCTTGGGGCATACTTGGGTTTATAGTTTCTACTGTAGTAGAATGGGGCTAGCCTTCATCAAATTACTCCTAGAAGCTTGTTCTCCCTAGCTGCAAGACCACACCGTCAATGCATGTGATAACATGCCACTAAAATCCTTCATTCTTGCACACCTGAATGAAGTATTGATTGTCTGTAGAGATAAGTCAGTCATGTTTTAATTAAACACATAAAGCAGGACACACTCTAACATTTCTGCTGGCTGGACATGAGTATTTGAGAGTGGACGCTTGACCGCAGCGTTAGTGTTGGATTGAAAAACGTATAGGCAGAATAGAGTAGCATCAGGTGAATGAAAATACACCAACACTTTTTGGCCCTTGCTAGATAAATGTTTCCCCCAAACTAATATATTAATTGTCACCAGATTGCATTGTTTAAGACTCGCAGGTCTGCATCTCTTACTTTTAAGAAAAAAAAATGGGTAATGAGTACCTCTATTCTCTCCCTCAATTCCTGACGTTTTGGAGACTTCTGCTGAAGTATCAACACATCATAAGAGCTCTATTATAATGGCCCAGTTCTCACAGGCCAGTAATGTCACCCCTCCCCAAAAAACACTTGGCTCTTGCTCATAAATAAGTTCTAGACCTTCCTCTGAATACCAGCCTGCGTTCACAGGTAGGTAATATTTTTGTTTCCCACCTTTTAAATTCATCCGACTGCATGGAAGGTGGGTTACTGAGCAGTTCGATTAGAACTTTGTGTGAATCGTTCCCTAAAAAACATTCTTATTGAGTGTGTAAGAACAGAGGAGCTTCTTAGAGATTTTTACGGACCTTAATGGATAAAGCTTTGCACTTGATGCTGGGTGAGACCAGGGGCAGACTGGGAACAGCAACCAGCCCTGGCAGATTGCTGCTCGACAGGCCGTGGGTGTGGGGGGGGGGGGGGGAAGGGTGATTTGCTAACAAGAAGCACCGTTCCCGCTTTTGTTACAGGGGGCCGAAATTTCAGCACGGCTGCAAAACCGGCCCCGTGACAAAACCGGCCCCCATGGGCACAAAACAGGCTGGCCCCACCCCTCCGGCTCACCGGGGAAATGTTCGGTGCCCGCTACAGCCAATCCGGCCCTGGTTGAGACAAATACCCCTAAGATATATTGTTGGATGCTGGTATTGGTAGGACAACAAAAATCACTTGGCATATGTGAGAATATATAGCAATTACACATTTGCCAAAAGATAGGGGACTTCAGTTAAATATGTACATTCCATCAATTCTTTTCAACCAGTTGACTACTTTTGGCACAATTATCATGAAATCTTAGTGGGCTGCTTTGCAGAAATCAGTCTGGTGGGCATATGCTTGGATTGTCGTCTCATTTTTGATTTGAAGGAGACTTGCGGTTTCTCATCTGTTTCACTTCACAGTTTCACCTGGATGCAGACATGTTTTTATTCCTGTCACTCACATGGTCCCTTCAGTGTTTCTGTCCCATGCAGTTTGCTTTAAATATCGGGTCCATAGTCCTTTAGCTTTTAAATGTGTTCTGATAACATCAAGACCCTCTTGAATTTTTAAGAGGGGGTAGCCGGGAACAAGTTCCTAATCCGCATGGTGGCTGTCCAGGACTGCATGGGTATGGTCTGCTGCAATTAAAAATGGCAATTAAGATTATGCTCATGGGTCGCATTGAGGAACTGAGGAAAAGGTTATATAATATGAACATGAGTGCAGACATTTTTTTTAAAATCCACCTGACTTTATACAAAGTTGTTTGAGGAATTTCCCATGCGCATTCTGACATTGTACATTCTTTTATTTTTTTCTCTCCATGTCCTTGGAAAAGTACCGAGTGGCTGTTAGAATAATTAAACTTTGTTAATCATTTGTGCTTCTCTGAGATGGAAAGTCACGCTGGTCTTTTTCCATTCTATTTGCAATTAAGCAATGGCTTGTGATCACTTATCTTGAAAATGTAGTGTGATTAGCTATTCCTTTTGTATGTATAACTGGAAGGAAATTTCCAATGGATTAGGGCGGTGGTTCCCAAACTGTGCGCCGCGGCTCCCTGGTGCGCCGTTAGGAGTAGCCAGGGGCGCCGCGCACGATGTGGGAAACAGCTTGTGCCGAGGAAGCTTGTAATCATGTGAGAATGTAAGCAATTAAAAAATGATGCGTCTTTTGACGCCCTACCGTCAGCCTGAAGGCAGCAAGCAAAGCTTATTTAAATTACACACAGGGGTGTTACAAATGCCACCTGTATGATCATGAATCATGGTTTGACCCAAGAGCGCACGTAGCCTCTGCCTATATTCGGAGCAATGAATGTTGAGCGTTATTGCTGCCCGTGTTCAGTCGTGCCTCTGGGGTCCCTCTTCTCAAGAGACAAGTAGGTTGGTTTCACACTAATACTCCTTGCTTTAAGTTACTTGTTACTTTAATGTACAGAAGGGGAACATGTCAAACTCATGACCCCCAAGCAGCCCTATTTAACTGCTGTTAAGTGCTGTTCCTGCACTTTGTTCGTGTGAGTAAACACTGTGCCGGATTTTACAAGTCAGAAATTTCAGTGGGCAAACTCGCTGTGGAAATAGGCCGCATTGCAGACAGGATTAGTTTCCCGGCCCCAGTCTGACCCTCAGCAAGGCCCGGCAGGAAGCATGTAATAACCCCGTCACATGTAATAACCCCGTCACTGTAATAACCTTTCCTTCTCAGCCTCCGTGAAAGTTTCTCATTCTTCCCTCCGTATGTTTCTCCATGCTAGTGACAAGAAGAGTAAGGCCTCTCAAATTAAATGAGTAAGTATTATAAAACCTTTAATAAGGTCTCGAATTGTATTGTAATTACATGGATAAAGCGCTTACTACCTCGGACGAAACATCGCAGCTCAGACTGCAGCAACCTGGGCATCGGAGAGGCTGTTAAATCACCCCAGACTGCGTTTTATTTCTGGGATGAGAGAAATACAGGAAACTAAAAGTGACACCAAGACTTTCAGTCTGAGAAAATAAGGGCAAGCAGCAGGTGGAAGAAGGAATACACGGGGGTAGAACAAAGTGTGAAAGAATCAAAGGGGAAGAGAAGGAAAGCAGGACATAAAGGCAGAGAAAGGGGAGAAAAAGAATGTCTGAAGAGGAAAGGCAGCAACAAGAGGTTGAGAAACGAAAAGGCTGAGGGAATAGAAGATGCTTTTTCATAATTGAAAGTTTCTCAAAGCGTCATTAACTGACCATAAACAGATACAGCTGGGGTTGCAACAATGCAAGCTTCCTTTAATGCACAGAACAGGCAAGCCTACGGCTGCTCTTTGGCTCTTTTTAGCGTTTAAGACAGTGCATTCTGGGGCTTGTAGTTTGTCTTTTTTTACATTATCATGAGTATTATCTCACAACTCGTAAGCTTTGTATCATTTCTCACTTAACCAATTATAGTTTTTATTAAACAACTGTTATATTTAAATTTTGTTCCAAATATGATAATACCTTCATCAGCTTCATCCCAATTAATTTAATGGAGAAAACTGGAAGTACTCCCAAGGTCAGGCTTACATCCCCCGACCGGTTAAAAAAAAGTGACATGATGGGGAGCCACGGCCAACTGCCAATTAGGTCAAGGGAGCCACAGATCGAAAAAGTTTGGGAACCACTGGATTAGGGGGAGGGAAGTGAAGGGGTGTAGGCAGACTTGTTTGAAGTATAGTATAAATATGAAAGGAGAATTCTTTGTGGTTGTTCATTACCTACACTGAACAGCTATTTCCTTGTTGGTTTTGCATCCGCTCAAGCTTGAATAAACTAATCTGTTTTACCTCCGACTCCCTGTACTCCTTTTGAATTCAAAGTGGACAAGAGGTGCGTTTTCTCAAGTAGCGCCCAACGTGGGGCCTCTACGTGAGAAATCCAACCGAATTTGTCTGTGGCTGAGGTGACACAACCTGAGGCTGATGGATCGCTGGGGCCCCTGCTAATGAGAATAGTTTCTCACAGCTGCCATCTGAAGTCCCAAACTGCTGTCCCTCGGCAACAGGATCTCCCCGGCAGAGGTTTCAAACTGGTCAAGCGAAAAGTGGCTGAATTGCAGAGTACAGAGAGTCGGACGTCTTCAGCAAATGCCTGGTGAGATTGTTCTGAGTTCTTTTGTAACAGGCGTTTGGAATTATTGATTAGTTTTTGGTATTGAGAATTTGATTGCATTATATTGGTTGGGTTTCAGGTTGGACCTGATAAATAGGCCTGTATTGATTGTATTGGTAAGTTTTCTCATTTAGATGAACTTTGACTTTAAGGCACAATGAGCAAACTAATGAAATATATTTCACGGTGTCGTTGTTGCTGTTTCATGAGTCCATGCCTGGATGAGTCCCAACCAGTCCCAGTTGAGGGTAGTCCTGCATGGAAGATGATGAGAAAATATGGGGCAGGTGTGAACTTGTGGAACAGACTATGGCATCGATATACTAAGGGATTTGAGATGGCCGCTGGACGGTTCATTTGATCTAGATAAAATTTAATATTTGCAGCAATGTTTGTTTGAGAAAAAGGTCAGACAAGCAATGTGGGACAGTTTTAATAAATGGGAAAAACATGCTACAATGTTAGTAATCAAAGAACAAAAAGAGAAGGAAAGAGAACAGAAAAAGGGAGTGTTGCAGAAAGCCAAAGTATATGATCAATTAAAACAAACAAAGTATTGAATGTATGGACAGAGTTTAGAATGACCACTAACAAAACATATGTGACACGAGAAAGAACATGTGGACAAGGATGAGGTATTAGAGAGACTATTGGAGAATCCACCACCATATGTCCCACAGGTTCCCATACCTGCCGCACAGGCACAAAATCTACCACTACAGATGGGTCAGCAGGGACATGCACCTCTAGTACCCATTTTAAATGTACCAATCCTTCCTGTCCCATTACCAGGTCAGCAACTGCCTGTCCCACCCAGACCAATACTTAATCCGCCTGCTGTTCAACAGCAGTCACAAGCAGGACAAGCGATACCTGCACCAAATGTGTTGACTACCCCTCAGGTACATTTTTTACCAAGGCTAGTGACTGGACAAACCCCTTCTGCATCCCAATCTGCTGGAAATACGCCTGCAGGTACCCCACCTTTGGTTCACAAGCATAGTGGTAATTTGAGAGATAGGAGTGGGAATTGGAGGGACAGACCTAATACTAGATATGGATCACAGAGAGCTGATCCAGAAGAGTTGAAAAGGATAGCCCATAGATGGATGGATGGATGACATAAAAAATGCCACCATGAATAATGTTATGCCAACTGTAAATAGGTTTGTTTTTCAGCAAACCTTACTCATTCAATATATGACTGAAAGGATAGAGGACTGGTGGACATGGTGTAATAAAAATACCCCACAAGAGGTGTTACAATTGTGGCATGATGCGCAAGGTCACATGTTCCCTTCTCCAGATGTCCCACGGGCTGTTGAAAATTGTTTGCATTGGGCTGTTAAGGTTAGAAGAAAATATCAAAAAATGAATGAGGAATATCCCATGAGGGAAATACACCCCCTTCCTGCACCCCCTGCTGCTGCTTGTGTTCCTGTTCAGAACCCCATTCCTCAATTTGTTCATACTCTGTGGAGTAGGTATGAATTAATGGCAATAAAGAAAGATTTGTCAGACTTTAGGGAAAACCCAAAAGGGTTTTATGAAGCCTTCTAATCGGCCACTAAATTATGTGTAATGACATTCAAGGACTTGGATCTATTTTTTGATGCCTTACTCCCCAGAGAAATATGGAATGGAATACGTAGACATGATGATGTAGCGCACTTTGGACATGCTTGGGTGCATTTTGAAAATCTTGACACACAGAGAAGACCAGGAGACAGACCAGATCAACTTATACTTGATTTACCTGATCTTATTATTGCAAAATTGCTACGAATAATACCAGGGAAGATGTAAATTGGGATAAAATAGCAGCTTGTAAACAAAAACCTACAGAAGAAGTCTCAGACTATTTCACTAGAATGGAGGAAATATTCAGGGTTCATAGTGGTCAGGATTTGGCAACTGTCATGGGGAAAAGAATGTTTGCTGAGAAATTTGTGAATAATTTGATTAAAGAATTAGGAGAGTTGATTAAAGTATCAGAGAGCACCTGGCCAACTAAAGAACCTGCAGATCATTTGGTAATGGCTACATATTATGAGAATTACCAGAAAATAAATAAAGATAAGAATGATAAGAAACTGAAAGAATTAAAAACAAAGGTTTTGCTACAGCAAGCATTCCCAGACAGGGGAAGACAAAGGGGTATGGGAAATGTGAGGGGAGGTGGACATGGAAGAGGGGCTGGCAGAGCCTCATCAGCTCTTGCGCGGCAACACAGAGCAGGATTAGGCCAGAATCAGTGTGCCTATTGCTTTCAAGAGGGTCATTGGAAAGATGAATTCCTTAGCCTACAGGGCCAAGCAACTGTGGCAAGAGGAAAAGGTAGTTCAGTGCCAAGGGGTACAGGGAGAGGTGGCGCAAATAGGCAAGATTTCACCCAGTGTCAGAATGACAATAGACGTCAGAATTATTTTGATGGTCAACAAGTTGACAGAAGTTTTTATACTGAAGATTTTACTGACATTGATTATAATACCTTTCAGTATTCACAATAGGACAGCAATGGAAAGGGTGGAAATAGGGTCATGATTCAGGTTAATCAAGCAGGTCCATATGTCACCATGGATATAGAAGGGGAAGTACACGACTTCCTTGTTGATACAGGTGCCACTCGCACCTCTGTGGCTCATGACCAATTTCCAGCGGCTCCCCTCTCCGGCAGAATGAATACATCAGTGGGATTCTCAGGTATTCCCATCCAGAGCCCCATCTCCAAACCGGTAGATGTTACTATAGGTCCCTTCACCACCTCTGTCCCATTTGTGCTTACTAAAAATTGTGCTGAGAACTTATTAGGTCTGGACCTATTGAAAAGACTGAATGCTAACATTTATTGTTCTCCTGATGGTGTCTTTATATCAATAGCTTCTGATAATTTTAGCAAATGTTTTACAATGACAGATGTTACTCACCTACCACCTGAATTACAGGCAATTGATAAAACGGTCTGGGCATCAGGAGATAATGATCTTGGTAAAATGGACATAGATCCCATAGTAATCACTGTTAAAAAAGGTGTTCCCTTACCCTGCATTCCTCAATACAAAATGTCCCGGGAGGAAGAGGAAGGTCTCAAAGAGGTTATCTCTGATTTAATACATAAGGGGATAATGAAAGAAACAGAAGGCAGCCCATGTAATAGTCCTATACTTCCTGTTCTTAAAAAAACCACAGAGGGAATCCCTCATAAATATAGATTAGTGATTGATCTTAGAGCTATAAATAGAATTGTAGTACCCCAATATCCTGTTGTTCCTGACATGAATTCTATTTTTACCATGATTCCGTCTTCAGCCAAATATTTTACTGTGCTTGATTAAAAATAAAAAAATTAAAAACAAAATGCATTTTTTAGTGTGCCCATTGTTTTTTCATTTTTATTCCAAGGGCGTTCCCTAAAATTTACGCGTGCTCCTCAAGGGTATACAGAAAGCCCTAGTATATATAGTCAAGCTTTGAAAAAACAATTAGCTCTTTTTACCCCCTCCAAAAGGCTCTGTATTACTCAAATACATTGATGATCTATTAATTGCCTCAGATACGGAGGAAGGTTGTAAGGAGACAACAGTTAATTTGTTACATCATTTAGCACTCTTAGGACATAAAGTGTCCTTATCTAAAATGCAATATTGTCAACAGGAGGTTGCGTATTTAGGTCATCTCCTGTCAAAGGGGGGTAGAAGACTGCACCCACAAAGAATTGATTTGGTGTACAGAAAATGAAACGTCCCCAGACCCAATCTGATGTTCGCGCCTTTATAGGTATGACTTCCTTTTGCAGGCAGTGGATACCTAATTTCTCTTTAATTGCAAAACCTTTGATTGCTCTAACATCTAAGAATATTAGTAACCCACTCTCTTGGACAGATGTGTGAGCATGCTTTTCTACAACTAAAAAACGCTTTATGCAATGCACCTGCTTTGGGTAACCCTGATTATTCTAAGGAATTTTTTTTGTTTGTCCATGAGAAAGATGGCTGTGGTCTATCGGTTTTAACACAATCCCATGGGGGGAGTGATAAACCTTGTGCTTATTTTTCCTCCACATTGGATCCAGTAGCTAAGGCTTTGCCAAATTGTTTGCGCTCGTTAGCAGCTGCTACTGTTGCAGTCAAACAATCTGAAATATACGTTCTAGGTCACAATTTGACAGTTATGGTACCCCACGCTGTGGATGTGCTACTAAGCAAAACTCAGACCCAGCACCTGACCAGTGCACGTTTATCAGGGTATGAGTTAACACTTTTTGCTCCAAATATCATTCTGAAACGTTGCAATGTTTTGAACCCAGCCACAATGCTACCCCTCCCCAGTGATTCAGGGGAAGAACACCATGATTGTGTGTTAACCACTGAAGAAGAGACCAAGGGACGGGTAGACCTAACAGATACTCCCATATCTGACCCACTGGGAGAGTTTGTGGATGGTTCATGTTTCAAATTACCAGATGGTACAAACACTGCTGCATATGCCATCACCACTTTCAAAACAGTGGTAGAGTCATGTAAAATACCGCAAATGTCAGCAGAAGTAATTGCCCTTACACGGGCATGTGAAGTGAGTAAAGATCTGATTGTAAATATTTATACTGATAGTCAGTATGCCTTTGGTTTTGCCCACTCATTTGGGCGATTATGGAAAGAAAGAGGCTTTTTGACCTCGCATGGAAGTAAGATAAAGCATGGGGAGTTCATAGTAAAATTATTGGATGCTCCGATGTTACCAAAAAAAGTTGCCATTGTTAAATGAAGTGCCCATAAAAAAGTTATTGATGAGGTAGGTCAGGGAAATGCTTTTGCAGATGAAACAGCAAAGCAAACAGCCAGATCTGAATATAGTTTAATGTATGTTACAGGACCAGCTAGAGTGGTCCCTGAAGTACCAATGTTTAACAATACCTTAGAATATGTTAGAGAGATACAACAGGAAGCTACCATGGACGAGAAAGAGGCATGGCAGATGTATGGTAGATTAGATGATACCGGATGTTGGATAGATCTGTCAGAGTAACTAAGATGGATGCTTCCTAATTGTTATGTTAACGCTGTTGTTACTATGGCACATAGCCCGGCTCACATTGGTGCCAAAGGAATAGTGGCAACATTAGACCACGTATGGTTCAACAAACTGATTCCCAGGGTGGCAGAGTCCCATGTCAAAAGATGCATGATATGCGCTACTTATAATCCAGGAAAAGGTACCCCAGTCCCGACAAGCCATTTTGCACCTCCAGATTTGCCCTTGGAAGTCCTGCAAATGGATTTCATAGAAATGGAACGAGTGGGCAAGCTTAAGTATGTCTTAGTGGTGGTTTGCACCTTTAGTAGGTGGGTGGAGGCTTACCCTCCACGAGATAACACAGCCCTAAGTACTGCAAAAATACTCCTGAAGGAGTACTTCTCAAGATTAGGCTTGCCCAGAGTGCTCTGGAGCGACAATGGGACACACTTCATTGGCCAAGTGATGGACCTGGTCTGCAAGGGCTTTCAGATAAGGCAAAAGTTTCATGCTGCCCACCATCGACAGGCTGCAGGCCTAGTGGAAAGATACAATGGTATCTTGAAAGGAAAACTGGGAAAGATATGTGCTGAAACAAAATTAAACTGGCCTGAGGCTTTGCCCATAGCTTTGTTTTCAATGCGCAATACTGAACACTCAAATGGGTTTATCCCAATTCCAGGTAGTTATGGGGAGGCCTGCAAATGTGTGGGGTGTACCTAGACCTAGGAAATTTTGTGAAATTGAATATCCTCTGCCTGTTGATTATTGTGACCAATTGACTATAGAATTGCATTTGATTAATTCATAGGTGAAGGCTAGTCCCCCTCCTAGTCTTGAAGGTTCAGGTCATAATCTGAAGCCTGGAGGCTGGGTCTTCACCTATCACTTTCAGAGGAAATCCAGTCTTGAGCCACGCTGGAAAGGACCGGTTCAAGTGCTACTCGCCACTCAGACTGCTATAAAGTGGATGGGACACAAACACTGGCTGCATGCCCATCATGTTAAGAAAGCTCCATCGCCTTTGTTCTATGATCAATGTGTGAAGCGAGGAATTCCTCCACAGCAAGTATATTTAATGATGGTGAGCTGATTGAAGAAGTAGCAGCACATCCACTGGTCAACTTCACTCCTGTTGAGCCCAAATTGATACCAATACCTCTAGTTGAGCATCCAGATTGTGATTCGCCTAGGTATAATTTGAGACCCAGGACTGTCAAAAACTATAGACTTTGAATGAAAAAACTATCTCTGAAGAGATAGCAACCCATGCCGGTGGTCAAGACCGCCAGCGTCTGGACCTGTACATAAGCTTGCCAGTGAGGCTTTGAAGTAAAGGACACTGGGAACTCTTGATGTTCTTTGGTAGAATAGATAGGGATTTTTTTTAGGAGGTCTTACCCACGTTACTTTGCTTTTGGCTGTTAGGTGTTTTTGATTTGGTTCTCTTTTTGGAAAAGAAAAAAAGGAGAATGGTCTGAGCATAAGACAAAATATTAGGAGAAGCATCACTCATCAAGAACAGGTATTTGTAAATCACACACAAATAATACAATATGGGTAAGACTAGGAGTATTGAACGGAGACCGTTTGGGAAATCACCCTCTGATTTACGGCAGGAGGAAAAGACTCCAGTGTCTGGTATACAACAATTTTGGACCAAGAAAGTGAAAATTATTGTGCTTCTGTCTCTTTTGATAATATTAGGAATGCTAGGGTTATTCTGGTGGTTAGAAGAAAACCACCCAGTCTCTAAATCGGTGACATCCGTCACCACACCAATACTGGAGCATCAGTACATAACCATTGCCCCTCATAAGCAAGCACACCGCTTGCAATATGTGAATAATACATTCATTCAGGTTTTACATAATGCCCATCTTGGATATAATGCTACAGATTGTTGGATATGTGGTTTCTGGCCATCTTCAGTCAAAAGGAAGTCACCTCTTATCCTCTACCTTTATCCTATAATGGGTCTTGTAGTGCCTGGTGGGAATTACATTTTGCTTCTTATATCAAAGTTACTAATAAAGCAGTACAGAGCCAGCTTAAGGATCACCTTTATTATCTATGCTGGCCAGATGCTGTTTGAATCTATGGCACTATGGAGGATAAGGAGGAATTTACAGGCTATGATAACTCCTCTATGTTATTATCCTTTAATGAGCGAAAACTGTCCACGGTGGCTATGATACCCATACCTGTGCATGCCCATAACGCCCCCCTTTTGTGTTCAAGGTGAAGGGCCCCTTGCTGTTGGGAATAGTATTTGCTCCCATACAGTGATATTAAATTGTACTAGTTCTGCATTTGTGGCTTAACAAAACACCTATTTTGTTTGTGGTAATCAGGCTTATGTCTGGCTCCCTAAAGGATGGTCAGGCAGATGCTATATTGCATTTATTCTTCCTCCCACTTACCTTGCACCATCTGATTATCACAGGACACATCAACTTAATAAACGGGAAGTACAGGTTGACCAGACAGATACCATGCTGCAGCAATTTATTGATGCAATGAAGGGTATAGTGCCTTTTTGGGGGTCCTATGGCCAATAGTGTACAAGTGCACCAATTGATCAGAGTAGTGGAAGCTTTTAGTAATGAGAATACTGGTGCACTCAGTAACATTACTGTAGAAATGCAAGCTACCCGTCTTGTTTCCTTTCAAAACCGGATTGTATTAGACATTCTTTTAGCAGAGAATGGGGGAATGGGATATGCAAATTAATTGGCAGCTCCTGCTGTGTATATATCCCAGATAACGCTCCTAATGTGAATTTGGCCTTTCAAAAACTTTACAAAATTGCAGCTGAAATACATCGGGATACTGAAGACTGAACTTGGTCATGTTGGTTTAGAGAAGTACTGCTTACATGGGGTTGGAAACTATTAGTGATAGCCTTGGTTATAGGAGGGATTATTTTAGGGTGCTGTCTGTCTCAGTTGTTTTCCCATGTGTTGCAGTATGCTCCTTTGAGCCTGCAAGCCCCCCTTCAGTTTCTATTCCACAACAGAATATGCTTATGATGCAAGAAGAAGAAATATGGGATTTAATGAACATTAGTGTTAGTGGCCTCACAGATTAGCCTTCTTACAAAAGCCCATTTGTTTAATACTTTCTCTGTTAACAATTCTATAATGGAGAATATCTGAAAATGAAGTACTGTCATAATATGAGGGGCCAAATCAAATTATCTATTAGTGATTCTATAGGTTAGTGATAGCCGGCAATTGGTAAATGTTGAACTCATGTTATAGGACCATTTGAGGAAAAGGTTATATAATATGAACATGAGTGCAGACATTTTTTTTAATCCACCTGACTTTGTACAAAGTTGTTTGAGGAATTTTCCATGCACGTTCTGACATTGTACATTCTTTTATTTTCTCCATGTCCTTGGAAAAGTACTGAGTGGCTGTTAGAATAATTACACTTTAATCATTTGTACTTCTCTGAGATGGAAAGTCACGCTGGTCTTTTTCCATTCAATTTGCAATTAAGCAATGGCTTGTGATCACTTATCTTGAAAATGTAGTGTGGTTAGCTATTCTTTTTGTATGTATAACTGGAAGGAAATTTCCAATGGATTAGGGGGTGGGAAGTGAAGGGGTGTAGGCAGACTTGTTTGAAGTATAGTATAAATATGAAAGGAGAATTCTTTGTGGTGGTTCATTACCTACACGGAACAGCTATTTCCTTGTCGGTCTTGCATCCGCTCAAGCTTGAATAAACAAATCGGTTTTACCTCCGACTCCCTGTACTCCTTTTGAATTTAAAGTGGACAAGAGGTGCGTTTTCTCAGAAAGCTGTCCCTCCTTTTGGCTGACCTTTAGGTTCCCCCACAGTATGAGTTCCTGCCACTGTGTAGTGCAAAACACTGAGTTTTTCTGGTATCGAATTGGCAGCAACTTATCTCTCACAGTTAAGTGTTGTGGCACTCATTAGTTTTTCATTCTGTGATGCTTATTATGCCTTGTTTTCTGCTAAAAGAGTGCAAAACTGCGTTATTTCCCACCATCTTCTCCAAGCCCGACTACAGGACCCTGCTTTAGCATGGTCTCTCCAAGTATATTGTATGTATCTTACAACAGGTATAGAATGCTGGTTTTCGCCTGATCCAGTGAGGTTGCATGATAGCTCAAGCCTTCCCTTCACTAGCATCCTCTAGCATACAGAGCTCCATTGAAGGGCCCTTGTCTGGCACTCTGCGCTGTTCATTGCACACGTGATTTGTGTTCTTGAAGTTGAGTATTGGGCTGTCCCAAACGGAGTTCTTGATTCAGAAGCTTGGGACCTGATATAGAAAAACGCTCATAAGGTCGTAGACCCTGCAATTTTCAAAATCACATGGTTTGCGAATGCAGAATTACTATGTGAAATGTATTAAACCCATTTTGCAATTTGTTAAAGCAATCCATTCCAAATCAGTCAGGAGGAGGCATGGAATGGGCACCACGACCTAATAGCAAGTCGCAGTGATATATATCAATGGTTTGCAAATGCAGTGCATTAAAGATCATTTAGGGACACCTCAAAGAAGTTGATTTGTAAAGGGGAAGGTGGCCATTGTGATTAGTGTCGTATGACCTCAGAGGGAGCATACATTGGCCAAGGGGACTGCTGTTGATTCCCCTGTTGTATTCTCAAGCTTTTTCTTTTAATTTAAAACAGCAGCGATTCCTTTAAGGAACATGGGCTGCTTTAAAAATAAAAAATAAAATAAAAAAAATACTGTTTGGGAAAGCAAACAAAGGGAAGGTTATCTGATATTCTTTGCAGGCGACCATCACTGTGTTGATAGTCATTCACAAGGGGTCTCATAGAGTGACCCTACTAATTAATATTCATTAGGCAGGATTGTCTGCGATACCTTGGAACTTAAGATTTTGTTACATGACATATAGGTACACAATGCAGAATCAGTGACCGCTCACATAAAAGTCACTGCTCGATTTGTGGCTCATTTTTGTGAATTTTTCTTAGTACATCGGGCCCTTGAGGCATTCCCAGTGTTTTTAATTGTCACCGAGAGGACCAAGATGGTAGACCCTTCTGTAATGGTGTTTGTTCTCTTGGACATACACCGTAGGTTCCTTCAGCCTAATTCTCCTTACTTTATTTTATTTTTCAGAATAATATGAAGATTCCTTCGCCCCAGTCTATTTCTCATAGCTTCTTGTCCGTGCCAAGAATGCATTTGGATAAGAGCACAATGTGGTGTAAAAGAACCAAGCAACCTGTTTGCTAGAAACCGGTTGTGCTCACGTCTGTCAGATGCAAATGGAACCCTAAAGTGAACTTCGTAGTGAATCTATGGCCCCTGGTATGTAGTCTCATACACGGTATACACCTAAGCCTAATCACTTCTAGGGAATCACTGCCTCTTGGTACCAACCAATGATGCTCAATGAAAATTGAGGAGTTCATATATGTGGCTGTGTAGACTCAACCATGTGCATTGCGCCATACCATTTTTGACAGCATCTAAGGAAGCAGTTTCTTTTCTCTCTAATAATTTATCCAAGGTTTCCGTGGCTGGTGATTAGAAAGAGCTCATGTACTACAAGTCCCTATGTGATGATAATGGTAATGTTACCTAGCCTTTGAGTTAGGATATTTTGAACTGGTTTCCATGAACTCACAAAGCTAAATAAAATGATTAACGTATTATCGCATTTTGATAATTGAGATGGTGTATTTTTCTGTTAGAGTTGCTAACTTTTTCAGTGGTTTTACCCGATCTGAAATTTAGTTTGAGATTTGTCTCAACTGAAATTCCATTGTTCAAAATGTCTTTTACATTTTTTCTCCTATATTTTTGCCAAGTGTCACACTGTGAGTTTTGTGCTCAATCTGTTTTAGAGTACTCTTCACTGATACTCGACAGATGTTTGTGCATGAGAGGAATGGAAAATCTATTTTTTTATACCCAGTAATACTGGCATGCAGCATACTCTTGAGCATCCCAGTTTTTGGAAGGGTAGGGGCAATGGAGACTGATCTATGAAGTTTCTTGTCAATTCCTTTCAGAGAAACATTTTAATAGAAAAATATTTCAATCCAAAAAGTGAACTTTTGGCACAATGTGAAATAGGCATTGCAATTAAAAATATTTTGTTAAAAACGTTCTAATTGAAAAACATTATTTCTTTTCAGTTATCATCCACCCCCAATTATTTTGAAATATTGTATGTATTTTTAAAAACATTTTTTTTAATACTTTTTTATTAACAGGTTAAAGTCAATCATTACGGGTCATCAAGTCTTAAGGTATTCAAGGTTACACGTGGGTTAATACATTCATGATTGGTACATTGTTTCCTTATAGCATTTATGGTGATTCATGGATGTCTATTACTTTCAATTGGAGGGGGGGGCACAGAGAGATCCTCAAACATTCCAAGCGTTCCAGATGGAAACCCATTTGCGGGGACAACCTCTAGCTACATACACCGTCTTCTCTCGAAACATACACCAATCCATGTCCCTTATCCAGGCCTCTTCGGTTGGGGCGTGGTCGGCTCCCCAGAGTTGTGCTGTTTCGTTTGGCTATCATGAGGCCTAGCGTCACCCATGTCCTCTGTGCCCCTTTAAGATCCGTGGGCTCCCATACATTTAGCAGGCATCTCTTTGCCTCCAGACGAATTACCATTGCTTCACTCTTAACTGTATGGATCCTGCCCCAATAGTGCTGTATGCGGTCGCATTCCCATAATATGTGTAAGAACGTACCCATCTGGCCACACCCCCTCCTACAGTCACCACCCTCCGCTCTTCCCATCTTCACCAGGCAGGGTCCTGTTATATACACTCTATGGCAGAGGTCTTCAAACTGTGGGGCGCGCCCCCCTGGGGGGGCGTGGATGGGTTCCCAGGGGGGCGCGAATACCTCTGCAGATGCATGTAAATGAAGATGGCCTGGAAGTGCGGCGATCTTTATTTGCCGCATTTCCAGGCTGTCTTCATTTATTCCGGAGTACAGTGAGGGCAGGGGTCAGTAAATGTGCTGGCAGGGTTAAGGAGGTTGCTTAAAAAGAAATCTGGTGAGCGCGAGGCACAGCGCACGCAGCGCGCGCCACCTATCAAGTCATCCCCGATGGCTCTGAGGCGCACAGATTTTATCGCGGGCGTGTGCGGTGGTTCAGTCAAAGGCCTCTGCCCTGGTAACACCGTAATGCATACCATTGTATGCATTGTATTTCCAGTTGAGGAGCACATAGGAGTGACCGGTCTTGCAAGCTGTTGGGACAGAATGTTGAGCTGTGTCAGTCAAGCTATGAATACAGAAATGTGATATACAGAAGCCCCTCGATACAGGGTTCAGGCACCACTCAAACAGCAACACAGCTCAAATGGGGATTATCACTGGCGTCATTTGTAGGGAGTTTCTGTCAGGTGTTCGCATTTCATACACACGAGAACCGATGTAAGTAAGTGTTTTGTGTTTTCACAGTAAAGGTCTGGCATTTGTAAAAGTTAAAGCTATTGGCGTCATAAATTGTAATGTTTGTTATTTACTTTTTGGGTCTGTAGTGGAGTGATTGTTTAAGGAAAAAAGTGCACGTGATTCTATATTAGAATTAGTTGGGGCGTTAAGGAGTTGGGGGGTGGAGGGCTATGAAGACAGGAAGAGGAGGAAGGTGGACAGAGGTTTAGGTGGAAAAAGATGAGGCGTGAGGTAGAATAGTAAAATGAATTGAACATGCTATGGATGGAAAAGGCAAAGAGAAAATTGCAAGAGGTTATGGAAATCAAAAATGGTAGACGGTTGGTAGGCATGTCAGATGTACACTAGGAGAGTAACAGGGGAATAAATGAGCGAATGTGGGGGAAAATGCAGATAGATTTCCATGCAGCATACTGTACATGTGTGTTTCTCATAAGGAACAACTACAAGAAATCATCTTTAGTAGTCTACTGGCCTTTTAATGGCCCCACGTTTTTAGTTTCAATGTCCCCATGTTGTTAGTTTGCTTGTTAAAGTTGCAGACGTCAAAAGATGTTGTTTTCTTTTCCTTGTGGTTCTGTTTCAGTGGAGACACTTTGCTCGTTTTTTATTATGTTCAGTGAATCGAGTGTTTCATGTGTCTGTTATTGTGCACTAAGGAAATTGATAAATTTTCTCAAAAACACATACAGTGGATATATTTGTGACTCATTGTGGACAGCATTAATAGCATGTGGCGGCTAATTAGGTCTTTGAGTATTTGAATTTTTTTCAGAATGATACCTAGGAGTGCCATTGTTTTGTTAGAGTACCAGTACCTACTGAGGCACAAGTATTGTAAATATGGGTTATTTAGCTCTGTGATTGATTGTTTGCGGGGGGGAGGGTGCCTGCCCCCTGAACATAGCCATGTCCCTCCCGCTCCCCCAATCTATACATAAAGTTTTGGAGGGGGGCCCGACCTCAAAACATTTTGCTTAAGGGGGGCTCAGAGCAAAAAAGTTTGAAGACCTCTGCTCTATGGAGTATCTTGAGCTGGACGAGGCGCAGCCTAGCTGAAATGGCCACCTCATGTGGGGAAGCCACTGCCTCTGTCCAGTCTTCGTCATCTAAGATTATCCTGTCCTGTTCCCATTTGACTCTTGTATGACGGAGTGGATCCCCAGTGTGATTGATAAGTTTATTATACGTTAATGAGATTGTTTTTGTGAGTAGGTAGCCGTCTAGCAGTCTATCCTCCAAGGGGGAGGAGTCCGGGGGGTGAGTCGCTGTGTGGTATGTGAGTCTGTAACACATGGCGAACCTGCAGGTAGCGGAAACACTCAGTGTTTGCTAGCTCAAACTCCTGTTGGAGGGAGGCGAAGGTTTTAACTTCTCCCTTTACCCAAAGGTCTCCTATTTTAGAGATTCCAATGAGGTCCCAGCGATCAAACCCCTTGGACTTCCATAAATTGCCCACTACTTCTGAGTCCCATAGAGGAGTTGCTAGTGTGAGTTTGTGTTCCCAGCAAAGGCTACGGGTAGCCGCCCGCCACACCTGCATCGGGTGTCTGGTCGGTCCCGTCAGCAACTTTATGCCGCTCCTGGAGTATAGTGCTCTATTGTAGTTGCCGCCAGGAAGCGGCCATCGGTCCATGGCGTATCCGGGATCGTCCGCCCGTCTGTAAGTGCCATGATTTATTGCTGCTAGATGAGCCGCCCAGTAGTAGCGTTTAAGGTCTGGCAGGCCGATTCCCCCGTCATACCAGGAGAGAGTGAGCTTAGCGAAGGCTATACGGGCCCTACCCTTCCACAGCAGGCTTCTCTGCAAACTTTCTATTTCCCGGAAGTAGCTTGCTGGGACTGGATCAAGGGTATTTTGCAATACATACAAAAATCTGGGCAACGCCATCATTTTAAACAATGCTGCCCTACCTAGCATTGAGAGTGGGAGGGCACCCCAGCCAGCAACGTCTCTTTTGAGGCGATGGAGAGGAAGGAGATTTCGGCTGAACCTACTTTTAGCATCTGCTGTGATATAGATACCTAGGTATTGAAACCCCGTCGTAGTGACCTGGATCGAGCAGCCCCTCGGGAGGGCAGGCTGGGGTCCCCTAAGGACATAGAGCATAGATTTCTGGCAGTTGATCGAGTAACCAGAATGGCAGCCAAAGGAGGCGAATATGTCAAGCACTCTGTTTAGGGACGACTTTGGGGAGGCCAGGAAGAGGAGAATGTCGTCCGCATCAAAGAGATGCGATTTTCCCGGCCCTCCGCCCACTTCAGGCACCGGATCACGGCGGATCCATGCGGCCCACGGCTCCAGGGCCAGCGCAAACTGCGGGGATAGCGGGCAGCCCTGCCGCGTCCCTCTACCAAGCTGGAAGGTCTCAGACTTCTTATTGTTCACTACTACTTGGGCCAGTGGGGCTGAATAGAGGAGCTGCACCCATTGAATGAATTACGGCCCAAAGCCCCTCTTCGCGAGGACTGCGAAGAGATACGGCCATTTGAGTGTGTCAAAGGCCATTGTGGCATCTAGGGATACTATTATCGCCTCCTCCTGAATTGTTTCCGCCCTGGCCAATACCCGTGGACTCTTCGCAGGTTTAACGCTGTGTTCCGGTGCGGCATGAAGCCAGACTGGTCGGGGTGAACCAAGCCGTTTATGACCTTAACCAGTCTATTAGCAAGGAGCTTCGCCAGAATTTTGGGTTCAGCATTTAACAGAGAGATCGGCCTGTACGAGGCACATTCTGTTCTGTGCTTCCCTTCCTTATGGATTGTGACCAACGTCGCAACTCTTTGGTCATGGGGCAGCTCCCCTTGGTCCCTACACTCTTCCAGCATCGCCCTGATGTAGGGGGCTAGCTTGTCTGGCCGGAGCTTATACAGCTCGATGGGCAGGCCGTTTGGGCCCGCAGCCTTACCCGACCGCAAGCCCCTAATAGCCTGGGCTACTTCATCGTTGGTTAGGTCGCTGTCTAGCTGTTTGAGCTCCTCCGCCGAGAGGGCGGGGAGTGTGATATCTACCAGTAGTTGCTTGGAGTCCTCAGCCGAACATGTAGTCCGGGCACTATAGACAGTGCAGTAGTGGGCTGCAAATGTGTTAGCTATCTCAAGCGGGTCTGTAATGGTTCGCCCTGCCCTGTCCGTCAGCTCTGGGACCAATCTGCTAGCGAGCTCCTTCCTATCCAGCCACGCTATTAGTTTCCCAGCCTTATCTTCGAGTTCATATATATATACGCCCCTGCTTTTCCCTACCCATCTCTTTGGCCCTGTCTGTAACTATGGCCCTGTAGTTGTCGCGCTTGAGCTTTAGAATGTGGAGTTTCTCTGGTGTGATGTGTCCCTCTGATTCCGCCTCTAGCCGGAGTATCTCGTCCTCTGCCTCTACTACGTCTTTTCTTTTTTCTTTTCGCACACCGGCTATCTGGGAGAGGGCTTGTCCCCGTATCACCGTTTTAAAAGCCTCCCACAATATCTGAGGGGATCGAACCGACCCCTCGTTTTCCTGGAAGTATAATTCCATCCCTTTGCACAATTTTTTACGGATCAGCGGATTCCGTAGGTGCCAGGGGCTGATGGGTGCAATCCTACCCACCCTAGATTGACCAATAACTGCCCGAGCCCAAACCGGAGAGTGATCCGAGATACCTCTCACCCTGTGTCTTCTCTCCTGTATGTGCATTACCTGTGATGCCGGAATCAGCAGTATGTATATTTTTGATGTTTTAAAAAAATATTTATAAACCAAATCTTTCTTCATCATCCAAACCTTACCGTACCTTTGGATTGAGCCAGATCCTAACCCGTATTCAAACCTTGTTACTAGCACCTACCGCTACTGTTGGGTTGATTCTAACCTTTACTCTACTGTGTCATAATCTTAACTATTACCTTGACCCTAACTTATTGTTACTCCTGACCCAGTTTCACATAGTGTACTGCTAACCTGACTCAAATCCTACTCTTGACACTCAATTTGCCCTTTACTCTAAATGTTAACCTAACCTTCAGGGAGCAAAACCGTATCCCAAAATTTAAAAAATCCCCCAAATTTACTTAAATCAAACCTCTCACATTTACTGGATTGGAGCAGGTGTTAAACCTCAATTCCTTTAGGCAATGTGTCTCTGCGTTATGGTATCTCTCACAGCACTCAAATCAGCAGAGTAATAAAGTTCATTAAGGTATGTGGTAAACAAATTGAATGCACCACACTCAATAGCGGAGCTCCACATCAATGAAAAGTTAAATGCTTTTATTAGTGAAGTCAAAAACAAGCTGTACAGAGTCAATGTCATGAAGGCTCTGAGGTGTAAAATTATACAAAAAAATTCCGAAGTCAGAAAATATTCTTAGTCTCAATGAACAACAAAATCATTAGAAATCAGGCAACATCCCTAGTAGCATAGGAAAGCTCAGGAAAATCTCTGGCTCACCCCCAAAATCAAGGGGTTTATATACACAATTCTTGCATATTAAATCAGCGGTTCTGCATTTTCATTGGGGTTTGAGCAAATGTATTTAGAGCACGTAGAAAATAAATCTCATATTACCTTAGCACCTAAGCACTAACCCATTTCTTAATAGTTATTCAGTACTCTCAGTGGTAGTGTCATCCGAAGATGTTTGAACAAAATATGAAACATTGACAATAAGACTGTTTCTTCAAATTAATAAGTCCAGTGTAGAAGCTGAAAATATATTTACAAGTAACAATTTTCAATCCGCATCATTGAAAGTTCATTGTGAGAAAAGCAATACAGCATTGAAGATATTACCACAGCTTGACTGTGTGCTGTGGAGCCTATTGGGAGAGGATGTGTGTGGGCAACAGGGGGTAGCACGAGTGAGTGACAGAAGACATCCATTTTGTCCAAACGGTGTTTTACACACTTCTACACATCATAGGGATGTCGTTTGAAAGGCCAATACACTATATCAGTCTGTAGATGTAGACCTGTGTGTGAAAACACATATCATTGCTAATGATACACAAACATATAAATCTTTAAAATACTTTCTCAACCTTGACCCTGATCCTGGACTTGAAGTTTATTTACCATTACCGTAACACTGCCCTGAATCATTTGTATCCTTTATCCTTAACCAAACTGTATCTCTAATTCAAATCCTAAGATCATGAGGGTAGGTACATCTACGCGGACATCTGGCCCTGTGAGATGGATTGATGCCTTGCCCAGGTTGATGTGTAACACCCTTGGTGTTTAGATGAATACATAGTTTTCGTTGTTTGATTGGTGTCTTCGGTGATGCAATCTGGATTTTTCCATTTAAAAAAACTCTTAGATAATGTTGCCTTTTTCTTGTATTTCTGAAGGAAATGTTGACACTGGGTGCTTTGGTCATTTCTCTTTTGGATTACTTAAGTAACCTCTCTATTGACATTCCCTCCTAACTGAAGCAGTGAATTTAGTGGCTTGAGAAGGCCTTTCAATTGGGGCATATTTTGCTGACTCTGAAATCCGTAAATAGGCTTCCAGTAAGACACCAAGTAATGCTTAGACTTTTGAACTGTACAAAGGCTTTTCATAAAACTGGAAATATTTCATCAATAGACTTACAGTTCATGCTCCCAACTCTGAGCTCATGCTAGTTCTTGGTTCTCCACACTGCTCACAGGGCTCCTGGCAGGTGGACCTCACCTGTTTTATTGGTGCATTGTTCCATTCTGCGAACTTTACTTTATTGCCTAGGATATGCACAGTACTGATACTTTCATATTCAAATCAGCCATATAAAACCTGGCTCGTCATGCAACTTTGAAATCCTGTCTTCTAAGTAGTAGGTGTAGAACAGACGGATTTCAAGTAATCATAGAAAGTGGTGAATGTTATACCTAATAGCTTTAAAGAAACCCATTATAGCTTTTGACTTTCCCCAAACCACGATTTAAATTGGTTGTGCTTGTTTGTTTTTCAATAAATGGCCCCATTACATTTTGGTGGTGCAACAATTATGTAAATCATAATGTAAATGTTTGTCTAGCTTCAAGCTACTTTCCATACATTGCTCTTGATTTTTACTCCTCTCAGAGTTGCATAGTTTTCCAGTGGGTTTACACATTGTCTTTTCTTTCGTTACCCCACGGTGTTGAGATATTACTATCCTATTCGTTTGTTTAATAAAAACGACAGAAGCTTTGCTCCATGAAAGGCTGTGCAGAACAGGTCATGGTTCATAACGCAAGGACCTGACTTTGAGGGCTACTTAGGGCAGTGTGGTGGATCTGGGTGAAGACGTTCAGTTATAAATACAATAAAATATGCCTTCTGTAAATAAATCATGACAGGAATGGGAAGATAGAGTTCTGTCTGCAGGACATCAGTGAGATTACGAGTAGCTCTGGGTGACAGCAGCTGTCAGTGTGTGCATTTTCTAACGGCCTATCATTGTAGGAAATTCTTCTGTCTTTTGCTAGTAGTAGGTTTATTTTTTTTCTTAAAATGTAAGCTACTTTGCTTTGACAGCAGCATGCTGAAGCCTCTATGGGCTCCCTAATGAGTTTATTAAAGCTCTTATGAAAGCATCACTAACTTAAGCAATGTTTGTATGTTTAGGCTTCATCTAGCGAGATTTCTGTAAGGATTGGAGCACTGTATGTATAGTTCACACCTATCTATTTAGAATCTTTTTTTGTAAATTGCCTGTTTGAAGCTGTTACGTTTCAAGCAGCCATTTTCTTCAGCCCAAAAGTGCAAGCTTTATACATGGACATTGTGCTCATGTTACAGAACACTTTATGGCACTGAGGCTAGCGAGTGGTAGAACAAGCATTGGCATAGCCAATAGATCTCGCCTGTGAGACCTTATAAGTGTATAGCCAGAGCTATTGGCTTTGCCAGTGTCTTTAAGCTATGTTGTAGAACAGTGTGGCTGCTGTGCAGCATGTTGAAAAGTTATAATAAAGTGTTATACGCATTTTGTGTAAAAAAAAAAAAAATTATATATATCTATATATACCTGATTACCTTTCCCATCAGCTAAAACGCCTGCACCAAGATAATTATGCAAGAATTAGATTTGGCAAAAAAGGCGAGTTGACAGCTCCCTTTCCCGTAGAGAAAGGGGTGAGACAGGGATGTGTCCTTGCCCCGACCCTGTTCTCCCTCTTCTTAAATGGTTTAATTGAAACCTTATTAGCAGGGAAAGATATAGACGCACCGAGGTTGGCAAATCGTAAAATTCCAGCACTTATGTTCGCGGACGACACGCTGCTACTCTCTAAGTCACCCATGGGTATGCAGCGTGTACTTGAAGTATTTAGTGCCTTTTGTAGGAAGAGGGGATTGGAGATAAATCTTCAAAAACCAAATATATGGTTTTCCATGCTAACACTATCAATTGTCCACATCCCCAACTGGATGGCAAGGCTTTAGAGAGGGTGCCCGTATTTGATTATTTAGGGCTCACACAACGATGAGATGAACTGGGGACCACAAGTTAAGAAAGCTAACCTCAAATTGACTCAGTCCGCAGGTGGCATTTTAAAAATATATAAAAATTGCTCCCAGAAGGTGATAGGCCCACCAGCAGAAATATATAAAACACAGGCTAGGGGAGCCACGCTATATGGGGCAGAACTCTGGGGCTATTGTTCGGCAAATATGCTATCCATGACAGAGAACTTATTTTTAAGGCAATTGCTGAGCCTCCCCACGAGCACTCCGCTAACACCCCTTAGGATGGACTTGGGGATTGGTCCCATAGCAGATGTTGTTGCCTTCCGACCACTCTTATATTGGCGTCGTCTCTGGAGTATACCAGAGCTGGCCAATTATAGGGAGGAGCTAAAGGATGTCATGTCCCTCTTGGGAGCGGGGAACCTACCTTGGCTGGCTTATATAAGGAATTCTTGCCAGGCATTGGGGAGGGTAGACATGTGGTTAACTCCTGAAGAGACTTGCCCCTCTATCCCCAAAAAGGTTCTACTCTCCTCCTACAGGGAACACAAAATGGTCCAATTATATCAGAGTATTAATCCCAGTAGTCTGACCTCAAAATTTTTAGAGGTCAAACAGCAATACAAGCTTGAGCTGGTATTGGACAGTATTCAACCACTGCTTGCGAAGAAACTGTTCTTACAATTTAGACATGGGGTGCTCCCGCTTCGAGCACTCACTAATAAATGGCAGGGAATGTCTAAATTAGACTGCCCTGGGTGTGACATAGTTGACGAAACAGATCTCCACGCAGTCCTTTTTTGCCCCGCCTATAAAAGGCCAAGGTCTAAATGGGTTCTTCAGCTCTGCAGAAACCTGGGAATCAGACACCATACTGAGGCTTACAGACTCCTCAAATACGAAACAGACCCGTTAATCGTGTTTGCCATCTCCAGGTTTTTATATTCGATGTGGTGTATCCGTAGGGCCATTCTAAAGAAAAAGAACTCAGAAGAACCTCAATAGAGTGTGTACTAAATAGGTGGCTATTTCAAGGGGGAATATCCCCTAGCCCGAAATTTGTTTTACATATTTTCTTCCTCCCCTGGGTCGCTTGTTCACCTATCTCTCTTTTAAAAATGTTTTATATATTCTTAATGTTTCTTACTTACTTTTTAATCCCTTTGGGTTATCAGTCAATAGCTGTTTTTAAATATATAAATTGATGACAGTAACATTGCAATTGTTTGCAACATGATGTAAGACACTTTTTTATTGCTGGGATGATTGTTGTACTATTCTTCTAGCAAGTACTGACAAGGGGGCGTCTAGTCATTGCTGGCTATTGTTGATTTTTAAACCCCGTACAAGTGATGATACTTTTAACACAATATTTATTACTTTTTCTCTTTTTTTTTTTTTTTCTTCTCTTTTTATTGAATATATGTATCTGTAATATTTTATGTGCTTTTAGGGCTGTAAGGCCGAAATAAAGCTTTTTTGACTGACTGACTGATATATATATATATATATCTATATATCTCCAAGAAATTTATATACATTGAACAACGCTGTTAAAATAAAATTAAAAAAATGAACACAAAAAATGTCTTCTAGTTTTTTTTGTCCTTGCAATGCTGGCAAGTTCTTCTTGCCTGTTCTAATGCTTATATTGTTATATATATTTTTGTTTTGTTATCGGGGGGGGCATAAAACAGCGTGAGGGTGGAGGTTGGGAAATGGTACCTGAATTACAACACGAGCAGCGGACGGACACTAAGGGAGAATCGACAGATGGCGGATTCCAAGGGCAGAGAGTGATACTGAGGTGGTGCAGAAATGGTGGTGTGCTGGTGCTCAGGTGATGGATGCTCAGGTGATGCTGTGGTGCTGAGGCATACTCATATGGTGGTGCTGCACTGGTGCTGAGGTGGGGCTGCGCTTGCACATTGATGTTGATGTGGTGTTGTGCATTGATGAGGTTGTGTTGTGCATTGATGTTGAGGTGGTTCTGTGCTGATGTTGAGGTGGTGCTGTGCTGATGTTGAGGTGGTGCTGTGGTGGTGCCCAGGTGATGCTCAGGTGGTGTTGGTGCTGAGCGATGCTGTGGTGGTGCTGTGCTGAGGTGATGCTGAAGGGGTGCTGAGCGATGCTGAATTGCTGTGGTGGGTCTGTGCTGAGGTGGGGCTGCGCTGGTGCTGAGGTGGGTCTGCACTGGTGCATTAATGTTGAGGTGGTGCTGCACTGGTGCTGAGGTGGTGCCCAGGTGATGCTGAGGTGGTGCCCAGGTGGTGCTGAGGTGGTGGTGGTACTGAGTGATGCTGAGGTGGTGGTGGTACTGAGTGATGCTGAGGTGGTGGTGGTGGTGGTGGTGGTGGTACTGAGTGATGCTGAGGTGGTGGTGGTGATACTGAGTGATGCTGAGGTGGTGGTGGTGAGTGATGCTGAGGGGCTGCTGTGCTGATGTGATGCTGAAGGGGTGCTGCGTTGGTGCTGAATTGCCGAGGTGGGGCTGCGCTGGTGCCGAGGTGGGGCTGCGCTGATGTTGGTGTACTGATGCTGTGGTTGTGCCCAGGTGATGCTGAGTCGTGATGAGGTGGTGGTGGTGGTGGTACTGAGGTGATGCCGCGTTGGTGCTGTGCTGAGGGGATGCCGCGTTGGTGCTGTGCTGAGGGGATGCCGCGTTGGTGCTGTGCTGAGGGGATGCCGCGTTGGTGCTGTGCTGAGGGGATGCCGCGCTGGTGCTGTGCTGAGGGGATGCCGCGCTGGTGCTGTGCTGAGGGGATGCCGCGCTGGTGCTGTGCTCAGGTGATGCCGCGCTGGTGCTGTGCTCAGGTGATGCCGCGCTGGTGCTGTGCTCAGGTGATGCCGCGCTGGTGCTGTGCTCAGGTGATGCCGCGCTGGTGCTGTGCTCAGGTGATGCCGCGCTGGTGCTGTGCTCAGGTGATGCCGCGCTGGTGCTGTGCTCAGGTGATGCCGCGCTGGTGCTGTGCTCAGGTGATGCCGCGCTGGTGCTGTGCTCAGGTGATGCCGCGCTGGTGCTGTGCTCAGGTGATGCCGCGCTGGTGCTGTGCTCAGGGGATGCCGCGCTGGTGCTGTGCTCAGGGGATGCCGCGCTGGTGCTGTGCTCAGGGGATGCCGCGCTGGTGCTGTGCTCAGGGGATGCCGCGCTGGTGCTGTGCTCAGGTGATGCCACTTTGGTGCTGTGAGGAGGTGATGCCGCGCTGGTGCTGAATTGCTGCGGTGGGGCTGCGCTGGTGCTGAGGTGCACTGATGCGAAGGTGGTCCTGTGTTACTACATTTATATCAAAATTGCAGAGGACCTAATTGCATTTGTACTTTTGTAAAAGGAAAAAAGTGTTTATGATATTAACACAAAATGAAAGAAACTGAGAGCGTCAGTTCTGCATATTGTAAGATTTGAATGGTTTTTAATAATTTTTAATACTTTTTTTAATGATTACTTTGTATCACTGATGATCGGTGGGTAAGGGCTGTGCCCCCCCACCCCCCCCGTTCCTAGGACTAGAAACCTAGACCAAAGACCATCCAAATAAATGCCTGCCTATTTCGTAACAGGAAGCATAGCATGGAACCTTCAAAGTAAATTATAAACCTCAACTAATTATAATTCTATTATGAGGCTCTCACACTACCACCTCCATCACAATGTTATCCACTGCACCCCAAGACAAGATAAAAGCATCTCTCCGGTCACTCAATCAAGACACCAAGGATCACAACAAATACAACACGCTGCACCAACCGTGCACACCCCAGTGGTGTAGGTCTGCACATGCAAAAATGTGCAGGCCCCATAACGATATACGAAAAGCTATATAAATGCTATACAATACAATACCAATGTGTGCAGTTTCCAATGGCAATTGCGGCAAAGACAATACACACAGAAACTTCATTCATGCTGACCTTAAGTCCTCCACAAATTATCTTGCAGAAGAGGGGAATGTCTTAAGGGCTGGCCTGCAATCTTTCAACTCTTCTTTTAATGTTGACAAATTATTTGCATCCTTCAGTTAAGCGTAATTTCCAAATTTAGGACTGCTACACTTGATGTTTTGTGTTCGTGTTAAACACATTGTCCAAAAAATAAAACAAATCTGATTAAAGGCAACATGAACAGAAGCAGTGATAATAGAAAAAGGGAATAAGAGGGGATGAGAATGAGCGAAATCCAGAAAGTTGGCAAAGAAGAGATCGGGTGGGGGGGGCGCGGGGGGGGGAGTCAAGGGGTGAAACAGTTAACGTAGTGGAGAAATACGAGGTACCATGAAATGAGAAACTTGGGAGAAAAGGGATGGGTAATATCGGCAGCGGGATGTGAAAAGTGGCAACAGGAAGGGGCTCAAGAGGATGATCGGGCCGTAGTGGGACCCAGAGGGATGAAAGATTATTATCTGGGAGTTTAGTGGAGATGAGGGAAGCAGGCGAAATTCTGCTCAGACGGGTGGGTGGAACAGGATCCATGGACTTGATATGGAGTAAGTGTAAGAGCGGCAGTGGGACAAATGACTGGATTAAACAGTGAAGAAGCACCATAGAACGTAAAGACAGCCGGGGGAATCTAAGAACATTTGGGGAAATTAGAGGAAGCAGATTGATGGAGCAGTTCACAGAGTTTGATAGATTACAGGGTTAAGCAGGACCAACCAGAAGAGGGGAAAGATTGCTATAGGTTGGAGGACTGGAGGATCTGTAAGAGAATGTGAGAGAATGCAGCTGAGGCCCTACGCTGTTCGTATGGATAATTAATCACCTTTCTTTGCACCCGTCCTGCTCCCTCACCTGCCTCCGCTTCAGGGATTTGTTATATGGCCATTAGGGTCATTGTCGACATTGCTAAGTTAGCATGAGCACGGCTGCCATGATGCTGGTTTTGCGCACGTTACTACATGACTTTGTTTTGCAAGACTCTGCTTGTGCCTTTCACATGAGAACTGTCTGCTTTCTGCGTTCTCTGCCTGTTCCTGGAGTTTTGTCTGAACACGATGTGCAAGGTCGATAAACCATGCCCCTTGTTATTCTGTTCTGGTCAGTCCCTAGCATCTAGATAAACATGCTAACACAGCTGCACTACTGGAAACTCGTGCTTTGATATTACAGGGATGCATGTTGTTCTGACACACACTTGGAGAGGGTCCTTTCCAGGGAGAAGAGCTATGCGGTTTCTATGATGTAAAGCTTCCATCTAGGCACTAAGGTATGGGGTCTGCTGGCAAAGCCCAGAGATCTTCCTTTATATAATAAACATCACTTTACCAAGGGGTGGGTGGTTAGGCCTTAGTCCTTTTTCCACTGTCTGTATATGATGACATCCCCCTTTATATTCTCTGGAATTGTAACAATGCTAATATTTCTAGGATTATGCATTTCGCTGCTAATAGTGGCTTGTATATTGCATTAAAGAGCACGATAGTTAAAATAAACATTTTGAACTATAACAGTGACTCTGACCATTCTTATTGTCGACAAGTACGAGTGAGTGAGCGAGCGAAAGGGTATGTCTTGCCACCGCGTTTCCTGAGAGAGTCGGGAGTGTTGTGTTCTGAGTTGTCTAATCATTTGTAGCTTCATGATTTTGGAGGAGAACGAATAAGACACTATAGCTAGTCGATTTTGGGTACTAAGGTGGTAGGTTGGTACACTCCTATACTCCGAGCTCCTGTTTTCCTCCACCTAGTTCTGTGTAGGTGCAGAATCCCCGCAACAGATTCTTTCATGCAGGCTGTAAACTCCCAGTCCTGCTCCCTAATCCTGCCCTCGTAACCCCTCCCGCAGATTTTAGGCTCCTAAAAACCTCTCCTACAATGAGAGGAATACAAATAATGTTAAACAAGTGCTGCCGCAGCACTGAGAGTGTGAGAGGTCGGCTGGGGTAGACTGCGCAAGGCAGCTGCAAAACACACACGTTGAGAAAGGGGGTGGGGAGGATAGGGACGAAGCACTGAGGCTTTGCAAAGAGGGGTGGGGGTCAGTAGGGAATTGCAAAGAGAGGTGGGGGCCAGTAGAGAATTCCAATCATGCCGCAAACATTTTATGACCCAGACACCCATGTCTGTCGTATACTATCGCCAGGCGTGTGCACAGACAGTTCAGCAACCCCTTCGTACACCTATTCCCACAAAGAGAGAGGCTGTGGCGTAACCTCCAGAGCTGCTGACTTCGGACCTGGGGAATAGTGTTCGAGTCTCGGCGTCTGTAAAACTGTGACCGGTGAGCCGGTGTGCGCTGGCAAAGCTGCCCCTATGCCTGCTGTCTGCTGCCCAGACAGCCGTAACATGTCAATAAAAGGGTTTACAAAATATAGCGCAGCCATGTTGAAGCTGCGTTCACGTTATGGGACCAAATCAGTGAATAAGAGTGCGCCAAACGAACTATACATGAATCAATGGGTAAGGGGACAGGTAACAGGGGCAGTCGCCACACAGTGAAAAACACACCCATAGGCGCGACAAAAAGCAGTGTTTTGCCAATACAAAGAAAGGAATTCAGAAAGGCAGACAAAGGGACAAATGGAAAGTGGTAAGTGTGGTCTAAACACCCAGAGTAGATACAGCATGCCTCGCAGAGCATCACATGCGCGATGCTAGGCTCGACCTAAAAAAGGATATTTGTTGGCCACCAGTGAAGAAGCAGCAGGTGGCCTGATATTCTTGATTCTCTTATCGAGAGCCTTTTTTAATTGTTGCAGAATCCCAGGTGTTTATCTATGCATCTGATTTATGTGTGCCGAAGGGATATGATTGTGATACTGTGACAGCCAGAACTTGTACCGAACGGATTGAGGCACATTTTTCAAGTAGATAACGCGCCTAGATAATTTCATTGTTGGGTTGGCACGGGTAGAGTTTCTTAATATTTCCTGTAAGAGGCTGTGGTTTGCTGTGTTCGGGTTTGTGTGGTTTTTAGTCTTATGCAGTCTGCTATGGAATTGCTGTAGTCTGCAGGATGACCTCTGTGGAAACTCGGACTGAAAATCTGAAGAATGATCTAGACACACTGAAGGCACAAGGCGATGAACATGAGGGGATTGTGAATGATCTTATGTGGAAAATGGAGGAATATGAAAACAGACAACGTCGCAATAATCTTCGCATTCTGGGTATTCCGGAAGGGGCTGAAGGGAATGACCCCAGGAAATATATGATCGCATTGCTCAAGGGTGCCTTCCCGGAACTGCATACCTGGGACTGGGACAAAGAGATCCAGCGAGCCCACAGAGTTCCGTTAACTCCATTGAAACGCCCCTCTTCTACTCCTGCGCACCCACGTGCAATGTTGCTATATATCGGAAACTTTTTGCTCCGTCAGTCTCTCTATGACTTGGCTAGACCAACTGCCAAGAAAGAATTTGATGGAGTAAGCTTTTTTACGAGGCCTGACTTTGCCCACGCTACTGTGGAGCGTAGGTGGAAGCTTAGACAACTCTTCACTCCCTTTCAGCAGCTTGGGGCATAAGTATACCTGCAAAATCCAGCAAGGCTAAAGGGTGTGTTTAAGGGGGTCACTCGCAGTTTTATTTCTGAAATTCAGGCCCAGGCATATCTACGGGAGATCACTGGCCAAAATGGAAGCAGGGTTTAACGTTTAATAGATTCAAACTTTGTCAATGAAATCCCAATCTCTTAAAGCTGCTCTGGCCGCTAGCTTACTATAGCTATAGAGACATGCTATAGAGACATGCTAATAATAACTTTACAACAGTTGATTTAGATCATCGAATGACAATGAGGGTGATGTGAGGGAGGGGGAAGACTTGTGGGGCTGCCGGGTTATGACTGCTCAGATGACATCCTGGCTCGGGCTGGGCCAGGTTACCTCGGCTACAGGGAGGGGGAAGGGGAAGGGAGGGGTCAGCGGGGTTTGGGGGGGAGGTAGGGGTTGGCACAAGGGGTTGGCACAAAGGGAAGGATATTCACAGGTACTCATTTCTTTTTCTCTACTCTATACTAGATGGGTAAGCTGCGTATAGCCACAATTAATATTTGTGGTCTCAATGACCCCAAAAAAAGACTATATACAGCAGCTGGGCTTCGGCTGTTGAAGGCGGACATCATCTGTATGCAGGAAACTCACATTGAAAGGGCTCAACTGCATTTACTAAAAACACTTGGTTACACGTTGGTGGGGGAACGACACAAAATTTACAGACACGTGGGGTCATGATCCTGACATCTAATACTACCCTACAATTTAGACGAACCTCAGCGGATCATCTAGGGAGATGGGTAATAACCAAATGTCGTGAGAACAACGGAGATGTACTCACGATATGTTCGATTTATGGTAGCACCTTAGATGATCCAGCTGTGTTTGAACATATAAATAATGAATTAGCTGCCTGGCCATTCCCTATAATCTTATGCGGGGATTTTAACATAAATATACCTGCTGATAAGAAACTGATTTCAAAAACTAGTTGGACATACACTGGTAGAAAACCGAAAGTGTTTCGGGCACTAAGGACACTATGCATAGAGCATGCGCTTTGCGATCTCTGGAACTAGCAGAATTCTTCTGACCCCGGCTTTACCCACTTTTTTTTTCCACACAACAAACATGCCAGATTAGATTTCATATTAGTATCTCACTCCCTGCTCTGCAACTGCTCTGTCGAGAAGACCCCACGCATATTGGCTGATCATAATCCTCTAATTGTAGAGATCAAGGGGAAAGCAGCGAAAGGTGGGGGGTGGCATCACATGGAGCTTTGAACGAGCTCTGCTTATCAATGAAGAATACTGCAATCATATGAGGGTGTGGATGCCTCAATTTCTTACAGAGAATTTAGGGAGTGCAGGAATAGAGGTTGCATGGGACACGTTAAAAGCTGGAATACGGGGGGAAACCCTTAGATTTTCACTATCTTTGAATAAAAAAAAAACACTTATTGATAAATGACATGCAAACCAAATTGGCAGTTGCGGAAGAAAATCTGATCACAGTACTTCAGACTGGGAGGGACCCCGTTAAAGCGCAGGCAAAAGTCGCAGCTGCTAAGTCAGCGATTATGGAGATAATTGCGAAAAATGCAGCTGATAAACTCACAGTATGTCGAGAGAAAGCGTACGAATGTAGCGAACAGGTAGGGCATCACCTGGCAATTAGAGCTAGACAAAAAGCAACTCGGAATACAATACAAGAAGTTAGAGATCCGGTACTAGGGGTGGTCACAGACCCTGATGGAATCAGGAATGTTTTTTATACATTTTATCAAAAGTTATATCATGAGGATTCACCTTGCGATCCGGGAGAGGTTGCGGTAGACCTAAACTCGATCCCAACGGAGCAATTCTTTCAGGAAGACCAGTTATTACTGGATGAGTTTCCGCAATGGATCGAGATATTACTATGCATCAACAGCCTCCCCAACGGCAAGGCCACCGGTCTATATAGTATACCGCTGGAATTTTACAAGAAATTCTCGCCACTAGTAAAGTAATGCAAGACACAGCAATTTATACATGTATTCAAGGGTGGGAGGCCACCAGAGTCCTGGTCACAGGCGAAAATAGTAATCTTTCTTAAGTAAAATAAACCTTCATGCGAGCCGGGCTCATATCGCCCTATAACACTAATTAACAGCGATTGTAAGATTTACTCAAAAATTCTTGCCACTTGCATGGCTTTGGTTATTCATAAGGTCATATCCATCCGGCAGCATAGATTTATCCCAGGGCGGGGGACGATGGATCATACAAGAAGGGTTATTTCACTTTTCGACGCTACAAGCATCTCTACGGACCCCATGGCACTAATTCTGCTAGATGCAGAAAAAGCCTTTGACAGGGTCTCCTGGCCTTTTTTATGGGAGACCCTGTCAAGGGTGGGAATTGGAGAGGGACTATTGCAGGCTATTAAAATGCTTTACTTCTACCCTACAGCAAGGCTATTTGTTAACGGAGCACTCACAGATTTCTTTAAAATAACAAGAGGCACCCGACAGGGATGTCCAAGCTCACCGTTGCTATTTGCTATATGACCCTTTCCTCCGACAACTGGAAAATAATATGATTATTAGACCTATTGTAACGCATGGTTGGGAAACCAAAGTTTTGGCGTATGCCGACGACATTGCCCTTGTGACTCCCGTTCCGGATACTGCTATAAGCAAAATTGAAGAAGCAGCGGCTAGATATGGGATATTCTTGGGGTATGCCCTCAATCGCAGCAAAACACATAATTGGCAATGAGAACTCAACGATTAAAGATCCTAGAGTAGATAAGAACACAACTTTAGGGATCGATATATCAGCAAACATAGACAACATTGTTAAAGATAATATTGATCCCTTAATAGCTGAGGCTAAACAGGATTTGGCGAGACTACATAACCTCCATCTGTCTATTATTGGCAGATGTAACATTATTAAATGTTATTTTTTCCCAAGTTCTTATACTTTCTGCGGGCAATCCCGCTGGAATTTACAGCAGATTGCCTTAAGAAAAGTGAAGATCTGTTTTCGCGATTCATTTGGGCATACGCTAAGCCGAGAAGGGCATACAAGTTTCTCTCTCTACCTCGGGAAAGGGGGGGGGGACTGGCTCTATCAAACATAAGACTCTACTACTGGGCCACCACATTATTACACAACTTAGTTCTGATACAGGAAAAGCCAAAAAATGGGGCACTGGAAGAAGTACCGACCCCCCTAGAACTTATATTGTGGGCAGAAGCGTGGGGATGTCCTTGGCAATTTTTAAATGACAACCATTACAAAAAAATTCGGTTTAATACACTACAAGGGGGATTTAAAATCTGGAAATCAGTTTGAAGACTGATAGACGTGGGTCGACTCAATTACTACACACCACTCTGCAATAACCCTAATCTGCCTGAAATTTTTAAAGGCCCAATACTTAAAAGGTGGTGCGAAGCTGGGCTGACTAAGCTCAGAGCCTTTTTTTTCCCCTATTGGTCTGGTCTCTTTCGAAAATCTTAAAGAATGGTTTGAGTTAGATCGAAAGGATTTTTACAAATATCTCCAAATAAGGGACTTTCTAAAGAAAGGTGGCGGATCAATAGGATTTGCTAACAACAGCATAATTGATAAATTGAGAGAGAACAGAGATCTATCTATAAGAGTAGTTTACAATCTCTTTAACTCGTTAATGAAAGATGATATAGATGATCGGGCATTAAGATGGAAATTGGGGCCTCAGAACACCTATTCTTTCACTCAATCAAATTGGCACAGAGTATTTTAATCTCCGCCCGGTTACAGGCACAATACTACAAAACATGCTTCTCATTATGCTATAGTCCGAAAAGAATTGCCAAATGGGGGACGGGGAGAGGAACCCTATGCCCCCGGTGTGCACTATATCAGGCAGACATGATCCACATCTTTGCCTCCTGTGACGCGCTTACCAAATATTTTAAGGAGGCGCTAGGAGTAGATTGCTCCCTCTCTCCATCATTGATAGGGCTCGGGGTAGCCCTAAACATGCAGGGGTCAGAGGGGGAAGAATTAGTGTTTATTGGTATGGCGATTCTCCGTTTATGTATTGCTTCGGCATGGCTAGACCCTAATCCCCCTGGGTTTCAACAATGGCTCTCCTCTTTTAGCAAATTATAACTTGGAAAAAGCGATCTATGCAAGGAGGGGATTACGATCACGAATGAAAGGCCTTAAAATTTGGGCACTTCTGATAAAATGGATTGAGGAAAATGGGTAATCTATAAAGAGCACATCAATTTAATTTCCAAATCTAGAAGAACCGAGCGTGGCCAACTCTCCTGGGGTGGGTGGGTGGGCGGGAAGGGTTTATAAGGAGGGGGTAAAAGGAGGAAAAAGAATTGCATAATTGTATGGTGCATGTTTTGATTTTTTTTTTTTTTCTCGCTTTTTTCTCTCTTTTTGACAATGAATTTCAATTGCCTGTACACTGTCTTATAATGTGCAATAAAAAAAAGGAATTGCTGTAGTCTGTCAAAGAGCAATGCTGGAAACTCAATGTAGATGCCATTCAATTAGTGCGGTGTGATCAGTGGTTGGTCAGTACTTGAAAAAAATCTAATTTTAGATGGGATGATGAAAGCTTATTTTGGCAGTGCATTGATTTGGGTTTAAGTGATGGTGCTGTTCTATGCCAAATCCCAGACTCATAACAATCTGTCTGATTCAGTGTGGCTAGGATTTTTAGATCTGGAATTGAGAGCATCACTGTATTTCTGATAAGTGGAAGAGAAGTAGTGGTGCACCTTTGAGATTCAAATAAAGCTGCATTGTGCAGTGCTGAATACTATTTGCACAGATGTGTTGTTGTTTCTTGTGCTTCTTGGTTTCATTTTGATGTTGAGCAATATTTCTTTTTAAAGGTTCTGTGCATCGGTTGTCTTTAGGTGCTGCTTGCAAGTCACATGAATGCATAGGGTGGAAGGCATAGAGGGGCTGAGTCATTAGTGTAGTCTGAGATCATCATTCTGAACTTAAACAGCCTTGGTTCATTCAAGTTCCTGCTATTGTGTTGTGGGTCCTAATGGAGAAGGCCGGGCTTTCTACCTGCTGGGAGCCAACATAGTCTGGTCTAATGGCTGCAGACACCCAGCAACCAGATGTTGGAATAGTTTGCAGCCTAGGGCTTCTTCAGTAGGCCTGAAAGTCAAGACCGAAGAGAATGTCTTTCATTTCCCCTACAACGGAAGCCGCAAGCACAAATCAACAATATGACCAACTGTGTATCCTGTGGGGTATTCGTCACTTCATCTCTGTATCTGATCTTAAGACTCCAGTCTATTCTCTCGTCCTCTGAAGGATTGATTACAGCAGTGCTCTTTTCTGTTCTTTCCAAACAACACCTCGCCCTTTTGAAGGTGGTGCTTCCTGCTGCTGTATTGTTTGTCACTGGAACTAAGATTTGACCACATCACACAGGTACTGCTAACTTTTTAATGGTTATCTATCGAAGATAGGGTTATCTACAAAGTGGGATATGTCACCTACAAGGTCCTACACACTGCATAACCAGTTATCTTGCAGACAAACAGATGGTTGGGTGAGTCTAGAACCTTGCACTGCTTTAAACGCTACTTTAAGAACCTTCGGCTTTCTAACTGGCACAGTCCTTCATGGCAAATGTGACTGCGATTTGAATCTCTCTCCCTTCAAAAAAGCCTTTTGCCCTGCTAGCTAGAGTTGGAACCATTAATCAAATCTACCGGTTTATGATGCCCTTAATTTCCGTATTGCCTCATACCCCAATTGATCATCAAGTAGCTAAATTATTAATTGGTCTTTTGGACTAAGTGAAATTATTTTTATAAAAATACGTTTATTTTCTTATGCACATTTTAATTTTGAGAATCATTTCACAATTGAACTTTTTATTTCTTTGCATAGTCTTGTTTAATCAGTATCCACATTTGTTAGGTTGGTCCTTTCCTTCCTTTGCACCAGAAGGCTAGTCTTTTAATGGGTGTCCAGTGATTGGCAGAGTAGCTTGTTTACATTTAATCATGTACTAATGTTCTACAAACTGCTAATCCCATTTTCATTCTATGATTGAAATGTAAAATAGCTTGAGTAAAACCCTCTCCCCAATAACTTGTTATAAGATCTCTTGCCATTGATGCTTTTATTTCAGAAGCTGGACTAATTAGACCCTTTTGTATGCCAGATGTTATATTTCCATTTTTAACTCCTTAACATTGATCACTGTTTTTTTAGTCCTGCTGATTCATATATAACATTATTGTGCCGTTCCCCGTGCTAACTGGCTTTTATAGAATCATCTTATTAACTATAAGGGCGTGTGGTAATTGTTTGGCCCAAGTATTTATTGATAAGATCTGCACAATAGGTTGACTATTGCTGGTTTGTTGTTTAATTCTGCTGTCTGTAGTAGTGCCTTCCACTGGTACTAATAGTTTAAGTTAGTGCGAGGTGGTTTCTCCGATATCTTTATAAATTCGCACTGACAATTGATTTCAATTTTTCTAGGTATCTGATTGTTCTAGAATTGGCACCGTAACTGAGCGTTCTGCCTTTTGTATAGATCGGTCTCATTTTAATTTATTTTTAATAGAGGTTTAAAACGTGTCAGAAATGTGAAAACAGTTATGTAATAGAACAGTCACAAATCAGTGGCATGGTTCTAGAAAAACACCCTAACTCGAGAGGGAAAGGGAAGTCTCTAATTGCCACTTTACTTTGAGGCAGGCTATATAGATTCTTACAGGAACTTGTTGCAGGTGCATCGTGGGCTTCTTAATGGTCCGTTTTCACTTGCAAACTAGAATCTTGCATCTTAATGAAACAGTAGATTTCCCATCCCCATTTTTACTTCTCTTCAGTTGTACACCCCATCTAACTTGTTCATCCATGCCTTGATGAAACTGAGTGTGAGTGATTTAGAAAGCCATGTATACCATGTTTGTTTGTAGAAATGGGCCTTGATCAAAGTCTTTATTCTAAACACTGAATACTGGTGGTCCTTGAACCTTCAAAAGAAAGAGACCAATGCTCTGCATGGGGTTGTGTTGTGTGGCCACAATGCAGGAAACATCTGCTAGTGTCCTCACTCTTATGGCATGTTTGGGCAGTCTCATCATTCTAAATATTTTGAGAACTTAGTGAGGTAAATTTGATGATAAAGGTTCCATTATCAAATTTTAGGTTAGTGTGCTTTTGTAGTGCTGTGCTGCTTGAAATACTGTGCAGAATGCACAGCATATTATAATGTATTACATTCTTCTTAGGTTTCCAGACAATATGTTTTGTAAGATTCTTTTAAGTGAAAAATATTTTTCCCATTTGTGCTTTTCTAAATGTGAAACCTGTGATATAAATGTTTAAAACTGTACCCTACTTACTGAGCGCCGTATCGGTTGTTGGCAATCCACACGTTCAGCATCCAACAGTTATTCTAGTGGATTTCTGTTTGTCCCTCTGCCTAATACACCTACTAGCTCTCAGGTACCTTGTCCCGTTAAGATGGGCCCAGTATTTTTAATTCCTATCAAATTAACAGGCTTTTCCCTCCAAAAATAAGGGGATTATCTGGTAAGTAATCAATGGAATATGTACTTTATATTGTATTATTTTAGTGTTGTAGGAACCCTAAATGTGAATGAGTGTTTTTTCCAGAAAGTTGCAAGTAAAAAGAGTGGATAGCATTTTTTGAATTATTATTTTTATTATTTTACTTCAAAAGGGTTTGTTGTCTTATCCTTCCGGCTGCTTTTTTGAAAAAATGACAGTCCCTAGCCCTTCTATCTCTCCATACCCAAAGTATCTGCTTTGTATGCAAATTATATTTGAGTAAGGCCCTTCAACGTGTGCACATGACTGCCATGTCTTAGCTGTACATGCCAAACGTCATCTGACATTTCTGTCTCTTTGCAGAATTTGTGTCCCTATTTGTTCGATACCTCTCCTCAGATTTATTCACTCATTGCTAGCACTTTCCTTGGAGATTGCGCCTAGGGCGGGATTTAGGCCCGCTGTGGGCCCTGCCTTAGTGGGTGACTGTTCTTTTTGCATTATAAGGTCGTCATTTTGACTTTCATTATACATTTTGTTTTAAAGAACAAATTTGTGGGGATTATACTCTGCATTGGCTGTGGTGTTGCAGGTATTGATTTATACTGAGTGATATGGTCTTCCAGTTGTTAAAATCTACAGTTCAAGCATTTGGTCAGGATTAAATATTTCCATCTAGTTTTGGAATAGTCTTTTTTTATTTTTTATTCTACATTCAGCAGCAGTGCATGAAGCAATTTATTAACTACTATTTTTTCAGTACACCAGTAAGGATCCGAATACAAATTGCTGTTGTGCAACTAAAATAGTCGTTCTTGAGCGTTCTTTGATAAAACTTGTCACTTGAACTTGTGCAAAGGACTAGGATATTGCATACCTATTTGACTGTAAAAGCATTCCTTGAACAGATTAAGGTCTCGAGCAAATGTGCCTCACTTATCAAGCTATTCCAGGTATTTCCCATATTGCACCCATGCAGCTCATTCACAGCATGGCTTTCGTGAGACACTATGGCATTCAACGTTTTCTCCCCATTACACTGGTTACAAAATTCCTTCAGGGATATGTTGCGTCATCACTTAGGTTTCTTTAAATCTTTGTGGCCTACTTCGCTGTGAACTCCCATTAAATAAAAATCCTATTTACTCGTACTCGTAGAGAACTTGCTCAAGGTTTGTGGGTAGAGAAACGGCCTCCCAAAAACCACCCGGCCAGATTATTTCATTGTGTTTCGGTTGGTTTTTAAAGTATCGCAGCGGCAGTGTGTGACGCTCATTCCGGTAAGCTGACCTCAGTGTTTAGTGACGGCTGCCTTTCTGGGCTCGACGTGCTCTGGCCTGTAACCGCCGGAGCCGCTAGCACAGAGTCAGTGCGTTGCACCGCTTGGAAAGAAGAAAGAGGCGCTTTTATTGTGAAATAAACGGTATTGGTCATAAGGCAATGCATCACGCGGCAGAAGCGAGCAGCGGTTATAGGCACGCGCACAGTTCTCTGCTGTTCTAGGCACACTCCTCACAGCTGCTAAAGAATAGCCTAATTGTATCTAGAACATAAGTTTTCGAAATGGATGCATCCTAAGTGCCTTATAAATAATGAAGAACAGCGTTTGCCTGCCCGATGCCTTCACAGGAGATGATCAGGACGTGATTAAATGGTGTCAGGAGGAAGCTTAACCCCACGAGAGGTTAAAAATATGTGGTAAAAAGAAATGAAATAGGGCCATTAATTCCGAGTGCGTTCACTGCTGGATCGATGGCAGCCGTTGGCGGTGTTTTATGGGACGGACGCCTTGAGACTCACACCGGCTCTTACTTTGCATGTGGTAGGAAAGCTGGTTTGTGGGCGGAACACGAATTGTTGCGTAGCGCCCCCTCAAAAACTGACACCGTGATTGCTGTGTGTGAGCGGGCACGTAGTGCTCGGTGCAACTTATTTTAGAATATTGCGTCAGAATCTAATGCTTTTTGTTGACTTATTAGGCAGTTTTTTACAATCCTTTTCACGTGATTGCGCAAGCTAAATGTAAATGCACAATTTGGGACAGATATCAACTACGAAGTGACTCTGCATTAAGAGAAATGTTACATACAGTATGACCTCACAGATGAGCAAATTCGTCCATAGTCCTCAAGTCTCCCCATATGGTCCCTCTCTCAATTCTGGTTCCATCCTTATGTCTCGCCTACCAGCAGGTTTAGTAAATAATACGCCTCCTTTAATAAGATTCATAGATTAAAAAAACATACATGCATAGAGGTGCGTGGTTCAGACCTCTTCATCCCTTGTTCTGCTCACTCGCCCTTCAGGTTTTTTGTCCAAAACAGCACCCTGCTTAGAGAAATGGGCGAGCCCCCTTCCGCCATTGGCAGTCTTGCACTGAGAGTGATTGCATTTTTCCTGATCACAACTACCTAAAAGGTGCACTTCAGCGCCAGGGATGGGGGGATGGGGGGGGGAGGGGGCTCAATTCTTTGCTTGGTCACTGCTTTTTTTCTTTCCATTCTTTACCCTTTTTAATTGTTTGAGTCATCCTTGTGTGTTTAAACTATGAATTCAGTTTACAGTATTTCGAAGCTTCTGTTACCTTTTGTTTGCGTCTGTAAGTCATATTTTCCTGTGCTGTGCATTAACACTATAGAGGGTTTTTAAGTACAACTGCCTCCTAGGACCAGCACTTTCCTATAAAATTTACATACAATGGTTAATTTTTTAATGTATTGCAAACATTTCTCTGTCATGTACAGGTGGGACATGTTTTTTTTTCTTTTTGTACCACGCGCTTACAATAAAACTTTTAAACCAGTGGGCAATTCCAGGTGTATGTTTTGTTGCGTTAGGTTAATGTTTCTTGTCTAAATAGGTGCTGTTTATTTATGTATTTTTGTAAGCAGCACGTGTCTCTGTCAAGCCACCTTATTGCCATGGAATGAAAGCAGGCATGTGGATTATGCAATTTAAAGAGTGAGAAATGCAGAGAGGGCTCAATTAATGATGAGTTCTGCTGGAAGTCAGTGATACTGCCTTATTTCAAGGTTGATATTAAAGCTCTAGATGAGGATTAACCGTATATAAGATACCTTTACGCATCTGTCGCTTTTGGTGGGAGACTATAATGCCCTTGACTGTATAACCACTCATAGGAAGGTAAGATTGAATAGAGGGGCATAGCACGCTGTGGGGCCAGTTCCTAGGAAGATGCCGAGTGGGACAAGCCGCTCTTCCGTTCATGCTGAAATTTCAGTGGGTCTTCGTCCAGTCAGACGTGTGTTTGGAATGGAGCTCCTTCATGAGCTGCCTTGTTTATGTTAATAAAATGTATTGAGCGCACGAATACCCGGAGGTGTCTTGGCGCTAGGACTGTGGTAAGCCCAGGAAGGAGCAACTAGTTCTGAAATAGCCAAGTTTTTAGCCCCTTTCTAAAGGAGTTAAGTGAGCGTGCACTTCTGTGATCCATTGGAAGCATGTTCCATAGTTTTGCTGTGCCATACAAGAGGCTTCGGCCTCCCCAGCTTGAGGTCCGGAACCTTCATAATTCTGGTGCCTGTGGAACGTAGTTCTGTCCGGCTGGCACCAAGAGAAGAGATTTCTAAGAAATATTGGTCCAGTGTTGTTCAGGGCCTTGTATACTAGGCATAACGACTTGAATTTAATATAATGCGCCACCGGAAGCGAGTGGAGTCTTTGAATTTCCTTAGCTACTGACTTGTGCTTAGGGACATTCAGTAGAAGTCTAGCGGCTGCATTTTGGACCGTCTGAAGCTTTTTTTGGTATTGTTTCTACATATTCAGGTAGTCTGTTGCAGTAGTCTAGTTTTGACTGCACTAGTGTAGTTGCAACCGTCCTAGAGTCGACGGGGATATAGGGTAGAATCTTCTTCAGTTTCTTAATCAGAAAATGGAGGCGGACACGATAGCATTGGTCTGCTGAGATAAGGTTAGTTTGTTATCAATCAGCACCCCCAGGTTTTTTGCCTTTTGAACTGGTTTTGGTGGTTCCCCCTCCATCTCTGCCGGCCACCAAAGGTCGTCCCATCTGGGTTGCAGGTTCCTAAAGATCACTACCTCGGTTTTCTCGGAGTTAAGTTTGAGACGGTGCTTTCCCATCCACCTGTTTATTTCTATCATACAGTTCTGAAACTGCAATGTTGGGGAGGCTTGGTCTTTATACGCTGCCACCACAATCTGGGTGTCGTAGACGTAAGACTGAAACCGAACTCTCGGATCAGAGGGGCAAGTTCTGATACATATACGTTAAAAAGGGATGGACTAAGCGATGAGCCCTGTGGGACTCCGCATGGAAGGACGTAGGGATCGGACCTTGGATGTGAAGACACTCTCTAATTAACCTGTTGTATCTAGATGGGCAGGTAGTCTTTTGGCTTGAGGAGAGCCACCACAAGTCCCTAGATAAATTTGGTACTGACGGACTTATGTGCTTAAGAATCTAGATGTATAATGACCTGTGTATGAGGCTGGTAAGTCGGAAGTAAATATAAGGTCTTCAGTGCAGGCTACGTACTGCAGTGTATAGTACAGTTGACGGATGCTGCTGTAGTGGCTCTTAACCATGTACCTTGCTTCTGTCGTCCCTGTCCTGCCACGGAATGCAGCTTTTGTTTGGTTTGTAGGGGTTGAGGGCACGATGGAGGAGGGCAAAGGGTGGGGGTGCACTATCAGTATTCCTTTGGGCTGTTGATTCTCTGGGAGGCAGGCTTATGGCACTGCCGTTTACTTTAACTAGTACATTGAAGAAGCCAGCGGTGGGAGGAAGAGCGCACTTTCCATCATCTGGGCTGTGGAGATCTGATGGGGGAAGGGGATTGCAGATGGTGTATGTTAACGTAGGCGGCCAGCAAGTTCATGACTTTGCTGTGACTCTGCAGCATGCAGTTCGAAATGTTCCTACACCTTGTACTGTGCACTGTTTGAATGTTGTCCTGTGTCATGGGGCTAGCTGATTGTTGCAGCTGACAAGATGACACGGTGAGTTAGCCACTTGATGCTAGCCCCTGCAGTGATGTGCTGATCGCGACATCGAATTCTGCCAAGGCAAGCTCTGCCTTTAGTTATGAGGGATTGGTAATCTGACTGCATCGAAATTGATAATAGTAACACCTGATGCTTACTGCTCCTAGAAGCGGAATATGTGTGGACTGAAACGCTGTATAAGCAAGTTATTTCAAAGATCTTAGTATAGCTTTTTTTCTACCAAAGTATGAGGGATGAGTTAATGCTCAAACTATGTCCCTCTAGTCGTCGTTAGTCAAGTGCGTAGGATGTCTAGATGATTTTGAGGAAGGTCCGGATTCATTTTAGTTGTTCCAACTAGGGGTGGTTGTTTCGCCCTCTGTTTATTTGCTTGCTAAAAAAAAAAAAAAAATACTCTGGGCACATCCGTATAGGGCCTGCTGATGTATAGGGTGGTTGTGCTTGGCCCTCTGAGGGAAGATGACATGAAGATGGCATGAACACTTTGCCTTGAAATAAACTGGAGGTCCGCATTATCTGTTTATGTTGGCGTTTTGCCCGTGACTTGCAATGACATATCGAGGGTATATTTGTGTTTAATTGCTTTCTGTGCATGGTCTTGGATGACTTATGTTGAGGACTAGCAACTATGTAGGTCAATGATGGGGAAAACTGCAGTGGAGCAACATTCTTGGGAAAACAAGTGGAAATGGGTGCCTTATTTGGCCGATATTGAATACTCCTTGTTGGTTGTTTTTTCTGCACCACACAAACGTTCACAAATATGGCATTTATCATACAAGACAAACAAGTGGACTCGATGCCGTGTTGTAATTTCCGACTCTGGGATTGAAAAGCTCTGAACATGCTCTCGTTTCCCCTCTCTAGTTCAGTACCAGATGGAAATGATGCGGAGTCTGCGCCACGTGAACATAGACCATCTTCACGTCGGCTGGTACCAGTCCACGTACTACGGCTCCTTCGTGAGCCGCGCGCTCCTAGACTCCCAGTTCAGCTACCAGCATGCAATCGAGGAGTCTGTCGTCCTTATTTATGGTAAGTGCAGCGCCGACGCCATTTCTTGGGACTCTTCCCTTTTCCAGTGTTTTAATGTTTTGTGCAGCCTTTCGTTCTAGTGTGCGCGCGCAGCCTGGCAATCTTTTCCAAGTAAATACCGACCCTGTGTCTGCAGCAGCCTCCGCAGCAGCTCCGTCTAGACAGGGTTTCCTCCGCTCTGTTTATTTTTCTTGCTATCGCAGCCCTGATGTGTACCTTCTGGAATGCCAGAGTAGCTGCTTAAGTTTTATTCGCCGCCCTCCCCTCCTGCGTGGAAGGCTGGTGGAACTGGACCAGATGTTTAACAAACCTCGATTGCTGAAGTGTCTGGCTCTGTACGTGACTGACCAATCATAATATCATTTACCAAGTTTTTAAAAAAATCTCTGAAAGGAGCACACAAAACCTGGGCTGTTTCTTAGCACAAAGATTTTTTTTCTTCTCAACCGATTTAATGGTGTTTCCTCTAGCTATCCAGACCAGATGTTCTGCTGTGTATCGGAACCCTTAGGTAATTTAACAGCTTTATAGTCCGTCCTCCCCAAACAGTCAGTTTGCCATATCTGGCAGGGCTGCATATAGTTTCCAGCTGAGAGGTAAATGTAACGTCCCCAGTATCTGTCAGAAAAAATACAAATGAATACAATCAATCTTGTGAGCTGCCCAAAAATTGTTTCAGTGTGTTAACAATTGGATTACAGTGCAGAGCAAGTTGCTACAGTATACTCGTAGTGACTGGAAACATTGCGTCATCGGGGTGAGTTTTCCCCTTGTTAGTCTTAGTTTTTGTTTTGTCACCCGTTCACTTGAATGCTTCCTCTTCAGCTGTTCAGTTCAGAGTATATACTTTTCTCACATACTGCTTGAAAGTCAGCAGTATAACAATTCTAAGCTTTTCGCCTTCAGAATCAAATTATTCTGCACAAACTTATCATTCAGGTGGTCGTCTAGTTACTTTTGTTAAGTAGTACTATTACTACCATAGCGGATTACCAACAGCTCATCAGCTTTAGAATTCTAAAAACATTTTAAGTATTTCTATTTTTTGGGGGATTTTGTTTACTTAAGTATTTGGCGTGCAATTGTATTATATCTGAACAGCTGTGGGAGCCTTTTTGGCGAATCCCAATACAAGCGAAGATCACTGATGCAAATCGTAATTGTAACAATGAAGTCCTGTGTCCTGGGGCTTTACCTTACTATTATACCCAAAACTGTGCACCAAGTACATCCGTTTAGTAATTGACACCTCGGGTAAGTGGAGTACTCCAGAGCTAACTCAGTGAGTTGCGGGGGGGGGGTAGAGGCTCTCGTAAATAGCATCAGTTAATAAATCATTGTCCAGCCTGTGCTTTTACTTTAAAAGCAAATGTACTTTATCCACTGGCAATAGCCAAATACTACACGTGTAAAGTAGAGAGGAGAAATAATTTACACAATTAACGCTAAGATTCTGTATGGCTGTGCAGTTAATAGGAGTCTAAATGGAACACAGTGTTTTAGGGGAGAATGCCATTCAATCACCCTAAGGTCTGGTGAAGTGCATTCTCCTTTAACTCCCGCTAGGGCTGGCGATACAAATATAATAAGACTGGTAAAATCTGAGTTACCGTGTTACGCTTAAGGATGAGCAGCAGCACTCTATTTAGTCTCCTGCGATGTCTCCTCAATGGTGCCGTAGTGCTCAGACGCACAGCTCCGATTAAAGAGTCAAAGGGCTGCATAGGCCGCGGCCGCACTCCTCTGTGTTGGTCAAGAGAAGATAGGTCTCCTTTGTTGTCTTGTTCAGGCCAAAGCTCAAACCTGTTACCCATACTAATGAAGAGCCACCATGGGTCACAGAAGTGATCTTCGAGGAGGTGAAACGGCCAAACTTTGATGAAGTCTGGATCAACGCAGAGATGGTAACAGCTTTTTTCTTTCTAGTGATGAAAATGTCAATAACAGTTGCAAATATTTGGAGCGTAAAGCCATAGCAGTTGCTTCTTCTGGTAGTTTTGTCCTTTGTAGTCACTTCTCTAATTTCTGGTAGGCTTCTGTCGACCTAACTAAGGAGAAGGCAAGTGCCGTCATGCAAGAACAGGTATAGGTTGCAAGTCCCCTCGCTCCCAGACATGCTGCACGGGTATAGGGGAGTCAGAGTTGAAGGCCTCACCACATGTACTGGCAGTGCAGATCCCTTACTTTGCGTCAACACTCCAGTCCCTCCTGCTTAGCTCCTCAAGACCGTCCTCTTCTAGGCAGTCCCACCTTCGTGCAGGGAGATCTCCAGTACACCTCTCCAGCAGTAATTGGGATCCTTCCTTCAAAGTAATTCAAAGTAGCTTTCCTGGCAGGATGCAGAACGTCCAGGTTCTTGGACCTGGTGAAGGGGAGTTGAGTCTGCGACCATCATCCCTGGATTCCAGGTTTTCCTTGGTCCCCACTTGTGTGAAACCCCGTCCCTTGTCAATTAAAAATAGCAACACAATGATTGGGGGTTTCTGATCCATACGTACACCAGGTTTGCAGGATTATTATAGTCTTAAGGTCCAGTTCTTAGATCACTTTAAGGTAGTTCTTGACTTTTCCATATTCCTCACAGCTGCGAAGCTACTGGCTTTATCCACTATTGTTATTAATTGTGATGTGTGGTCCTTTGAACTATCTTTTAGGGCAACCCAAACAATATTGTACCAAGGCGGGAGAGTCTTCCCTACTCGGCTAGCTCTCAACCCAATAGGTGTAATGCTTCTGGGGAAGAATTGAGCTGGAATGTTGTAACTACTGTTCCTACACTGCAAGGGGACTCTTTATCCTATCCTACTGCTCCCAGAGTCTGGTTTACTAGAAAGGACCTTTGGAATGCTTTGAAGGAGCCCTGCATTTCACTTTGCTGTTTGCCATGCTTGTTCCTTCCTCCCTCTTGTGTACTACTCACACAGAAGATTGAAAATTGATTTCTGGGTTACAACAGTAAAGCATTGCACGCATCCGCCTTCCTCTTCCTAGTGCACATACTTAGGTAAACATGCATGCGCTGTAAGAAGCTTGCTCTGCTTATGGTATTCGCACTAAATTATACCGTGCACAGAGTCCAGGTTTTCCCCAAAAGTGTACTGGGCTCAATGTAAAACCCAAAGAGCTCTATTAGTGGTAGTGTGGGCGAGCAGCCTTAGGCTTAATACAGAGGAGTGTAAGACATTTATTGCACAACAGTTATCAATGATGGGCACACGACTCAAGAAGGAGATCCAGACCAATTTGAGAAAATTACACTTTGTACTTTATTTTAAGACCGAGATCTGCGCAATAAGGTAAGTACGTTTTTAATGAAAAATACTTTTCACTTTGAAAAATCAACACTTAAAAACTTGTCAGCACAGTTCAATGTTATCCTACAGGGGAAACAATATAGCGGTTAAACAGGAAGTAATGCACTTGCAATCACAGTCTTCCGAACCAAAAGTCCGCAAGGGCCAGGAGAGTACCAAAACTGCACCACCAGCGAAGCAGGGGCGACCGGGTTCAGAGGTCAAAATCGGAGTTGGACCCAATGCTTTTCAATGGAGACGGGGGGGGGGGGTGCCTGGAGCCACAGCGCTTGCAGGTAAATAGAACAGTTGCAGGGGCCAAGCTGTGGGGGTTGGGTTAAGCACGGGGGGCAAAAAGCAGCAGCAAACATACACCACCAGCGGCACAGGAGTGGACAGGTGCATGGTGCAATTTCAACATCGGGTGCCCAATGCGTATCAATGGGGATTCTTCTTTTGGCAAACAGGCTGCAGGCGTGGCACCAGAGGTTGCAGGAGTTAGACAAATGACAGCAGAGGTAAGTAGGGATGTAGGGGGTCGTAGGTGCACAGTCTCTTCAGCTCACCATTGCATAGTCATCCTTGTGCCCTGGGCACCCCCCATTTTTTGCTGACAGGTACTGGTTGTAACTCACTCTTACTTCCCTGGGCATTGCCTAACCAGGGCCAGTGCTATGCTGAAAAGACACTTAGAATACAGTGAAACCACCTACATACACTAGGGTACACTATTAGTTAGGGTACCCCTGTGTTTGGCATGCCTCCTCTAGAAGTTTTTTATGCCTTGGGTTTAGTGAAATTGCACGTTTCACTCCCCATATCGTAGTAAAGTGCTTCCCAAAATCGACTTTTGTGCTAGGAGCACTGTGGAGGTAGGATCTGCAATATCTTTACATATTCAGAACCCCTAAAGTTTCCCCTAGGTATCCCAGGGGTGTGAGGTCCAGTAGATATAGGCAGGGTCCTTATAAAATGTTTTATAAGCCCTGATGTTGGAAAAATTGCCCAAGTCATTTGTCTCATTGCAAATCCCCAGCCACCTAGGTTAACATGGCAAGAAGTTATTAAATAACTAATGTCAAGGATGTCATAAAAATATAATTGAAGGACTTCCTAGAATGGTATTGATAAATCCAACAATATGCTATTGTTGAATTTATCCTATAATGTGCAGACAAGAAGTTATAAAACTTTCTTGTCGGTGACCAATCGGGACAGACCACTGGAAGGCTGAATTTTGGCTTGGAGTTAAGTGGATTATCCAGGCTGCTTTGATGAGGTGATAAGTAGCCCCTGGGGTTAGAGAGCCATTCTGGGAGGGCAGGGTTCTGCTTCATAGGAATGCTAGAGCAGGGGGAGGGGCCGTAAACAAAAATCCTCAATAGAAGGAGGAGACAGGCAGGAGAAGCCAGTTTCATTTGCACCCCTACTATTTTAATCCAACAGATGGCAGGATAAAGGAAGGAATGAGCAGATGCAAGAGGGAGGGACAATGTGTAGATGAACCATCCTGAAGGTTGGCTTAGCCAGCTCTTCTCTCCCTGCTGAAAAATCAGCCATGTTGACTTTTGGAGAAATGGTGCTCTCTGGGAGACTATAGTGCCACACTTTCGAGGATATGGTCATACTCTGTCCTGCACCTCATTGGACAGGAGTGCCCTTCTGTTTGACCCAGAGAACTTGGAATAAGTATTTGAGAGGGGCAGAGCCTCTCAGCTCTGCTGCTTGAAACTGAGAGAAGAAGGATTTCCAAGCTGGAAACTTGATTTGCACCATCAGGCCCTGCATTCTGACTGCGCTTGCTGCATTATCTGGCACTCCAGCCCTTTGGATGTACCTTGCTTCAAGAGTAATAAAGAGCGGACGCCAAGCTGGACACTTGATCTGCACCATCAGGTCCTGCATTCTGACTGCGCTTGCTGCATTATCTAGAACTACAGCCCTTTGGATGTACCTTGTTTCAAGAGGAATAAAGAGTGGGCTCCCTGCAAGCTACAGGTTAACAGAGCTCACCTGCATTAACTCCACCAATAGTCTCCTGCCTGGAGTGTATACAGTGGACTTTAAAGGGTGTTGTCCAGGTGCATTGTGGGAATTGTGGTCCCAACCTTTCAAGGACCATCTTGGAGATTCCAGACCCTTAGATTGTGTTTTGGACACTTTGGACCTTCAAGAGGAACTTCAGGAAGCAGCTTCAGAAGTTTGGGAAACGTTTGTGAAAAAGCTCCAGAGGGTGACCGGACTCTAGTAGAAAGGCAATCAGGCGAACCCTCACTGAATCCGGCCTGGTGGATGAGGAGGTGATACACCGACGACTGGTGAGAAATCCTCCAGAAAAGTTTGTAAGTGTGAAGGTAAAATCTTGACCAGGGCCTCTTGCTTAGCGTATCCAACCAGGGCTCCATCGCAGTTGGCCTCAAATCAAACTTTGAATTTGTCCTGGTCAGGGGCGCCCAAATGTCCAGAAATGGCACTATTTGTTTCTAAGCACCAAAAAGTGTTTAATCTTTAAAAATCCATATCTCTGGTTCCCTACAGTGTTTTTTTTGTCCGTTTTGGTGTCATTTTAAAGAGAAAAATATTTCCTAGTTTTATAAATTGGTGTTGGATTTTTATTGTGTTGTGTCTTAATTATTTACTGAATTGGTGTTTTTAAATGCTTTACATACCTGTCTCTGAAGTTAAGCCTGCCTGCTCGCAGCCAAGCTACCAAGGGTTGAGCATGGGAATAATTTTCTAAGACCTATTCTGAGCCCTGGACTGTTAGTGGCCTTATTGCCAGTGGCAGATGCGTATGTGCCACTACTAATGACCCACTTTCCAACACTCATCAAGGCCCAGGAGCTTTGGGTGCAGGGGTGCCTTTCGACATTGGAGTCTTCTTACCGGAGCCAATTGCGGTCGGGGGGGGAGGTGAGCCTCTGGATTCACACTGCAGGCGCCGCAGTGGAGATCAAGGGATGTCAGCCAATGCTGGACATGAGGTCAGGATCGCTGGGGAGACTTCATTGCAGGGTTTTCAGAGGTCACTGGCTGCAAGACTGGTCGCAGGTTTGCAGAAGCTGGAGACAGGCCGGTAGGGCTGGGCCCAAGTTAGTCGTAGTCTTCAGTCTTCTCTGCTGGGTCATCTTCTTGCTTCTTAGGTCTTCGCAGATCTCCGCTTCTAGGTCTGTGCAAGCCACCTAAATACAAAATTTAGGAGGTGTTTTAGGGGAGTAGTAGGTAGGGCCAATGGACACCTTAACTGGGCTGACTACACCCACTATTATGCCACCCTCCTGGGGGAGGAGAGGGGCATACACCTAGCCCTGATTGGAGGAGTCCCCTCATCTTCAAGATGGAGGGGACTGAAAAGTGTGCTTAACTTCGCCTCCTCCACCTGAGGGGAGGAGTTGGCAAAGGTGGGCACACCTCCTAGTCTTTCTGAGTTTTCCCGCCCAAAGTGGCTGCCATCTACTGCTAGCAGCCGATGTTGGGGGTCGCATTACATAGGCGCAGGCCTTTGAAACTTACCCTTTGAGCACTGGCCCATCCTGGGGGAGGAGGTGTGACACTTCTGCCCAGGATGTGCATTGTTTCTGGTTCCCAGAGAGCTGAGGCTCTCCACCCAGGAATCCAGAAGCATGTCTGTGTGTAGCAGACTGCCTAAAGCCAGTCAGTGCACACCAGGGTCGGTAGTTTTTCAGTGGGCACCTCTGAGGTGTCCTCGGAGTACATGGTTTAATAAATCTCACACTGGCTTCAATGTGGATTTATTACAAGGAGCTGTTTGGTACCAAACACACCTGGGTTCAGTGAAGCCATCATGGTGCTGTGGAACTAGAGTTGTCAAGTTTCCAGCCCATGTTCTCTCCATGGCTTTCATGACACTTACAGAATTAGGGTGTGTTCCTTAATATTGTAAGAGCATATCTGCATTAGCCACACCTGGGATATAGTTCCTTAGGGCTGGTAAGGCCTGCTAGAGGGGTGACTTACCTATATCTTAGGCAGTGCTAGTTGGCATGACAAACAGGCAGTGTGCCATTACAACTTGGTCATTTTTCTACCTCACAGCGGCATGCAAGCTGCAGGTGTAGTGACATGGTCCTAGTGAGGGGGTCCCAGGGGACCCTCTTCAGCCTCCAGGCCCTCTATAACCAGGGTACCACTTACTAGGGACTTACGGAGGAGCAGAAGTACCAACTGTGGACCTGTTTTTAGGGAAAGAACAATGGTACTGGGAACCTGGACAGCAGGGACCCAGTACTCTACAGCCAAAGTTGCATCAAAAGTGTGTGTGTGTGTGTGTGTGTGTGTGTGTCATAGTCATAGTCATAGTCATATATGCACCTTCCACTGGATGAAGCCTGGTGGCCAGAGACTGATAGATGATTTAATCCTTAGAGTCCAGAGGCATCACTCCCAGTGGAGGCAACATGGAAAAACGCCTGTCCTACAGATATGATCTTTTGCTGCTACCACTGTCAGTCCTCCACATCCCGGTGAAATTATTTTTTCCATCAGAAAAGGGCATCCATGTGATTTTCCCTCCTAGACCACAGGGGCTACCTATTGGTTGCACCCTGTTATAGTGGGCCTCCAGCGTACATAAATGATTGTCGCTATGTGGAATTAGGATGAGGTGTCCATGCTTATTTGAATCATGCAGGGGAACCTTTTCCATCCAACAGCAGTTTCATTATGCTACTGTATATGGTTTGTCTCTCTTTGGAATGCTCTTCTTTTCTAGGCCTAATAACAAGATTGGAGAGGCCAATCTAAATCGGGTGCACACAATCTATCACCAGATTTAGGTTTTCTAAATCTTTCAAAATGAAGGTAATTTATGTCACAAACCTAGGATTTCATTTGGTGTTGAAATCACAGATATCAACTGATTGCATTTTATATTGATTTGAGGAAGGCATTATACCGGTCAGTAGGTCCAAGAAATTCAGATTGTGGAGGACAATAAATTACCTGGCATCTGGTTACTGGAGATCACTCATTTAGTCTACTCCTCAGTGAACCTCAAAGATTTACTTGCCTCCAGCCAAACCCTTAAAATGGGATGCGTATCTCTTCTTTATAATAGTTAATCTATTGTGGAAACGTACTCTCCAAAACACATCAGGTTCTTCCACTGTTTTGTCTTAAAGATTGATGAGCAATGCAAAAAAAACAGATGAGGGATGGAATGCTGAACAAATCAAGCATTCACCCCCAGTCACAGATCTGGGTTAAATCCATTGTTTTTTTGCTCGTACTGTTCCCATGGGGAACAGGGTCGTGGCTGATTTGCATATGGCTGGGTCTGAACTGGGATGGCGTGGCAAGCTAAAAAACAAGGGATTTAACCCAGATCTGTGACTGGGGGTGAATGTTTGATTTGTTCATCATTCCGTCCGTCGTCTATTCCTTTTGCATTTCTTGATAAAGAGAGCAAATGAGTGGACACGGGGGCTGAAAAAGGGAAAGATCTGGAACAGCCCAACGGAGCATTGCCAGCTCCAACACGCTGCTAAACAGATATTCACATCGGCAATTGGACAAAATCAAGAACCTGATGCAGTATCTCCCAGTACAGGAAGTGTTATATTTCATATAGGTACCCCGATGTAGGTCTAGGTATCATCATAACCCTTCACCTACATTCTCTCCTATACTACATACATAACGGATTTGGAGGACTGACCTTTTACCCAGTTACAATACTACACATAAGTACGTAGGGTTTTTCCCTGGACACTGGCCTCATAAATTATGCATGAGGATTCTTAGTTTCTTGGAATTACAGCAGGACCATCATCTCCTGCATAATAACTGTGTATAAAGTTAATTCCCGACGTCATCCTAAGTCCGACACTGGCACAGCAAGGTAGAACCCCTGGGGATACCTTAGGGCAGAGGTCTTCAAACTTTTGTAGGTTGAGCCCCCCCAGCTGATTTTTTTTTTAGATGTTGGGCCCCCCCACCACCTGACAGAAATTTCTGGAATCTGGTACACTACATAATCGACCGCCACGCGCATATCACGGGCCATATCCGGCAAATAATGTTCAACACAATATCAGTGTTTAGTAAACTGCAGGTTTGTGAGTGGGTGTGGTGAAATGACAGAGGCTTATTACACAGCTCAAAACACAATTTTTCAAGATAAAATGTGCGTAAATTGTTTTTACTAGGATGCTTTGTTTTACACATGACATAGATTAATAATAACACCACCAACATAAATGTGATGGGTGTGCCGGTTTTTAGCCACATAGACTGTCCATCTGTGGATGGATTTTTGCTACTGCCATCCTCAGGTTGTGCTCCACATCCAGTCTTGAACGGTACTTAGTCTTTAATACCGCAAGTGCTGAGAACCCAATCTCACATAAATAGGATGAGCTGAAAGGCAAGAGAGTTTTGATACCAGTTTCTTTCAAAGCTGAATATTCTGCAGACATTTTCAGCCAAAACATTGACTGTAAGGGAGACAGTGTTATTAGATTTTTCGAGCTCTCCCTAGCTCAGAGTTGGTACACGAGAAACAATTCTTCTCTGGAAACCATTAACAAACGTTTTAGGCAGCATTATAATGGGATAATGACCCACCAACCAGTTATGGATCCGAAGACAAAGGTGAAAGTCCACAGAGAGGGCGCTGAACGAACACCTAATTGAGAATTCCTTAGTGGTACGATAAGTTGCTTGCCTGAAGCAGTTTGGGTTTTAGGATCACGTCGGGCTTATGTTTAAAAAAAATAGAACTGATAATGAATGAATGATGTTGCCTATTTTACTTCAGAGCAATGTTGTCTGACAAACTTTGTGGTGGCAGGGACATGTTAAGGATTTTGGGTGCCCTGGGCCAATACTATTTTGGGGCCCCTGTTCAGAACAGCTTTGAGATTAAATGATTCACTTTCAGCTCTGCCATACCCTCTTTAGCCAGGCTACTAACGGTGCACAGGTGCTATGGTCGAAATTCTAAAAGTGTTTACATCTAATATTCAGAGATAGTGATGTGTGTTTTCACTGTTGTAACAAAACAGCAGCCCACTAATTTTACAGCAAATAATATCTGTGATATCCTCCAATTTCTCATATGTGAGGACACGTTTTGATCTAAAATAAACTTTTTTATGGTTGTTGCATGAAACAAACATTTCTCTGCAAATAGTAATAGACTCTCTCACATCAATCACATTAAAAAGAAATGAAACAAAACGGTATTTACAAGAATCTGTTTAGGAATTATTCCAGGCCATCAGGGCAAAAACAGAGCTGCCTCTATCAAGTGGCCCCCTGAAAGGCAGGATTGCAGTGCATGTATATGTGTCCTTTTGTAATTTAGGATGAAAACCTTGATGGGGCACGACATGCCCATACGTGTGTACAGGGCGCCACTAGACCCGAACTTCGGGTGGGGGCTAACACTCCCAGCCAGGGCTGGCCCTAGCACTGGTAGCACACAGTGGAACGGTCTGTTTTGGCGCCCCTCCCCCATTTCCTCCTTCTCCATGAATTTCCTCACTACCACTCACCAACAATGCACCTCATCTCTCTATAGCACCTTTCTGGCAAACATTTCATTTTTTATAGCACTACTCATAGTTTACTCACACTCAGTTCTTTGATCTGCATGGTACACGTTCTTTGTAGCAGGCACATTAAACCTCTGCGCTGTGTGGGTGGCAGGATTACCCATGTGAGTGCAGGGTGAGCCATGCAACAGTGTGAGAGTAGGGTAAGAGGAGTGACTGCAGGGTGAGTGAGGTGACCATATGAATTTGGATGCGGATGTAAGTGCAGAGTGGGACGAATTAATGTATGGTTAGTGATGGTCTTATTTGAGTGAGATTGCAGATTGAGCAGTAAGGGGGACAGGTGAGTGAAGTGTCACATGAGTACAGGGTGAGTAGTGTGCTTGTGTGACTGCAGGGTGAGGTACAGGGTGAACAGCGCAAGTGCATTGTGAGTGCAGAGTGATCACTGTGAGTACAGGGTAAGCGGGTGAATGGTGTGGAGTGCATCGGGATCACTGTGAGGGCATTGTGATCGCTGTGAGTGCAGGGTGAGTGTGAAAGTGAAGGGCGAAAATGAGGAATGAGTTGTCTGAATGCAAGTGCATTTCCAGACACTTGAAGTAACTCAGCAGGTTATTGACGGCAGCGTAGGGTTTCAGATATGTTAAACTATTGCTATTATGGCATTAACCAGGGATCAGGGTGGAGGAAATAAATGTGCTGATCTTACAACAAACTTCCAGTTTTATGATTAGCGTTGCCAGCTCATTATTTTGATGTCCCAGGCAGAACAAAAATAAACAGTCACCTAAAGGTGTATTGTCAGCACTTGTGTGTGCATACTTAGAACAGCAAATATAAATAGAAAGCACTTTTAATTGTGGGGCTGCCTGAATGATCCATGCCTGATATTAAAATGGAACAAAGACAGAAAAGTCACATTACAAATGTATACATACTTCTTTATAAGCATATTTAGTGTCAAGACAATCAATTTGCAGGCTGTTTAAACAACACATGGCTGGCTGGCATTTTTCTTTTGGCAACTTGAAGCCCTGTGGGCGTTGCGCGTCTGCCTGTGTAAATTTAAAAGAAACTTTGTCTCCTTTCTGCTAAGAGCTAACACTCCCAGGACGGGGTTAAACTGGTAGAGTTGAAATGCTTCAGCTGCAGTGGGAGGCAGGATGTCTCCTCTGCTAAAACTGAAAGAAAGGAACAGGCAGTCATTTCAGCTGCAGTGGGAGGTTTAGCAGAGGAGACCCTGCCTCCCACTGCAGCTGAAGCATTTCAGCTCTACGAATTAACCCCTCCTGGGAAGGTTAACTGTTAGCTCTTTACATGACAAAAGCAGGGGCACCTCGTGCCTTATCTATTCATCTCCCACCCCCCTCCAACCCTCTGTTACCGGAGCTCTACAATAAACAATTCCCATTTGAAATGGGTGAAGACTTGCGAAGTTGCGACGCGGGACAGTAAAAGACCAACAAAGGGAAGATCTTAGTGCGGAGTGCGCACCCCCCCTGAAATGGTGTCGCGCCCCCCTGGGGGGGCGCGCCCCACAGATTGAAGAACTCTGCCTTAGGGTATATAACCACCACATCTTGCTGAGATAGGGAGAGGAGTTCACGACTTCCATGCCAACACAGACGCGAGACGCTGAGGTTCCTGCATGCAGATACTCCAGCTTGCAGTGGTCTGACATCCCTTGCGGGGTGTTCAGCTCGAGACCAGAACGGGGTCCCGCAGTCTTACATCAGGTAATGGGGTTGGCTTTATCCTAGAGGGATTCTTGGCTTTACACCTACTCACATGCTAGGTACACTTAGGTACATCTAGTTAGGGTGCATCGTAGGAGTACGCATTTTATTGCCATGTATTTTATATACTTGCCTATATTTATGATTTTAGCAAAATGGTAGAAACCTACCATCTGTTTACTTTCTTAGTGCTGCTACTCATTTATATATGCTACTGTCTACTGGTGATTTCAGTGCACTTATTTTACGCTAGAATAACGACTGTTAAATAAATACTTATTGAAAACGTCCCAACCGTTTATTCTGTGTATCTCTCTGAGAACAAGTGAGCACGAGTGACTGAGCGAAAAGTAAGTTACTGTTTCCACGGTCCTGAGGGATCAGGGTTGTCATGTTCGATAGTTGCCAAGAACTATTCTCTCCTTGGTAAGAGGAGGTTATAATGGCATTGCGAGCTAGCTGGTACACAGGCCAACATACCCGGTGGGGGTGTCTGGAATCAGTCTGGACACCAGTCCCGCAGTGTATGTTGTCTAAACACGCAGATCCTATATAGGTCTTATAGGAACTACATGACAGAAGAGAGTGAAGACTATCATTCATGATGGCAAAAACATCCCAAACACCTGCCTAAAGTAGTCACTTGACGCTGAAGACACGACAAGCAGACAGTTGTGTGCGGCCACCACTTTGAGAAGACATTCCTTGCTTAGGGTATCTTGTCTTAAGCAGGAGCTGCAAGCCTTTGTCATAAACATGCCTTTCGTGTGGGAGAACATCTTTGACACCACAGTGGATGATGCGCTAGAACACATGAAAAAGAATAACGAGACCACTAAGGCAATGGGTCTTTGCAGTTCAGCAATCCTTTTCAAGATGGGATTACACCCAGGAAGATAACACCCACACGTGGAGGTTTACAACCTTCCACGTTGCACGCCAACTTCACACCACAAGCAAGCACACAAAAAGCACACCGTTCAAGTCTCTCCAAGAACCTAGTTGTCCCTTCCTTTAGAAGGACCACCTGGGGTGGTAGAAGCTTCTTCAGGTCCACAGCTCTACTCTGGCATGGTTTGCCCTCTGAACTTAAAACTGCTCCTTCCTTACCTGTTTTTAGACAATCCCTGAAAACCTGTCTTTTTGTGCAAAATTAGGAACCCAGTACTACACTCCTTGTCCCATCGTACAGTGGCAAGACACCTCCAGGCGTAAGTTTGCGCCTAATGCATTTTTTTCATTCATTCACACCAACACACTGACTGTATTCTTCACTGGCAGTACTCTTCTCCATCAAGACACACTTTTCGTGTGAAAGCAAAGGAAGAGGAACTGCTCCACTGGTGTCTGCAGTGGGGCCTTACTACAAAACACACTTGCAAGAGGCTGGATCAGAGGTTTCACCGAGGACTGGAAGAAAATCACCTCTGACAAATGCATATTGAATATAATCCAGCACGGTAAGTCCATAGAGCTATTAGGAACAGCTGCATCTTCGACAAGAGGTAACAGACCTCCTAATCAAAAAGGTAACAAAGGTGTGATCAAGGGAAAAGATCTAAGGAGTCTACTCTGTTTACTTTCTCTTACCAAAGCCAAACAAGACACTCAGACCCACATTAGTTTATGGGTACTGAACAGATTTATGAACACACAAACATTCAAGATGACAACTGTTTGAAATTGGGTCTCTTGTTGGCAGAGGTAGTCAGGGTAAGCTACATACACACTAAAAGATAATCTGTGCTCACCCTCTGATAGTTTGGCACAGAGCAGTCAGGCTTATCTAAAGAGGCAATGTGTAAAATATTTGTGCAACAGACACACACACCGTAACGCAATGAAAACACCACAAAATACTCCACACAGGTTTAGAAATATAAGGAATAATTCTATGAATAAAGCAAGACCAGAACGACAAAAATCCAATAAGTAGAACAGGAGTTATGAATTTTTAAAGAATAAATTAAAAAGTAGTACTTAGAACCAATAGCGCTATGGGGTTCAGGCCGACCGCGATGGAGGGCTGGTCCGGCTACAGGACTCATGCAGGTCCCGCTGAAAAAGTACCTTGGATGGAGCAAGCATCTGCATTGAAGACTCGATGCGTCTGTTTCAGTTCACGCAGTCAGGTCGAAGGTTCGTCATTGAGCCTCTCAGGGATGTCCTCAGATCGGCACTCTGTTGGCAACGATGGGCACTGCTTGGGTTCCGATCGGCGCAAATTCGTCACTTCATCATTTAAAAAAAAAAAAAAAAAAAAGTATTCAGCAAAACAGCTGCAGAACCCACTTCCAAGGCCCATGACTGGATTGGCACCTCAGGCAGTGTAGGACTTGCATATGGCAGAGTCTAGCAGCAGCAGAGTTGTAGGAAGTCTTTGGCCCTGAGACGTCAGAAATATGGGACACGCCCGAAAGCCCTTGTAGTTACTCTGGGTTCAAGTGAGATGGCTTCAGTCCTTGTCCTCAGCAGGGCAGAGATCAGCAGGGCAGCTCAGCAAAGCAGAAAGTAGCCCCTTCAGAGCAGCAGTCAGGCAAAGTGGCAATGCTTATAGCACAGCAGTCTTTACTTCTGGTAGAGCTCTTCACAGGTCCAGTAGTGTACTGCCTTGGTAGGGTCAGAGCCCCAGTATTTGTACCCAGTTGTGCCTTTGAAGTGGGGGGTGACTTCAGAGCAAGCCCTTGAAGTGCACAGTTTTGCAGCGTGAATCTTTCTGGATTCACTATGCTGTGCATTATTCCGCGGTCTAGTGGTTGGGTCCGGAATCGTAGTCTCTTTTCTCTTTTTTTTTCGTGGCCCAGGTGGGCGTCGACGCCCCACCATTTGGTGTCCTTCCGTGACGTCGGCGCGCTTCCTCCGGAAGCTCCCACCCTTGGGCGCCATCTTCAGATTCTTTTTTCCGCCGTTTGGTATGGATCGTCGTGAGGAGCTCCAGAGTTGGAAGAGGAGAAAAGAAGAAAGAAAAGCAGAAAGAACCGAGAAAATTGGAGTTTCTTCATCACAAGACAAAGAACATACAACCGGGACGGCGAAGTAGGTGAGAAGTAGAGAAAACTTCGACGTCCGACGGAGAATGCGCACACAGGGGCTCCCTGAGCGCGGGAATGGACAAGACACCATTCAAATTTTGCCGTAACTGCCACCACAAGTTCGCGCAGAAGGACCAGCATCCAGTCTGCAACCTCTGCCTACCGATCGACCATCAAAGTACCGATTGCAACGCCTGCTCGGCATTCGCCCCCAAGACCCTCAGAGTGAGGGACAGACAGAGGAGAGCAAACTACAGCATGCAGGGGCAAGGACAACCTCCGACGCTGCGGGACCTGGGCCTCTCCAGCGGGGAAGAGGACAACATCGCCGAGGGACCAGAGGACTGCACGGTCGTAGAGACCGATAACAGGCCGAGGAAGGAGGTAAGAGACGTCGACCCCTAAAACCCCGACAGACTCTCGAAAATCAGAGCAAAAGTCCTCGAAAGGAGCACTGGCGTTGAAGCAATCGACGACCACAGCTGCGTCCATGGACAAACAGCCCAGCAGATCCTTCGGTAAGGACTCCCGGTCGGCGAAAGCTCTAGATACACCCAGGTCGTCGAAGCACGGTTCCGAAAAGCTGCACTCGACGCCAAAGGGGAAAAGACGTCAACATCCACGACCTCGAAGAGAACCGCCGAAACTCCCGACGCCGAACAAGCGGCAGAGATGAAGAGGAAGAAAAGAAGGCTCGAGGCCGAAATGACCAGTATCCTCCAAAGGAAGAAGGATTTCGACAAACGGATGAGTAGATACACCATCCCTTCGAAGCCCTCGACGGTTGTCGAAGCAGAAGCCCAGGAGGAGTTCGACGCCACCGATCCGCCGAAAACTCCCGAACCGTCTGAGCAACAGGACGAAGAGGGCCTGTATTACACTGAGGGCGATGACGACCAGCAGACACACTTCGGCTCGACACCCTCGGAGGCTCAGGACCTGGATTGGCAGGATCTCGATGCCGAAAACCCAGAAGAGGCCGTGGAGACGTATCCGTCGAGGCCTTCGCCGCCGGACGACATTGGAATATACAACATGGTCGTCAGGAACGCTGCAGCAACCTATAGGGTGGAAATGGAGGAAGAAAAGCCCAAGGCCTGTTTTCTCCTGGAGACACTGCTGCCAACGCAAACTAGGAGCCAATTCCTTCCTATGCTCCCAGGTGTGCTAGACCAAGGCAGGGAGGCTTTCAAGGAGCCATCTACCTGCAGATCTGTCACCCCCAGGACAGAGAAAAAATACAAGCACTCTTCTAAAGATCCACCATATATCCAGGGATCTGTGCCGGCTGATTCAATCATAACTGCAACAGCCAGGAAGAGGGCCAACGTTCCCACAAACTCCAGACCGCCTCCAGACAAGGAGAGCAAGAGAATAGACCCCACAGGGAGGAAAATTGAGAGGAATGCGGCAATCCATTGGCGCATTGCCAACTCCAATGCCCTTATAAACAGGCATACCTACCAGCATTGGGAAGAAGTTGGGCAGTTGCTCAAACTGCTCCCGAACGAACACCAGCAAAGAGCGGCGCACCTGGTGGAGGAGGGCAAGAAAATGGCCAACACCTGCCTGAAGTCGGCCTTGGACGCAGCAGCAACATCAAGCAGGCTGATGATGATCGGAGTAACAGAGAGGAGACATGCCTGGCTGAGGATCTCTGGGTTCAAGCTGGAAGTACAGAACAACATCTTGAACTTGCCCTTCAACGGGGAAAAGCTGTTCGGCACGCCCGTGGACGAGACGCTGACACAGCTCAAAAAGATAACGAAACTGCAAGGTCCATGGGAGCACTGCAGTTCAGAGGGATGAGAAGGGCACCCCTCACGAAGACCAAATGGCAGAGGAGGAACCAGCCGGGAACATCGCACCAGGCCTTCCAGCAAACCTTTCAGGGGAAGCAGCCAGGCGCAACAGGGTCAGCAGCAACAAGGCTGGCAGAACCAACAGAGGGGCCAGTCCTTTCGAAGCCGACCAAACGGACGAGGACAGACAAGGAGAGGCGGCCAGCAACCCGCCCCCAAGTGACTCCACAGTACCAAACGTGCCCGCACTCACAACATCCCTACTGGCGCGGCACAACAAAAGACACAAACAACAATTACAAATCAACGATCATGTGACACCCGTAGGAGGCAGACTAAAACACTTCTTCCAGGAGTGGGAAAAGATAACCGACAAATGGATACTCAACATCATACCGTTCGGCTACTGCATAGAACTGGTAAGAAAGCCACCAAACAGGAGGCCAACCAACAAGACACGCTCAGCAGGAGAGCTATCACTACTGTGGCAGGAAGCACAAGAACTCCTCCACAAACAGGCTATAGAAAAGGTACCATACGGGGAAAGAAGCACGGGAGTGTACTCCAACTACTTCCTCGTACCAAAAGTAGACGAAACGTTAAGGCCCATACTGGACCTACGGTTCCTAAGCAAATACATAAAGACTCAAAAGTTCAAGATGACGTCCTTACAGGAGGTTATACCTCAGATAAGGCACGGAGATTTTATGTCCACAATAGACCTCAAGGATGCCTACCTACACATTCCCATGAACCAAAAACACAAACATCTACTGAGATTTCAGCAAGACGCACTACCAGTTCACGGCCCTAGCCTTCGGCCTAAAATCCGCGCCAAGGGTCTTCACCAAATGCCTAGCTGCCGTAGCAGCGCATCTGCGGAGACAGGGAATACATGTATACCCCTACCTAGACGACTGGTTGGTGAAGGCGAACTCCTACAACCAATGCAAACTACATGCTCAGCAGGTCACACAAACGCTGACAAAACTAGGCTTCTCCATACACAACGAGAAGTCGTCGCTAGAACTAGAACAAGTGAAGATCTTCCTGGGTGCAAAAATCGACACCATTCAGGGCAGGGTGTTCCCCAGCGAAAAGAGAACCTTCGCACTACTGAAGGAGACTCGCCAATACCAGAAGGGGCATCGTCTGACAGTGAGGACGGTGAGCAAGCTCATGGGGATGATGGCGTCCTGCATACACCTAGTTCCCAATATTCGACTACACATGAGACCATTCCAGGAATGGCTGCAACAGCAGTGGTCACAGGCAACAGGGAGTTGGGAAGATCTAGTGGTTGTAACGCACGCAGTGCAGGAAGAGATAGCATGGTGGAACAAGGACAACATAACAAGGGGAAACCCATTCACACCACCAACTCCAACAGTGACCATCACAACAGACGTATCCCAAATGGGGTGGGGAGCGCACACGAACCTGCTCAAAGTAAGGGGTTTATGGACACAAACAGATGCCGTCAAACACATCAACTACCTAGAACTCAAGACCGTGTTCCTTGCACTAAAAGCGTTCCAGAAACAGCTGTACAGGCAAAGGGTGTTGGTACAAACCGACAACACCACAAAGATGTTCTACATCAACAAGCAGGGAGGAACACAGTCAGTGGCGCTGTCAGATCTAGCTCAACAGATATGGAAATGGGCAATTCCATTACAAATAGACCTCCTGGCAATACATCTACCAGGGAAGGACAATGTGGAAGCAGACAGACTGAGCAGACAGACGTCAATCTCACACGAGTGGGAGCTCAACCTGCAGGAGACGCAAGCACTATTCAAGAAGTGGGGGACCCCACAACTGGACCTGTTTGCAACACACCAGAATGCAAAATGCCAATACTTCGCAACCAGGCAGCCAGGACATCAATCCCAGGGAAATGCCCTATGGATGAGCTGGTCAAAGACATTTGCCTGCGCTTTTCCACCGATACCGCTGATACACAAGGTGCTCAGCAAGTGCAGAACAAGCAACATGACGCTAATTCTAGTAGCACCACAGTGGGCCAGGCAGTCCTGGTTCTCACAGATCGTGGAAATGGCACAGGGACTGCCACACAAGTTCCCAAAAAGAAGAGACCTGCTCTCGATGCAAAACGGAAGGGTACTCCATCCAGAACCAGAGAGCCTCAGCCTAGCAGCGTGGCTCCTGAAGACCTAGAGTTCGCCCACCTCAAGCTTCCGCAAAGCACGCTGGCAGTACTGCGGGAAGCGAGGAGGCCCACTACACGGAAATGTTATGCAGCTAAATGGAAGAGATTCACTGAATGGTGCATCAAGGAAAAGCTCCACAGGAGAATCACCAGGGAATCAACAGTGCTAAAATACTTAACACACTTGCTAAGGAGTAACCTAAGCTGCACCTCGCTAAGAGTACACCTGGCAGCAATAGTAGCCTATACAAGAGGAGAAACAGGGAAAAGTTTCTTTACATCTCAGGTGGTAAAAGATTCCTAGAGGGGGCCAAGAGAATAGCCCCACCAAAAGGATGCCACCGCCTGCATGGAACCTCAATGTAGTTCTAACACAGCTTATGAAGGCACCTTTCGAACCCATTCACAAGGCCTCTCTACATATGCTCACAATAAAGACGGCCTTTCTGGTAGCAATTACCTCGCTACGCAGAGTGAGTAAATTGCAGGCGCTCACACTACAGGAACCCTACATTCAGATTCACAACGACAGGGTGATAATGAGGACAGACCCACACTTCATGCCAAAGGTAGTGTCAGAGTTCCATATTAGCCAAACAATACAGATACCAAGTTTCTTCCAAAAACCATCCACCAGCGCAGAGAGGGCACTGCACACTCTGGACGCTAGAAGAGCAGTAATGCATTACATCGAAAGGACTAAGGATTGTAGGAAAACAAAGCAATTCTTTGTGTCTTTCGCAAGCAGCTTCCTGGGAAGACCAGTGACTAAAAACACCATCGCACGATGGATCGCTACAGACAATTCAATACTGCCACAAACAGGCAGGCCAAGAACTACAAGGAGCAGCACAAGCTCACTCTACCAGGAAAAGGGAGCAACAATAGCTTTCCTGGCAAACACACCCATCCAAGACATTTGCCTGGCGGCGACATGGGCTTCAGTGCACACGTTCACTAAGCACTACTGCGTGGATATACAGATGAACAAAGAAGCACAAGTAGGTCAAAGTGCTTCAACATATATTCAACAACCAACGCTCATCTTCCACCCAGCCGCCACAAACATAGCAAACCGCTACAAAGTCTATGCACAGCATAGTGAATCCAGAAAGATTCACGCTGCAAAACGAATAGTTTCTTACCTGTCGGTGTAGTTTTGCAGCTTGAAGACTTTCTGGATTCACTAGCGATCCCACCCGCCTCCGCCAGAAAGATGAGACAGGAGGAAAGGGGGACTAAGAAATGGAAAACACCTTCAAAAGGTAAAAGGATAAACAAGGAAAAGCACAAGACAAGAAAAAGAGAATCCGAAGATGGCGCCCAAGGGTGGGAGCTTCCGGAGGAAGCGCGCCGGCGTCACGGAAGGACACCAAATGGTGGGGCGTCGACACCCACCTGGGCCACGAAAAAAAAAAGAGAAAAGAGACTACGATTCCGGACCCAACCACTAGACCGCGGAATAATGCACAGCATAGTGAATCCAGAAAGTCTTCAAGCTGCAAAACTACACCGACAGGTAAACTATTCGTTCCCCTTTTCTTCCCAGCCCTGTCTGCCAGGCTATTTTGGGGGCGGGGGTTAAGTGCTACAGCAGAGTACACCTACCCTGTTTGAGCGGAAAATGCCTTCCATTCTTTCAAGGCTGATATTTCCTACACTTTAGAGGGAAGAACCAGCCCGCTGCCATGGCCTCTTCTTGAACCAAGAAGTCCCATTGATTTGCCCCAGTGACCACCTGCTCTCTTCTGTGTCATCTCAGGAGATTCTCCCATGTTGGTGTGGTTTTCCACTGTCATTTGACCAAGATAAGCACTGATCCTTGGTTACTTCTAGTGGTAAAGAATGGTTATGTTCTAAAAGCTCAGATAGTCTTTGCCTTCCTGTGTACTCCAGCCCCAGTCTATATCTTAAGAAATTCTACAGGAGGGAGAGAGGCATCTCATTATAAAAGCAAGAGCCCCTGGCCCCTCTCCCAGAAAGGTGGCATAGCTAATAATCACATTACACATTATTGTCCTCAACAATCTGAATTTCTTGGACCTAATGACCGGTAGAATCCCTTCCTCAAATCAATACAAATTGCAGCCTGTTGATATTTGTGATTTCAGCACCACATGAAATCCTAGGTTTGACACACAAATCACCTTAATCACATTACATCCTTGTAAGCAAAAAGCACAGGCTATTTTTCTACCTTCTAGACCTCTTCTGGTTTTAACCAATTCCTCCTCTACTAAAGTTGAACATGCAAATCTGAACTTTATCGCGACAGCTGCTCTAAATGGCCAGCTACGTTTAGTGGCTTTACAGAATGCTTTCTTCTGTATTACTGTTCTGCAGGAAGTTTCTGATGACTACTTCTAACTGCAGATTCATCACCTCCTTCCTGGCACTCCAACTTCAGAGAGCATGTGCGGACATCAGCGTGCCTCCCAGTCTTGCTTCCGTTCCCCATCAGAGCAGATTTAGAGACTGGTCCCAATGCACCCCGATTTCTGGGCCGTCTGCAACATCGTAGCAAGTGAAAGCCTTAAGAGGGGCCAGTCTGAACATTTTCAGCACTTTACTGACTTTTTGTGCCACTCTTCCGGGCCCCCAGAGATCTACAGGGGCCTCCAGTCAGACTTCCACCCTCAGTGCACTCTGTGCCCCTTGCACCCATCATATTCTGCACTGACTCCAGTGCTCACTTAGGATATATAGCTTATTGTGCAAACTGATTTTGATGTGAACCAACCACAGACACTACTGAAGTTGCGCCTGGCGTGCAACCTCTTGGCAACCCCGCTGATTCTGATACCTTGTCCTTACCACACGGCAGGCCTCAGACTTTACATAAACGTTTTAGCACAGATTCTGAGAACGACAACTATGATGACTGAGACTATTACATTCCCCGAAATGAAGAATACAACTGGTAGGAAGAGATTCAGGATGCCAGTGGGCTTGACACTTCCCCGTGACACTGGCCTTCTGTCTCCCCCCTGGGTTCTGCTACAGAGGGAAATCTCCTCTTTCATTGTAGTAATATGAAGGGCCACTGAGGTGTTAGACCTACAGTTGCCCATCATGGAATTGAAAACTAACGTATGAATGGAACTTCTGCAACCTGGTCAGGCTCCGCCTGAGCCACTGTTGCCATATAAGAAGGCACTTACTGACAGACTTCTGGGCACCTGAGCTAAGCCCTAGTAAGAGCATCCTTTACTAGATGGATTATTAGTCACCATCATCCTGCATCTGGCGATCCTCCCTTCTTAACCGAGCACCTAACTCCGGAAAGTCTAGTTGTACAGGTGTCCACCAGTTGGGTCAACCCAGCTGCCTTCCTTACAACTCCCCCAACCGGGAGTTCAAAAGAATAGACATTTCACAAGATCATTTTCTCCTCCACGAGCCTTGCTCTGAGATCGATCAATGCTAGTTACCTCTTCTGCTGTTACCCCCATGCCCTTTTGTATACAGTTGCTTCAATTTTAGCGGCTGTCCTGGAAGACCTTTGGGCCTCTCTTACACAATCTAGTCAAGACAACTGTAATGTGTCAAAATTTGTGAGACTCAGGACTGGACACAACTGATTGTCTGGGACATGCCATGGGTACCAGTGTGTCCCTTCAGCGCCATGCCTGGATGCGGTCCATTGGCTTCTCTGGGGACGGGTAGGCATTTTTAATGGATATGACTTTGGATGGATCTCGCCTTTTTGGTGACAAAGCGAACTCAGCCGTGGAGCGTTTCAAAGAGAGCAGAGCCATAGCAAATTATTTTGGTCTTTCTGCTCTTACAAAGCAATTCCACCAACAAGTTTGCCCTCTTTTTGGCTACCTTAGAGATTTCCATATCTGCCAACCCCAGACTCCTCCTCCAGCACAACAGGCTTTTCAGCCCTTTTGTAGCAGAAGCTATGGCTCGCAAAACAATAAGGACAACATGCGGCTCAGTCCCCTAGCCTTCAACTGCAACAACCATGAAAGTGGTTTGGTGTGTCCTTGCTGGAACACAGCCACCCAGTCTGAGGCAGGATCCGATATTTGCTCCAGATGTTTCAGCCTCTGTTCTGTATCTCTGTGCAGAAGACTGAGGCTACTGAGATTGTTGGCCTCCTGCATTCCGCTGGCAATGCATGCCGATGGCACATGCAGGCTTTGCAGTGGGACTTAAAATCCCAGTGGGCACATAGTCCGGGAAATCTGTCGAATTGTATCCGGGTTTCGGAGGAGCCTGCAAAAGATCTGCAGTGGTAGCTACTGTACTGCGATTGGGTCAGTGGCAGACCCCTCTCCTACCCCACCTGGAGCTGACTGTGGTCACAGATGCAGCACAGCTGGGTTGTGGAGGGCATCTGGAAAAGGTGGAGATCAGAGGTTTCTGGTCTCTGGTGGAGACTTGTCTCCACATCAACTTGTTGGAGCTGAAAGCGATTCACTTGGTGTTGAAGACTTTCCTGCCCACCACCAAAGGAAGGCTGGTACAAGTGCTCACGGATAACACCACCGCCATATCATACAGCAACAAGCAGGCAGGCTGGAGTTATGCGCCCTGTGCCATGACGCCTTGTGCCTCTGGAAGTGGCTGCACTGCCATGGGATTACTCTGCATAAAGATCTGCTACGTATTGGTGAGAAAGCAGCCCTCTGAAAACGTACAGGCTCATTCCATGTGGGCCAAAGCTGCTTACACTGTTAGTAGGCATAGTGCCACTCCTGGGCATCTGTCAGCTGGCTATGTGGGTACGATACACACGTTCATGAAGCACTACTGCTTTGACAGCCACTTCAGTCAAAAAGGGCATTTTGATCGCTCAGTCCTTGCAGGACCTTTTGGTCTGAGCCAGTTCACAGACCCATCATTGTGGGAGGTACTTGTATGATATCACAAGGTGAGGAATCTGTGGTTAGAAGTATCCAACAGAAGAACAAGTTACTTACCTTCGGTAACCATCTTTGTGGCAGATAATTGAACTAACCATAGATTCCTCGCCAACCCTTTCAGCTCCCTGTTCTGTGAACTGGACTCTTTTCCATCTATAAGGTCCCAATCTGGAGATCTGTACATTGGGAATAACAATTTGCCATGCGTATCAGTCACAGGCAGCCTAGAAAGCAAGTGACTTTAGCAAGCATTGGTGCTGCTTATGTTGCTCCGCTCTTCAAGTTGAGAAATCTGCTGTTAGAGTATCCAACATAAAGATAGTTACCGAAGGTTAGTAACTTGTTCATCCCTGCTTTATTGTATCAAACCAACGCTGCCATACAGAGCAAAGTCATTGGGTGTCATTGCTACTGCTTAGGTCTTTGCCAAGAAGTTTGCCTTGTCAGAGGCCTTATTGCGGCATAACAAAGTTCCCTGCTCTCCTTATCTAGAATATGGTGTTATTCAAGCAGTGTGAAGAGAGGAGGCAGGACTCTGTCTCATGATGATGCTCGGGGCACTCTACAGTTTTGGTTTTTCATGGTCCTTTCCCCAAATCCTTCTTCGTGCACTCCATAAGGATAATTTTTTGGGCCAGTTATTTTCTCTAGCATGGTGAGGGTCTGCCGTATTCTAGCAAAGATAACTGCCATTAGCCAGACAGTGGATCACTTCACGATTAACAATACTGTTAGCCTAGAGGTTCTTGAGTCTTCTGGGAGAATGGACATTCCTCATAGGAGAAGACTTCAGTGTCATGCTCTGTATGCTTTTACTGCAGCTCCGTCGGGAATCACTGGGACTCCGGATGATCACTCCAAGCCATACCATTCTGGCTATCTCTGGCTTCAACCTCGTGATGATGAGCGCATATGCTTTGCCTTTTTGGGGAAAGCTCCTTCTGCAGCTCATAGTTGCCCCAGTATCCTCATTGTGGATGGAAAGGTACATAGCAGGCAAATCTCAGTGCCTTGTGGGTCAAGTAAGTTAGCACTGCTTAAATGCATAATAAATGCGTATATAAATGAGTTATAGCTGAAAGCAATCTTTCCAGTTGTGAAATGCAGACTGATCCTAAACCACACGAACAATACAACTGTCATATGTGAATAAGCAATTGAAGAGGCTAGGATATTCTGTCATCCTAGAGCCCTAGACAAGCATTCTGTTCGTACCTGCTCCATCTACTTCTCAATGGCCACATCCACCCTCCCAAAGGAAAGGTGGCCTGTTAATAGAGGAGAAGAGTGTTCATTACTCTCTAATACTGCTCAGCTTTAATGCATGGTAACATAGGGGTTAACCTTTACACACCTACTTTTCACAGGAGGTCTCAGCGACTGCCAAGAATACGACATAGTTCAGTGTAGGAGCAACTGGCTTTGAATCTACCATTAGACAATAGCAAAGAACTTTAACCTGCTCAGTTACTCAGTGGGTGATGCATTACTCTCATCAAGTGGTAGAAAGGAACAGGGGTGCAGTTAAACTTTCAGGACATTACAAGTGCCCATGTGATGCCACAAAATGGGACTGAAGTCCTTAACCATGTTGAAGCTGAACCTGGTCTTAGGCATACTAATGCTCACATTTTTTGAGCAGTTGGCTTCATCTGACTACTTCATTTGTTGTGGGACTACTAGGCCTGTGTGCTTTAAAATCTTAAATAGTATTCCATAGGAACATGGTATTTCACTGACTCATCCCACCTGTGAACCAAAAGTACCCATGTTCGATCTTGAACAGTGTTGGAAGATAAAGAACATACTGTAAAAACCTCTATGCTCTGTGCCATCCTCCTTTATTTAATGCAACTTGTCAATCCATCAAAAGACTGCCCTTGTGCATTTAATCCAGGTTAACTAAGAGAAAAACTTTGTACGGAGATGTAGGGTGGGCATATATTCTAGATTTGGTCCTGGCAGGTTATTTCATGTTTTCGATTGGTGATGTGGCAGGTGCTTCTTGTGCTTTACCTTCAATAGGTAGAATGTACTTGGCTTGTGATCAGTGTGTTGTGGCTCATCATAGTTTTATGGACACAACAGAGAAGTTTTGGCAATGTCTGTAGTTAGAACAGCACATGCTGGTAGAATACCAAATTCGATAATTATGTTTAAAGTGCTTTAATCATTTCCAAGGAATTTAATGGCTGATACCACATAGAAGACCACTCACTACAGCCACGTTACAGATTGCTCGATTGTGTTGCGTTAATGGTTATCTAGACCCATGGATTTTATCTGGCTTTCCTTCTATGTATCCATGTCCAGGAACATTGTTTGTGGAGTTGGAAAAGCCACTTTAGATCTGCCTTGTTTCTTACACCTGTGATTTGAACAGAATGTCTCTCTAACAAAATTTTGTTTCTTTTAGATCCCATCAAGACTTCACAAGGATCTCTTTCTCTGAAAGCTTTTAGATTGGCTCCTAAACTGATGGAAATTTGCAAAGAGAAGGACTTTTCTGCTGAAAGGTATGCATTTTTCATTGCACGGTTAGATCCCTCCCTAAATAAAGCGAATACCCTCTGTTCTTTCGTACATTGCCTTTGGTCTTCCTTTTAGCTAACATAGTAATAATAGGTGTCTTCAGCTTCCTCTGTTTAATTTATATTTAGTTTAGATTGCCTGTATTGTTTTGACCGGTTTGATTAACATTTCATATTTGACACCTGGTGTGCCATTTTCTGAAAGAACTTTAAAGTATATTTACCCTATAATGCTAAACCAATACTTTAATGTTACTGGCACCAATTTGTCACAGTGACAGCACTTTTGCTGCTCTCAAACGCTCTTATTTTGGAGATGTTGGGCCTATGAGATAGAGCTTGATAGGTACTTCAATGAATGTTGTTGGGACGGAAAAGCCCCCTGCGTGGCGATTGACCTGCACCTCTGTACTGAGTGCCCCAGCTGCAGTGATGTCTGGATCCTTGGTACCGATTTTTGCATCATGATCGAACACTTATCATGCATGTGTGCCATGACCTAGGCCTGCCTCATGGATTGTGATCTTGTTAGACTGGGAGGGGCGCATAATACGCTACTCTGCTAATGATAAAGAGCGACTATCCTTACCCAGCGTTAAATAGTAAAAGCATGATCGTGGCAGCATGCCATTTTTTTTTAATGATGATCAGTAGAGTGAACAGGCCATTTTTATTTGTGTCATATAAGTGAAGCCTACCGACCTGCTCATGTAAAGTTTCGGTGTTTTGCACCTAACTCACCCTTAACCTGCATCATGTTAGTGTGTAGCTCTCTGCAGCGTGTGTGTACTTTAATGTACGTTATAATGTGTGTGTGGCACAGTGCACGGCAGCTTGTGGGCTCCATATTGGAAGCCCAGGGTCTTGAGTAAGGCATTTGGAGGTGGAGGAACCATTCCCAGACAGATTTGTGGATTGCCTGCATTCCTGAGAGCTCAGTGTATACACACTGGAGGAAGGGAGAGCCAGTCTCTCTCCTGCACTTCCAAGCTGTTCTTTGATTCTGAAAAGATCACCGATCATTTGGGCATGAGCGCATCTCACAAAGGAGATAGGACTGATTAGGGAATCCTAAAGAATAGGACTTGGGGCCTTGGTAACCTTTTGACAGGCATATATTAGTGAGGGAGATATCCACGTGTGGTCCTCTAGTCACTCCCATGGTGTGTGGGGGGATATTATGTTTGTTTGGAGTCTCTGTTGCTGTGACAGACTCCTTCCTGGACAAAGGGCAGGACAGAGGAGTGGGCATTCCAAAGGGGGCAACCCCAACATCACAAACCTCAAAGACTAAGACACTAAATCACACCTGTTTGGAAAAGGATTATAAAAGGGTGAGCTCGAGTCTCCCCAAATTGTCAGACTTGAGCTGTACATCAGCATGGAGAAGCTCAGCTTGACTTTTGCCTCTTGTGACCGGCACTGGGGACTAAGGCCTTCTGATCTTCCTGCTGGGTGAGGGGACATCACCCTGGAGAATCAAGACCTCTTGCTCCAGAGACTTGAGCACCACAATCTGCCTTCCTACAGAGACCAGAGGACCCTGTGAGGAGGAGAGTGCCTGGAGGTAGCGAGGTCCAGTGGGGATCCTGTCGATTGGACCCCTGAAGCAGAGTGTGAGATTTGGGTCTGCGTTGAGGACCGCTGTACTAATCGGGCCGTCCGCTCAAGTGCTGCTGTTCACATCCCCCGTATGCCAGGTAGGGGCTGCTGTGAAGTTTGAGGACCGTTCTACCGATCGGGCCATCCACCTGAGGGCTGCTTTTTGCGACCCTGTGTGCCTGGTGGGGGGCTGCGATGACGTCTGGTGTTGTCACCCGGGGGAGGGTGGGAGGGCTTTCGCTGTGTGCGTAGTTTGTAACCCCCCATGCCAGTTGGGGGTCATGGTGAAAAGAGAGGCCCGTCTCCTTGGAGCAGTGTGCAACTGGTGCAGTTTAGCAGGTTGTGACCCGTGGAATCAGAGAATCACCTGAAACCTGCTGCCGGCCTCGGGAAGACTTACCGTGCGATCTGAAATGCCTCATGGGTGCCTGCTGCCTCGCCCACAGCATCCAGACTTCTGTTCACTGCCAAGCTGCTGACGTGCTCCCTGGCCTACTGAACCGCAGCTCCAGTGAAGCGCTATCGCACTTTGACTTTTAAGAAGCCATTGTGGAACTTCTAAGCCTTGTACTTGCTAGCAGGGCCTAACCTGAATGTTACGGCACATTAATGGGAAATATGCACAGTCCTTAGACAGGGAAGTGGTACTGTGATTTACCCCGACAATGCTAGAGCGCCGGTTTTATGAAGAATGTGTGTATTATTTCTTGTATGTCGTATTTCACTTTGGGCTCAAATATTAATACTACTTTTTTCATAAAAGCAGATATGTGGTTAGATATTCATTTATTTGGGATTGCTGAGCTTGTTTTTTGAATTGAGTCTGTTTACACCTTGTACCGACCTCCCCTCACCCCAACCCCGGCACACGCCTCCTCACCAAACTCCCCAGCAAGCCCCCCAATAGGTAGGGCCCTGGGTCATCGGGAGTAAAAAGCCACAACCACCACGGTTGGGCCCAGTAGTTCCCATTTGCCCCGTGGCCCTCTGAAAGGGGTTTTGACACGCGTGGTCCTGAAATCTGGCTCACTGAGGATTAGTTCTGCCTGAAAAAATTCACCCATTCAGGTTCTTGATATGGCTGATGCGATCAGAGCAGCATTCTCCTTTACTGTATGTTATACTAATTAAAATGTCTATACAAGCCTTCATTTATCTTTTGAAAAGAAGGAATGCAGAGGTTCTTTCAATCTAGAGGTTAGAAGTCTCAGTCCAAGCATCACCAACTCCTATAACATAGGTATTAAACTGGGTGTTACCAGACTGCACCTTTACGTCCTTGCATCTCTCTGCTAAAAACAGGAGGAGAATGCATAATTGCAACTATCAGCGGTGTATACTGGATCAGTTTATTTAATATATTGGGTCCAATCCCCTCTGCTAGTCATCTGAAAATCACGATCGACTACTGATTTTTAGGTCTCGCCTACGCAGCGCGCATGCGCTGCATAGGAGGGCCTTTAGCCGTCGCTCTGCTCATTTTCAAGCACACACTCGTGATTGTGGCGGCAACCACCTTGCGGGAGCGAGCAGGGGCGCGCCACAAGCACGAGTGCAGTGCTTGAAAATGAGCAGACCACTCCCGGGCTTGTTTAGGTTGAGCCTCGTTTTTTCCCCCCTGCTCCCTGTATACCCCACTCAGCCCTCATTCCCCCCAACCCTCCCTCCTCCCAGTGCTCGTTAAGTATGCAGAATCGGCACTGCATGTTTTATACAAATTAAGCAATGGATGTACTCGACGCCGCTTTTTTTCTGCGCACACACGCTTCACCCCATCTCATCAGCATGTTGCCCAGCAAGCCGCAATGATATCACCGGTGCCCCTAATGCGTGGGCTTTTTTGCAGTTTTTAGCAGCTTTAACAGCTTGATCAGCTATGTCAGCGGTACCTCAGTTTTATCTCACCTCATCTAATGGTTGCTCAGAGTTTAGCTGTGCCTCATTATAGCTTGTAGCTGAACACCCAGCCACCTCTTAATTCTCCAGCAACACCGCAGAAGGTCAGCAGACAGGCAGCAGCCAAAGTGAACCACTAATTCTCATAGGAGTGCGTGTTAGTAGGAGGCACAAGCGTACGACTGCTTATGCCAGGTAGTGTTCAACTGAATGGAGAGATGGTCACTGTTCACTTCTCTCCACAATTCTTTTTGTCTTTCTCTACGCCTCCCTTTCTCTGCTGTTCCAATCTCGTGTACTCTATTTTTCTTAACTATACTTCCCTTTCTCCGCCCTTCATATTTCAGAACCATACTCCTGACTTTCTCTACCTCTTTCACCTTTCTACGCCCTTTGTTTCTCTCTTAGGTGCTGCTGTGTTCCTCTACATCTTTCATCCATTCTCTTCCCTTCCCGCCTCCACCCTGTCTTATTCAGCATCTCCCTTAAACTGGCCTTTGCTTCTCTCATCACTCTGTTGTCTTCCTCAGTGATTTGCTTTTTATGGTCTTCACGTCTGTTCTTCATCCTATTATCTTTCTCTGCACTTTCTTCCATTTCTCCAAATTTTGCTCTCACCTCCATCCTATTGTTTTCTTTCTGTCTTTGAGATAGAGTGAAACACAGTGAAGCAGAAAAACCCATTTACAGTGCTGCGCGTTGTCTGAGTGATAAAGGTGCCTTAATCAGACATGTTACATGCAATGTCATTTCAGTCCTCCATGAGCCTAGTAGCATTGGGCGCATAAAAGGGAATGTTGACAATTGTTTGGGGATTATGATTATTCGTGAATGTAAAATACAGTTTCAGTCCAGCGTTTTAAATCAATTGTTTTTGCGTACATTTCATTTTTAGATTTGTCTGCACTCTTGGATGCTTTATGCATGAAGGCATTACAACTAAAATGGTTGTCCTTAAATACTACAAGCACCTGCATGTGAATTATTTAACATGTGTAAAGCAAAAAGACTGTTCTCCGACTGTGGTCTCTGCATGGTTTGTTGTGGCCATGGATGACTCCATGGCTGTTCCACATTTCCACCTTTCTCCTTTTATACATATCATTGATTCATTGGTCATTTTACTGATCACAGGCCTTTCCCCTCACAGCCTCTTCGGGGCACATTAACCTAGCAGTAGACAGATTCAGGGCACGCAGTGTAGTAGTCGATACAGCAGGTGTAGAAAGCCAGTCGAATCAGTTGCACAGTGTTAAGCCTAATCTTCTTTGTTCTATATGCCTTGCTCAGCTTGGCATGTTAAAGTTTTATGTGTAATTTTATGTGGGGTGAGTGAGAGTAAGGCATCTCAAGCCAGTTCCTCTTATATACTGTGTACTATATCACTTACCTGAAACCTACATTAAAGAACAAGCATTGGCATAGCCAATAGGTCACGCCTTTGGGACCTTATAAATGTTTAGCCATGCAACAGTTGATGTTGTTGCACCAAGGATATTGTGCTGGATAACTAAACACTTATAAGGTCCCAAAGGCGAGACCTATTGGCTATGCCAATGCTTGTTTGATTGGCCTCTCCAGTGGTCTGATTTCCCACTTCTGATGTACTGCACTTAAAAGCCCAATTCGGTCTTTGCTGAGGCGGTACCTTTCTTCTGTTGATTGGCAATGCACATATTATTCCTCCATATTTGTATCTAGTGCTCCCCTTCACATTCATGAGACTTTTATCCGTTTGGCTGTGTGGGCATTTTCACTAGGGCAGCTTGTGGAATGTCAGTGAGAGCATGCTTCATCTTCATCACCTCCTAAAAGTTCACAGCACTGGTTAGTTTTGGTTTCTTGATAATGAAGCATGCCTGAGCAGGCATTACAAGAACATCTTCTTCATCATGGGACTCATCGTGGACACTCGTTGATAATCTCCTGCATGAGTCCATAACACTTATATTTTTTAACAGAGAGAAAGTCGGCGTGGTTTCGGAGTCGGTGAGAGAGTTGAAACGGACCCCAAAGTCGGGCCAATCCTTAACACCAGGACATGACAGCGCCAGCATTTCATATTTATTCACTATTGTTTTTTGAGAAATTGTTTAGCTTCCACAAACGCCATTAACCAAGTTATTTCTTGAGCTGTGGATGCAGTTTAATTGCCAGGATAGGATGTACCTTTTTTTGGACAATGAAAATTGGGTCGCAGTGTACATTGTGAAGATGCTCTTGAGCAGGCATGATATCCGAGATCCTTTGTCTGTAAAGGATAGGATGTTGGAAGTTCTGGATTTTAGGTGGGTGCTTGAAATTCAGTTGTTACTAATGCACTGATAAATTAGGGGCTAGATCTCAGTGTGATCTTTCTTGCTAGGGCTTGAATTACTTGTTATGCGGGCTCCAGTGCCACACAGCTGTTTGTCGTAGCTTAATTATCACTGTTTGATGTATACATGTGATTTCTCCAACAAAACGCATAAACCGGAACGCAGTTCATTCATCCAACATAGCATACATATGGCATATTGCGGACTATCATGGTGGTGCACCTTTACCATTTAACACCAAGACACACCACACACAAGCGCGCTTGGCAACTGATTGTTACCTGACAAATAAGTAAGCAGAAGTAAAAGTACACATGCACAGCTCATTAGTAAATGCCTCCCAAATTTAAAACATACCAGAGCACAAAACCTGAAACATATCGCAGGATGACTCAGACACCGAGTTGAGTACAAGTACCTAGACAGCACGACAGATTGTATAGCTGAATGTAATCGTACAGTTGGAAATCCCAGAGGATTTCCATAACCAGTAGCAGCTCAGGAGATATGCTATTTCAAGCGGGGGTCTTGAAACAGAAGCCCTGCTGTTTGAATTAAGTTTTGCTTTCTTGGAAAGACTCTAGTGTTGTTCATTCTTTTGCGTTTAAGATTCTTAATACAGCTACACATTTTTTGCCCTTGAATGGGCCTCCTATTCTCATGTAAGTTTTTTTTATTATGCATTTTTGAACATCAGAATATTCTCTTGCTGAGTTTCTATCATAATTTTGACACAAACATCACAGTACACCATGGGAGACGCTCTTTCGAGATTCTCTCAGTGCATGAGACAATCCATTAAGGACAACTGACTTCATTTTCACTTGTTGCTAAACTGACGTCTAAGCCTGCTTTTCATTTCCTTACCCACATTGTGCATTCAGTCATTGTTTACCATCTGAAAGAACTAACACTTGAAGAACACAATATAGTGTTACTGATACTGCTAAAGATGCTGTTCATGACACAAACACTTTAAGTCTAGAGCAGTGATACTCAAATTACGGCCTGGGGGCCGCATGCGGCCCTCCTGACCTTTACATGCGGCCCTCCTGACCTTTACATGCGGCCCCCTGGGCAGCAGCAGCACTGGGCTGCCGTTTACTCGACTCAGCACTAACATGGAAAAAATATACAGAAAACACTAATTTAAAGGTTAATTGCAGTTAGGGAAAGGAAGTAACTAGGCCCTTAACTTTAGGAACACTTTAATTTTTAAAGAAAGCCACTAGATATACAAACTTTGCTTCCCCTACACCCACTTTACAACCCCCACTGGCATCAGTGCAGCCCTCGGTCACACCATAGACCAAACTTTGTGGCCCTCAGGAAAATGTTTGAGAGTACCCATGGTCTAGAGAATATTAACCCCTTCGATGCTATGAATGTGACCTCCACATTTATAGTGCTCACACCGGGTGCTGTGGACATGAATGTCACGTCCACGTGTCTGGAGCTGAAGCAGCAGCATTTGTGCTCCTCCAATGCCATCCACCCCCATCTCACCCCCTGGGTCAGAGCGGGAGAGTCTCCGCCTCCGGCCTAGAGGTGTGTGACTATCCTGCAAATGACTCAAATGCGTCATGACATTTGTAGAACCGACACCAAAGGGTGCCGACAACAGCTCTGTTCTCTGCGTTCACTCAAAATGTGCAAAAAGGAGGTATATCTGGAAAGCTGAGAAACGTAGCTTTTTAGCGATACCCTGCAAAGCACCAGGTGATCACAGAGGGCTGCGATTGCCTGGCACTCCACTAGGCACCAGGGGTTTGTTCACAGGGGAAGCAGCCTCTTGGGCAAGTGCCTGTGCTCCACCCTTTTCCCCCAGTTATTGTTCGTCTTTCTGCCCCACAAGGGTGTTTAACCCTATTCTGCCCCCACAGGGGGTCTGAAAGCCCACTTGACAACAGGGAAAGTCTTTAATAAAAGAAATGGGTGGGGCGGCCTAGCATGCATTAGGCCATGCTTCCACACCGCCACCCCAAAAGGGCATCAAAAACAAGGTGATGGATGGAATGCAGGCCTGGACAAATCTACTCTCCCACTCGCTATGGTGAGTCAGATTTTATCAGGGCGAGCTATATTTAGGTCCCATTTCCCCTTCTGGCGAGCTGACAAACAGGTCTTCTGTTCACCCACAAAGTGAAAGAGCATTAAAGATGCCCTTAAATCTTGTTTTTACCTTTCCACATTTAATTTGTGTTCAGTGACCGAGGTCAAAAGTCACTTTGCACCTACAATTACTTTTCTTTCTCTGACTGCAGGACTTTGTAAAGTGAACTGTCTGACAAATGTGCTGTATGTACAAAAGGTGTAAAATGAAAGGCTGTAGGATGTCATGGTTTTTTTCTAACAGATCTAAATGACTAAAAAGTTAACAGTACACACATTTTAAAATGGATTTCAGTTGGTCTAAAAGCCCTTGTTTTGTAATTCTGTGTGATGAAAAAAAATATTTTAATATGACGGAAACAAATCAGAGCACTTTACTTGGTGATGTGCAAATGATAAATGTTTGCTGAAACCCAATTTCCTCAGAAGATTGTTTATACACTGTATAGTTTGATAAGTAAAACTGCATGTTAGTGGGAATGTTTTTGGCCATTTCATTGGAAAATGTGCTCTCTGTAAGTGACAGTGCACTACCACCTCATGCTTTAGTAATATATTTATTAAAAGTGAGTTTTTAAAGCTGAACTGAGAAACATTCCTGCCCCGCTCTGTTGGCAGTGCTATTAGTGAACGAAGAGTCAACTCGGGGGCCATGTGTACTTATGGAGCAAATGTTTAGTCTATTAAAGCAAACCAAATAGGTTTTTTGTACAGCAGGTATGCTGAACTCGCATATTAGAAGGGGTTCTCATATGTGAAAGACACTAGACCCAGACACTAAACAACAGGGAAAATCTTAAAATAAAAAACAGAGAGGTGTGGGTGGCCCACCAAGCATAGAGCCATGCCTCCACCTCAAAAGGAGGCAGTACTTTTGTTCTGCCCTCCTGAAAGGCTGATAGGGGGTTTGACCTCAGTCTGCCCCCCTCTCCCCCCGTCCCCTCCGAGAAGGCAGAAAACGCACTGGACACCAGGGAAACCATAAAAAATTGGGTGAGGGCGGCCCACTCTAGAAAAGTCAATACCCCACCCCAGAAGGGTCTACACTGTCTTTCTGACCACCTCCCTCCCACCCCTTTACGGGGGGCAGATGGAGGCTTTGTTCCCCGGCGGACAGAAAGCCCACTAGATTTCAGCCAGGAATTTCAAAATGGCTCTAAAACGAACAAAAGAATGAAGGCCGTTGTAAGAAATTGGGTTACTGGTTGAGGGTGGTGAAACCCTTATTAAGCAGGAACCACTGTTCTTGTCAGGGTGAAGGCACAAGCAAACTTCAAATTAACCTGTGCTCAACCCTCTGGTAGCTTGGCACATTGCTTCTAAGTTAAGCATGACTGCTAAGTATTTACTCAGCACCCCAAACAGTAATAAAGTGAAAATACAACACAAGAAAAACCCCACACCATTTCAGAAAAACTGACTTTGCAGCATGAATCTTTTCTGGATTCACAATCTGTACCCTTTTCTTTCCTTTTTTAATTAAAAAAAAAAAAAATTATTTTGTTGTTGGGTGTCTACTATCCTCACCATTTGGTGCTTAGTCCAACCTCTCCTGACGTCGGACACCGCCCCCCGGAAGCTGCACATGGTCACCATCTTCAAATTCTTTTTTCTGCCGTTAGGTCTGGAAGCATCGCTGAAGGCTCTCCCATCGTTGAAAGACAGATGCCCGAAGGTTTGTCAAAAGTAACATCGAAGTTCCAGAGGTAAAACACTGATACTGCAATTGAAAAGAAGTCTGATTTGTGGAAAATTCAGCCTGGTTTTTCAGTGGAGAAGTAAGGGGAGTAAGAGGCTCACCGGTGAAGGAAGACCACAGAATGTACGGGCTGGGGGCCCTCTGTTCTGAGTGATATGGAGAACACACCTTTCCGCTTCTGCCCGGAATATTACCACAAGTTTGCCCAGAAGGACAATTATCAGGTGTGCAACCTTTGCAGTTCTCGATGCTGTTGACTCAAAGTAGGCAAAGCCTGTGCAGAATTTAAGTCCAAAACTCTGAGAGCAAAGGAGAAACAAAGGCAAGCTCACTGTGCCATGCAGGGGCAGAAGGAAACTCCGTCGCGGATGGACCTGGGATTGTCGAGTGAGGAGAAGGACAACATCGCCGTAGGAGCCAAGGGAGAGGGCTCTGACGTCAAAGAAGTCATCAATGTTGTGCGAGAACACAAACACAAAGAAAAGTAGCAGTCGGTAGCACTGAGGAAGCGGGGTGCAGGCACGTCTCGATCACTGCACTCAAGAGCCACAAAAACTGCCCGGTGCCAAAGTTCTCACCGACCAAAAGCAAGTCAAGGTTGAAAGAGCCTCTCTGGTCCCACACCAAGGACACCTCAGGCGGACATGTCGCTGAAAAGACGCCGGTGTCGAGGGACGGCCGAAGTTGAGAAAAAAACTCCGAAGTGGGCAGGCAGAACACCAGCAGCCGAGGCCTCAGCATCGAAAAGAGATCGACTGGCACACTCTACGCTGAAGAGATCAAGCGGATGAAAAGACGTCTTGATGCCAAAATGTATGCAATACTCCAGGAAAAAGAAAAAAAAAAAGAATTTCGGCACATCCCTCCGAGATTTTGCATTCCATGAAAACCTTTGACGGAATACACACGAGGACAATGACCTGGGGGAGCTGGAGCCTCCAATGACTCGAGAGCCGCAAGAAGAAGAGGAACAGGAGATCTTCTATGAGGAAGAGGATCTAGAGTCCCAGGGCCTGTTTCAGGAAAATAAAGGATCAGGTCTCGAGGCCCAAAGGCAGGACCTCCCTACACAGATTCCTCTGATGTGGGAATAGACACATACTTGTCGAGGCCTTTGCCTCCGGGCGATATCACCATGTGCAACCAGTTAATAAAGAAAGCGGCAGACTGTGGTGGTCATAACACAGACAAGTATGGGGTCCAGTTGGAGGAGGAGTTTTTTTTGTTACTAGAGACATTGCTACCCTCACAGAGTAAGATCCAGTATTTACCCATGCTCCTGAGCTTCCTAGACCAGAGGAAAGAGGCCTTCAAAGAACTAGCAACCTGCAGGTCGTTGACACCCTGGGCCAAAAAGAAGTATAAAACTCCTCAAATCACCCTGCAAACAGAGGTGAAATGGCAATGGATTCCATCATTGTGGCCACCGCCAGGAAAATGGCGAAATTGCCAACTATCTCTGGGCCACCTCCGGATAAGAAGAGCAAGAGGATGGAAATTGTGAGGACCAAGTTTGAAAGGGAAGCTGTAACTCAATGGCGCTTCGCAAACTCCAGTGCCCCACTCAGTAGATATTCCTGCCAACACTGGGACAAGATGGCAGAGCTAGTCAAACACCTACCAGAACAGTATCAGAAGCGAGCGGCCTCCCTCGCAGAGGAAGGGAAGAACATTGCCAATGCCTGTTTAAAATCTGCACTAGACGCAGCAGGCACGGCGAACACAGATGATGGCAGGCACAACCCTAAGAAGACACGCCTGGCGGTGGGTTTCGGGCTTCAAAAATGAAGTTCAAGCCAACATTATCAGTACCCCCCTTCAACTGGGAGCACCTGTTTGGAAGCGCAATGGACAATACACTGCAACAGCTGAAGAAAGACAATGACACAGCAAATTCGATGGAAGCCCTACAGTTAAGAGGGCAACAGAAAAGAGTAATTACACCCACAAGTAGACCGGTGGGAAGAGGGGGCTTTCAAAGTTCTTCTACACACCAGAGGTTTCCAAAGCACAAGCCTGGTGCAGACACCGACACAACAATACCCATACCAAGCGCCCCAGAGATGGTCCTTTTTCGCAGATGAGCGAGAGGCAGGGGACAGCCAAATAGATGAACGGCTGCATCAACTAGCAAGTGACTTACAAAGCCAGAGTCCCTAACCACACACGCCTGTGGGGGGAGGATAGGAGTCTTCTTTCAGAAGTGGAGGGAGGTCACTTAAGACAGAAGGATACTCAACATCACCCAGCACAGCTATTGCATAGAACTAGTCAAACACCCACCAAGGCGAGAACTGAAGAAAATTACCCACACAAGATGAGAAAATATTTTTATACGAAGAGAAGTAAGAGAACTGTTACAGAAAGAGGCAATAGAGAGCGTACCCATGAAGGAAATAAAACCGGGAAACTACTCCACATACTTCCTTGTACCAAAACCAGACAAGTCGTTACAGCCTGTACTAGACCTCTGTTTCATAAACAAGATCACTAGACCTCTGTTTCATAAACAAGATCACTAGACCTCTGTTTCAAGATCACTAGACCTCTGTTTCATAAACAAGATCACTAGACCTCTGTTTCATAAACAAGATCACTAGACATCCGTTTCTTAAACAAGATCAAAATGATGCCTCAAGATGTCATTCTGTATCTCCACAGGAGACTAGATTTCGACTAAAGACCTAAAACATTAATACCTACACATCCCAATAAACCACTAGCACAAAATGTTTGTATGCTTTGTAATAGACAATATACACTAGGAATTCAGGGTGCTACCATTCGCAATAAAAACAGCACCCAGTGTGTTTACAAAATGCTTATCACCAGTTGCGACACACCTGAGAAGAAAGAAAGAAAATACACGTGCACCCTTAAACGACTGGCTGGTAAAGACGAACTCACTACACAAGTGCAGAAACAGTATAAAGACAATGATGACAACACTCCAAAGACAGGGTTTTTTCATAAAGATGGAAAAATCTTATTCCATGCTAGAGCAAGAATCAACACAGCGCAAGCAAAAGCGTACCCTTGCGAGAAGAGTTCACTGGCGATAATGCAAGAAGCTCACCAATACCGAAGGGTCAGTCTCTGACAGTCGGGACTGTGGGGAAGTTGTTGGGAATGATGGCTTCCTGCAAACCACTAATACCATATGCGAGGTTACACAGGAACACTTTACAAGATTGGGTTCAGAGCCAGTGGTCACAAGCAACAGGGAGTTGGGAGGACTCATGCAAAGAGTGCAGGAGGAAATGGTGTGTTGGAACAAGACGAATAGGACTTTAGGAGGACCCACAACCAACTCCAACAGTGACCATCACTCCAGGCGCCTCACATATGAGATTGGGAGCTCATATGGGGAAGCTCAAGATCGGAGGATTCTGGAGACCAGAAGAGGTGGTACAGCACATAAACTTACTGGAACAAAACCCAGTGTTCCTGGCCTTAAAAGCCTTACAGAAGCAGCTATGGGGGAAATGAATATAAATTCTAACTGATAACACAAGGCCCATGTTCTTCCTCAACAAGCAAGGAGGGACAATATCCTTTGCCCTCTGGAGGCTAGCACAAGAGATATGGAGATGGGCCATTCAGAGAGTGATAGCCATAACAATGATGCATCTGCCAGGGATAGACAGTGTAGAGGCAGATGAGCTGAGCAGTTGGGCATCCATCTCACACTAGTGGGAGCTGAGTCAGACCGTGATCGCGAAGGTGTTCAGAAGGTGGGGAAGACAAGAAATATACTACTAGATAATGCAAAATGCCAATTCTTCACATCCAGGCATCCGCACCGCCACTTCCTAAGGAATGCACTGTTGGTAGACCGGTCATGAAACTTTTGTTACGCTTTTCCTCCGATCCCGCTGTTGCCAATAGTAATTAACAAATGCAAACAGTCACAGAGGACTTTAATACTCATCGTCCCACAGTAGGTGAGACAAACCTGCTTCTTGGATCTTATAGAGATGCCGCACAACAATGTACAGAGACTACCAGCGTCCCAAGACCTGCTCTCCATTCAAAGGGGAAAGGTTCTCCACCCAGAACCAAACACAGTCTAGTGGCATGGCTCCTAAAGACATAGTATTGTAGTATGGATTATGGGTCCATTGTTGACATCTGCTAAGTTAGCATGAGCTTCGCTGCCATGAGGCTGCTTTTGCGCACGACACTGCATGCATAGATTTCGCAAGACTCTGTGCCCTTTCACATGAGAACTGTCTGCTTTTCGCATTCTCTGCCGTGCTCTGAGGTTTAGTCTGCACACGATGTACAAGGTCGATCAACAATGCCCCTTGTTCTGTCTCTCGAACCTAGACATAACATGACACACAGTTGCACTACTGAAAATCGTATACTTTAATATTGCAAGCTAAACATGTGGTGCGGGCACTTGGAGAGACTCCTTTCCGAAGAGAAGAGCTGTGCTTGTCCTGAGATGTAAATCTTTCATCTAGGCCTTGAGGTATGGGGTCAGCTGACAAAGCCCAGAGGTCTTCTTTTTATAATAAACTATTTCTTACCACGGGAGGGTGGTTAGGTATTGTAGCCCTTTTCCACTGTCTTTATAAAATGATATCCCCGTTTATATTCTATGGAATTGTGACAATGCTGACTATATTGTGTTTATGCATTTTGCTGCTAGTAATTGCACGTGTACTGTACCATAGAGCGCGTTAGTTAAAATAAACATTTTAAACTATACCGTGACTCTGATTACTCGCATTGTGGACAAGTATGAGTGAGTGAGCGAAAGAGTTGTCTGGCTCCCACGATTCCTGAGAGAGTCGGGAGTGACATGTTCTGTGTTGTCTAATCATTGGTAGCTTCGCTGTTAGTCGGAGAACAAATGAGACACTATAGCTAGTCGGTTTGGGATTTTGGGTACTAATGTGATAGGTTGGTACACCCCTATTCACTGAGGTCCCGTTTTCCTGCGCATAGTTCTGTACATGTGCAGAATCCCTGCAACATGGCGCCACCAACATTTGGTCTGGTTCTTATCTGCGAGACGCTTGTGCTTGTCCACAATACCCTCACTTTTGTCTCTGGAGACAGCTGTGACGGTGTAACCTCCTATATTGATGTTTTTATGGGTTTTCAAGCTTGAAGTTTTAAAAGGTTTCCCTCTTTACTTTTTAATTTATTATTGTGCTGCCACACTTTCGGTTGTTGTTCCTTAACTATCGTAATGGCAACTGCTATTCCGGCTCATAGCCGGGCCGCGCTCAAGGCATATTTGGCTACATATGGAGTGCCTAATGTGCGTGTTGAGCTTATCTTTGTGGTGGAAGCGAATCCAGCTTACCACTTTGAGGTGTTTTATTCTTGGGTCACTTTTCCGGTGGTGGATGGAACAGATATGTTTCATGAGTACACTGCCACTGCCCTTCCTCACGCTTATCTGCCTTATAGGGCTCTTGAAGTTCCGCTTACGGCTTGGCAACACCAAATTTGGTTTAATGGCACCTTTCCTCATCCAGTAACGCCTGTCCGTTTAGGCCCTTTATCAATAGATGGGGCCACTTGGCCCGTTTTGGCTGGGTATACCCCACACCCACGTTATTTGACTGTTCCGATTGCAGACCGTAGCGTATTGCAGACTTCTTTGATACGCGTACATAGGGCTGTTATACAGTTCATCACGCGCAACGTCCAGGTGGAACCACCTGGCGTTGCTTCACAACCTGCGGGAACTGGTGGTGTGTCCATCAGTCCCCTTATGGTTAATCCAGTGATGGGCAAGCGTCCACAGAATAAGGATGAATTGCCTTATATGCTTGCTGAGAAATTCGGACAATTAGAGGCAGTTTTTCCAAACACCTCTCTTGTGGAAAAACACAGGATTTTGACTATTAGTTTGCCTAAAGACTTACTTCCCGAGTTAGCTGATTGTAACACCTGGGGCAAGGTGTTTGCAGCGGTATATTCGAAGTGCTTCGGCACCCCTTCCATGACCGTACTCCCTTCCGCGATTAAGCGTGTTAAAGATGAACACGGTGCTGAAGCGGCTGTTGAGCTGGGGATGAGACTTGTGGGGGTGTTCGACGTGGTTGCTGATATGATCCTTGCCAACGTCAAGGGCGATGCAGTAAGCTTTCAAGTCGCTAACGGCTTGGAGGCTGTGCCTGATGCAGACAAACCACGCGAATTGCCGAAGATTATTGCAAAGGCTTATAAGACAATAGGCCGCAATAGTTTGGGAGTTAAGCCTTTTACTCAGTCGCAAACACAAACACAAACTCAACAAAAAGCCCAGACTGATGAAGATGGGCGTCCAGTCTTTCCTAAAAAGAACTGGAAAAATAAAAAACAGGGGCAGCAACAACAGAAGCAAGGTTCGCGTGCTGGTTCACCGACACCTGAGGCTTCTAAACGTACTTATGACTTGTGCGATCGCGCTAAAATTAAGTCTCCTGATAGATTTTAAGTCCCTGATCCACGTTCTCCTCATTCTTCACAGGACACATCGGGCTCTCAAGTCGGAGGAGGGGAACGACAAGATCGTGGCAAAAGTCATTCTGTGCCACAAGGACGTGATCAACCCTGTCAGTTTGACGTAAAGGGGAAACAAGAGGAGCAACCACGCTTCCGTCCCCCGTTTCAAAAGAAAAAGGTTGCCGCTTTGACAGCGAGATATGCCTCAGACGGTGAGAACCCGACTGCTGGATTGGACTTGGGCGGTGACTCTGCTTGACAGCGCAGCCGAAGTTACCATAGTGCGGGAGGCACTGCGTCCTTGTCTGGAGGCGACAGCAACTGAAACTTTCATTACAGTAGAGACAGCTGACACCCGGGTTGCCCCCCCGGATAGGCTGTATAACATAGTTTTTCGAATTGAAGGTGACATTGAACGTGTAGTCACAGGGATTTTTTGGGAGAATCTGACCGCTTCCTATGACATTTTGTTAGCAGAGGCAGATTGGCCCCCACCTTTTGTACTGGCCGCATCACGGGGGGAGGACGTGATACTTCCGAGTTTTTCGCATTACGTCCCCAAGGAGCAAGCAGAGGCTTTTGCGGCTGAGTTGGCTTTGGCCTTGGCGCCGGCACTGTACCGTAATCAAGTGGGCTGGGATAAAGATTCTCCGCCACATGAGATTCCATTGTGGTCTATGCCTCAACCTCAACCCCAATATCCATTCCGGCGGGAAGCCAAAGGTCCCGTTTCTGATGTTCTAACTGAGTTGGAGTATCAATGAGTGATTGAGACATGTGTGTCACCGATGAATAATCCTCTTTTTACTGTGTCCGATGGGTCTTATCGCATAGTTTTAGATTACCGGCATTTGAACTCTCATTGTCGTACTTTTGCAGTACAGAATACCCATAGTTCTGCTCTTGTGGACAGTATTGTTCGTAAAAAATATAAAACGACTTGACATTTCCAATGGCTTTTACAGTCATAACCTGCCCCCTGAATGTAGTCAATGGACCGCATTCACGGCAGGTGGAAAACAGAAAAAATTTCGGCGTTTACCTAAGGGGTATAAGAATAGCCCCGGGGGTTTCCCCGCGCGTGTTGTCTTTGTTGGACAGCATTGACCCAGATGCATACTCGTATGTTGATGACATTTATCTCACAGACGATGAATTATGGCCGCATCTATGCCGTGTTGACCGCATCATCCTTGAGTTTGCGGAATACGGATACAAATTTAGTTTTGCTAAATCTCACATTGCATGCTATGCAGTGCTTTTTTTGGGCTATGAGCTCAATAATGAAGGTCTGGGCTTGGCACCCCACTTTCTGGAGAAATGTGCACGCTTGCAATCTCCAACTACCCTGAAAAAACTTCAGTCTTTTATGAGATTTTTAAATTTCGGGAGGTCTTACATTCCCGAGTATGCCCAGCGTATCAAGCCTCTTTATGCTTTGATACAACCTACCTTTTACAAAAGCCAGCTGGCTCCTGGAACATTCTGCTATTTTGCATTCTTTGCAATCTGACTTGCTTGAATCTAAGTACTTGTTGACACGTGATAACCACACAAACCTGGTGATACGAATCGTGCCAGGCGCAGTGGGTTTCACTTACTTGACATACAATGAAGGCGACACAGTACCTATTGCATACAAATCGCACTTGTACACTTCAGCTGAAATGCGGTTTTCCACTGTCGAAAAGGTTTTGACAGCTGTGCAGATGGCGGTCCTGAAGGAACGCGCACTGGCACAGGGGAAACGCATTTTAGTGGTTGCACCTTTCCCTGCTTTAGAAGCAGTAACTAAGGCGAGTGTACCAAACTCTAAAGCATTGCATCCCTGTTGGACACAATGGGCTACTTCTTTGACGTCTCCGGATGTCACGTTTATCTTTGACCCCTCTCTTCAGACGCAGGAGTTCTTGCAGTATGAACACGTTCATCCTCCTCCTCTGTCTTTGCTTCCCTTAGAGGAGTACACATGTATCATCTACACCGATGGCTCGGCGCAACCGGCCACTGGTTCTAAGCCTGCTTATTCGGCAGCTTGCGCTATTGTGGCTGGTACAATGGTGAATGGAGAATTCAAGTCTAATATAGTGCATACACAGGGGCTAGGGGACTGTACCGCCTAATTGGCCGAGCTGCGCGCTCTGGTTCTTGCTCTCGAGTTTGCTGTCCGAGTGTTCCTACACACATTGTGTGCGATTCCTATTACTGTGTTCAGTCTTTTAATGACAACTTATTCTTTTGGTCTCAAAAGGATTATCGAGATTCTAAGGGCAGCACAATTAAGCATAAAACGCTTTTGGTTCGAGTGGCGGATCTTAAACAACGTCTGCCACTCACACGTTATACATACTCTTGGCCATCAGCGTGTGGGAGCACACGCCCTTGGGAATTGTTTGGCTGATGAAGCAGCCAAGTCTGCAGTAGCCACGTGTTCCGTAGCAGCCGTTACAAGGTCCATGACTAAGATTGATAATGACATTTTGGCAGCAATTGTTGCAACTGCGGAGGGCTCTAATTATCCACGGGGTTTCCCTTCAAAGTATTCTTATCAGTTAACTCCTGAAAATGTTCCTTTTGCTAGAATACCGGACGTTGGAGATCGGCTGATTCCCAACGCGGACCGCAGACACACTTTAATCAAAACCGCACACAAAGGTATGGCTTCGGCCCATGCTGGAGTGTCCGCGACTGTTTCTATCTTGCAGCAACGTTATTGGTGGTGTGGTTTATATAAACAGACCCGTACTTATGTGCTTTCTTGTGACATCTGTCAACAAATCAAGCCTTCTACGGTAACACGTCCACCACAAACACAGCTTTGCAGATCGCCCCTTTGCTTGTGTGGATCTTGATCACTGCGGTCCATTTACTTCTGATACTGCATATAAATACATTTTGGTTGCAGTTGATTCATGCACTAGATTCCTGTGGGTTTGGCCACAACGCAGTGCTGACGCTCGAAATGTCATCAGGGACTTGCGAGTCTTTGTAGGAATCTTTGCCTTTGGCACCTTTCATTCAGACCAAGGTCCAGCGTTCGCCTCTAAGGCGTACAAGGACGCAATGAAGTATTTGGGAGTGCTGGTGCAGTTTTCGTCTCCATACAGGCCTGAGGGCAATTCAATTGTGGAGCGAATGAACCGTGACTTAAAGCAATCCTTGACAGCTAGAGTCTTAGGTACTGGCAGGAACTGGCTGGCCCACTTGTATGGGGTTCAACGTGCACTTAATAATCTCCCTAGAAGACCTCTGGGTGGGCGGACCCTATACGAGATGTTCTTTGGCATCAAAATGTTTGTGCCAGACCTTGATGGTCTAGACGTTGTGGCGGCAGCCGTGACCTTTGACGTAGATAATCATTCTACTATGTTACAGGACCTACAAGAGACCCGTGCTACTGATGCTGCACTGCTGATTCCGGTGGCCGGCTGGCTTCCAAAAGTTGGTGTTCTGGTCTGAGAGTAGTTGGAGAACAAAAAAGAATGTGGTCCCTCTTATCGTGCTCCGGTTCCAGTGCTTGGCTTGAAGGGTACTCGTACAGTCATTTTACCACCGCTTCCTGGTCGCAAGGACAACAGATACATCTCCATTGACAAGGTCAAGCTACAAATCTGGCCGATTCTGAATAGTGTGACGCCTGCTGTTTCGTGCCCCACAATTTCGAGAAATCCTGGGGTTAGCGCTTCTTACAGCTCACCTACTGACACTGTCATCGAGATGGACCCTGTTGTTGACCATTTGTCTGTCCCTCCTGCTCCCTCCTGCAACGAGGAAGTTGAGTATAATTATCCCACAAGTGAGTCTTTGCATGGCTTGCCCGAAAGTCATTTACACCATGGCAGCTTTTCTTTTGACTCATCTTCCACCACTTCGATTGGCCCTACCAAATTGTCTATTTTTGTTTCCTGGTTTAAACAGACTTATTTGGTTTACGAACACTTAGAAATAAATTTACATATTTTACAGATTTCGACAGGTCAACACCTGAGTCTTATTATTGTAAATTACATTTTGCCTCATCTCCCCAAAAAATGTTGACCCATACGAAATTAATTTATTCAAATTCTTTCAGACAGGATCTGTCAGTCAGGGGTTATGATCACTGGAAGGCCACCATTGATTTGAAATCGATCTGGGGTTCTAAAACCTGGCAGGTGCAGGGCACTGAATCCTTACATCGTGCCTGCCTCATCCCGACACAAATTTTGTTTTGAAATGAAACAGTTTACCAGACAACGTGCTTTGGTTTGGCAACTGCAAAAAAGTTGAACGCCCCTGCCATTCCTTCATAATTGGCGCAAATACACGAATTATTCCATTGATGCCTTACAATCTTTGTTTCAAAACAACATGTTTAATGTATCTGAAATGGATCCTTTAGGTTGGTTAGTTTGGCAGACGAATTTGAACGCCTGCCAACTCCGGTTTCATAACACTAGTTTAGGTTATATACAAGACAGACCCGACCCAAGATTTCCAGATACACATTCGGTAACAACCTATTCGGTTGGAAAATTATGTCAACAGTGGTTGCAGCACTGTAGCCTATCGTCCGTTAAACAACATTTATCGTTGTTGTCTAATAACATTAATTTGGGCGACTTTGTCTTGGGACCCAGGGTTCCTAGAACAAAGAGATTCTATTACGCAGCTTACAATGAAATATGGAAACTTTCACAAATTGAAGCGGCATCACATCTGCGGGAAATTGACCAAGCGAACTTAGAAAAGGTTCTAGCTGTTGTCGATAATAGTATTAACACACTATCTTCCTGCATTTACACATTGGATAATATTGTTTCTTCTGTTATTGATATTGTGCAAGAAGATGTGTCTTTGTTATATCATGGTCAAAATCAATTGCGTTCTGTAATGCAATTCGCGTGGACTTTGCAAACTCTAAAAATGGGAAAAGTTCCATGGGATTATTTGAATGCGACTGCGTTGTTTTTACCATTTAATTTGACTGACAAACAGCAGTTCATGTCCATGAAAGATGCACTTTACACTATTCTACACATAGAAAAAATAGACCCTTTGCCCTTTTCTGTAGCGGAAACTGATTCTGCTGTTTGGCTAATTCATGGGGTTATTTCTTTACCTTTCTTGCTGTTCCAATTCACCTCCTGTATGAAACATTACCCGCTAGGCCGCTTTGAACCCCTGGGTAGCGCTTTTCTGCATGAACTGTGGTCTTTACCTTTCACCTACCGATGTTTGCGGGAAGAAACTGAAGTATACCTTACGGGGGAGGACTGTGATTCTACAGTGGGTCATTCCCTTGTTTCCGTTCAAAAAATGAGGGACTGTGGGCTTTTTTATGAGGTCCAGCGTATATGCCCGAGTTATAGACAAACAAAGGAAGTACGGAGTTCCTCAGTGGATAACCAAAAAATTAATGTATTAATTTGGCTTCCTAAGTGGAGACAAAGAGGCAGGCGGTGCTCAAGGATCGGAATTCCTCCTTTTTGGAACTAGGGCCCTCACACACCCAGCAAGCTAGGTGTCATGCTTCATCATATGGGCCTGCTCCTCGTAGGGTCAGCGCTGGAATACCCGACGGGCTCCCGTAAAGGGGCTCTTTATCGGAGATCTTTTGTCCGGCCGTCAGGGTGCTGTGTGGGTAAGGGGCCTGGTTTGTGTAGATGTATGTGAAAAAGTTAAAACAGATGAGGGAATCCTGGGAAAAGACTTTATTCTGGTAGGATCCCAGTCTGATTAAAAGAAAAACAAGGGTAGGCGACTAACAAGCTACAATGAGTCTAGAGGCGCTCTACTCCCAGGGGGTCAACATGTTTCACGCCTTATTTGGTCAAAGTGATCTAGTGGCGATTCATCAGGACCTATGGTAATGACTATCTACACAAGTGGTATGGTGTAACCTACCTACCACTGTATGATGGTGCGGGAATGGTACCCGTGTACTTGATGGCACAACCTGCACAGGAAAAAGATCAATGCGACACAAAGTTTGTTTAAGAACAAGTGGGATCCCCCACAAGTTCACTCCACATTCTGTAATATTGACACTGCAACACAATCCATGCCTACTCGTGTGCTGGAGAGGTAGTACTCACCATTGCACGTGGAGAGTAGTGGTTAAAAATTAAGTGCACAACAACAATTCCAAGTGACTCCGTTTAAAAGAACTAAATAAGGCGTGAAACATGTTGACCCGACGAGGAGCAGGCCCATATGATGAAGCATGACACCTAGCTTGCTGGGTGTGTGAGGGCCCTAGTTCCAAAAAGGAGGAATTCCTCCTTGAGCACCGCCTGCCTCTTTGTCTCCATTAAGCCAAATTAATACATTAATTTTTTGGTTATCCACTGAGGAACTCCGTACTTCCTTTGTCATTCCCTTGTTTGCAAAAATATAAAGTTACACGGAGCATGTAATATGTCGGCCCCGAACCTTGCATGTGTTTTAAAAGGTAATCCGGTTCCCGCAATAATTCCCACGTTCACTCTGCTTACTAACGGTAGTTATCTTATTCTAAATAACCAAGAATGCTGCGGCTTGCTGGCTGGCATACCATACATAGTAACGGTTTCACAGCGCGTAATTTGTTGTAATGATTTGCTTTTTCCTCCCCCGCGCGGGCAGCTCGATAGCTCAATTTGGCCTTCCATACCAACTTTGAAAGCAGATTTCAATAAGTTGAGCAGATTAAAGGCACTTTTTACACAACAAGAAGTCGCCCTGACTTCCCCCGAGAAACCTTCAACCTGCAGGTGGCTAGCGCTGCTAGCGAAATTCAAACACTTTTAACCACTAACCTCCCACTGCATTTTAGGGAGTTAATACACCGCATATTTAATGCGTCTGATACGAGTGGCCTTGCTCATTTTTTTTTTTTTTAAAGCTGCCGGCTCTGGCCTTCTGACTTCTTTTCAGACAATATTTGGTGTTATACCCGCATTCATTCATTCTATCTTTTCCAGCGTCTTTGGTGGATTCCCTTTAATGCTGGCGTTAGCTGCTGGAATCCTGCTTCTCCTGTGTCTGCTGTGCAATGGCTGCTCCTCTTTTGGTGTTGCACAGACAAGACCGGCTGCGATTGCTTCGTGACCGCATGCATGAGTGCATTGGTACATTACCACTAGCAGCTCTCAGTGTGTCTTATGGGTTGTCCTTCCGCTTTGCGTACTTCACTTGCGTGCAACCTGTCTTCATGTCTAAAATGTCCGTTTACATGGGCATTGGATTTGTGCCTCTCCAATTCGTCATGTCCGGACCCGGATTTCGACCAGCTGGTGGGTCCCTTAGTGGCCCATGAGCGGGACTGTTCTGGGATTGGCTTAATGGCGCATGCGGCTGCACTTGGAATCTTGGCTCAATGGGATATCTGTGAGGCTGCGCAGAATCTCCTACTTCAAAGTTGCATCGAATATCACACAAGTTGCCTGGAGATGCTAATGGAGGCACCCGCATATGAGGAGCACCCTTGTTCATTCGATTTGATTAACTGGATGGCTTCCCTTTTTTCTACCAATGACAATGATGTCCTTCTGGAGGGTGTTGCATTTTTTTGCTCCTACACTCTGATGGATTAAATTTACTGGTTCTTGGATTTTGGAAGCCTTTATACAAAATTACTTTTTTCCTACTAGGTTTTTTTTCTCTCTCCCTTCTCCGTTGTTCGAATCATTCACTTTTAAAACCCATAGAGGTTTTGGAACTCTGCTCGCACTTTTTGAACTCTGTTTTCAATCTGTCTATTTACGATGGCCTTACCAGGGGGAGGGTGTAGTATGGATTATGGGTCCATTGTTGACATCTTCTAAGTTAGCATGAGCTTCGCTGCCATGAGGCTGCTTTTGCGCACGACACTGCATGCATAGATTTCGCAAGACTCTGTTTGTGCCCTTTCACATGAGAACTGTCTGCTTTTTGCGTTCTCTGCCGTGCTCTGAGGTTTAGTCTGCACACGAGCTACAAGGTCGATCAACAATGCCCCTTGTTATTCTGTTCTGGTAAGTCCCTCGAACCTAGACATAACATGACACACAGCTGCACTACTGAAAATCGTATGCTTTAATATTGCAAGCTAAACATGTGGTGCGGGCACTTGGAGAGACTCCTTTCCGAAGAGAAGAGCTGTGCTTGTCCTTAGATGTAAACCTTTCATCTATGCCTTGAGGTATGGGGTCAGCTGACAAAGCCCAGAGGTCTTCTTTTTTATAATAAACTATTTCTTACCACGGGGAGGGTGGTTAGGTATTGTAGCCCTTTTCCACTGTCTTTATAAAATGATATCCCCGTTTATATTCTATGGAATTGTGACAATGCTGACTATATTGTGTTTATGCATTTTGCTGCTAGTAATGTCACGTGTACTGTACCATAGAGTGCGTTAGTTAAAATAAACATTTCAAACTATACCGTGACACTGATTACTCGCATTGTGGACAAGTATGAGTGAGTGAGCGAAAGAGTTGTCTGGCTCCCGCGATTCCTGAGGGAGTCTGGAGTGACATATTCTGGGTTGTCTAATCATTGGTAGCTTCGCTGTTAGTCGGAGAACAAATGAGACACTATAGCTAGTCGGTTTGGGATTTTGGGTACTAATGTGATAGGTTGGTACACCCCTATTCACTGAGGTCCCGTTTTCCTGCGCATAGTTCTGTACATGTGCAGAATCCCTACAACCGTATGAACACCCGGGACGTCCAGAAAAAGTAATGGTGTTCCTCAGGGAAGCAAGCTGATAGACTACAAAGAAATGCTACACAGCCAAATGGGAGTGATACACAAGGTGGTGCCAGAGATCTGGCCTTTTTCAGGACACGGACTCTACAGTTCTCAGATACCTCACACACATGCTAGACAGAAAGCTAACATATTTGTCATTGGCATAGTAAGAAGCTTCTTCACTACACCAGTGATCAAAATATTTCTGGAAGGGGCCAAAAGAATAGCCCGAACAAGGAGTGCACTAACACATACTAGGAACCTAAATGTGGTGCTGACCCAACCGATGAAAGAAACATTTGAATCCACAAGTCCACCCTTATTCATCACACTATGTACAGCCTTTCTTATTGCAATGACATCACTCCCTAGAGTAAGTGAACTACAAGCACTCACCTTACAGGAGCCATACATGCAAATACATAAAGACAGGGTAGTCATGAGGACCAACCTGCACTTCGTACAAAATGTCTGATCACACTTCCACATAAATCAGACAATACAAATACAAAGAGCACTGCACACACTGTGCGCCCAACGAGCTGGGGAGAACAAAGCCAATCGGGAAAGGGAAGCAGGAAAGGGCATCATTCACAAACAATAATAAAGGGAAACTGGTCACTAAGAAAAACATCGCAAGGTGGTTAACTCGGACACTCCAAATGTATCACAAAGGAGCTGGAATACAGCTAGAGACCAAAACGAGCACATTAGACATGAAAGAAGGGGTGGAAAATAGCCTTTCTGGCAAATGTTCAGCTAAACGACCTGTATACGGCAGCCACATGGTCGTCAGTACACACATTCACAAAATACTACTGCATTAATGTACAGGTAACGGAGAGGTACAAGTGAGGGGGGGACAGAGTACTGAAACATTGTTTACAAGCTCAACCTCCTCTAGCCCAGCCTCCACAGTGAAGAAACCGCTACGAAATCAATGCAGAGCATGTGAATACAGAAAAGATTTATGCTGCAAAACAAAATGGTTATTGTAAGAATGGAGTAGTTTTGCATCGTGAAGAACTTTGTAGATTCACATGCGACCCACCAGCTTCCCAAGGAAATGAGGCAAGACAAGGGATTTAAAGAACACACATCCAAGAAGAACACACATCCATGTCAAATAGACAGACGATTGCCTGGGAAAAAAAACCTGAAGATGGCGACCACACATGGAGGCTTCTGGAGATGGGTGTCTGATGTCAGGAGAGGTTGGACTAAGCACCAAATGGTGAGGACAGTAGACTCCCCCAAAAAAGAGAAAAGGGACCAATATACAAGAGGGGAGTTCAGGACCCAACTAATGGATGGCGGAATAATGCACAGCATGTGAATCCAGAAAATTCTACAAGCTGTAAAACTACTACAGGTATGTAACCAATTAGTTAATCTTTAATAAAGAAGATCAAACGACCAAAATCCAATTTGCAGAACTGGAGGTATGGAATTTATAGATTTCAGGTAAGTAAAGCACCAAGCACCACTCGCGGTTATCTGGTCGTGTGAGATCGGGTTAAAGTCACAAGTCCAGGCTGACCGTGATGGAGAGGGGGCTGGCCACAGGGACCCAATTAGGCCTGCTGAACAAAACTACCTTAAATCCTGGTTGCGGAGTCCCATGTCGAGGATGCGTTGTGCAGTGGTGATTCCTAGGAGCTGCGATGCAAGGTCCTGCATCATTGTCTACAATGCAGTCAGGGGGTGGCTTGTGATGCGAAAGTCTGAGTTGAGGATGCATCGCGCAGCAGCGGTTCCCGAGAGATGATACATGGTTCTTACGTCCGAAAAGTCTACGCAGCAGAAGCAATGCATATGTTCTGCTTGGGGTTGCGACGTGCAGCAGAGGAGATGTGACAGTTCTGTAGAAAGCTCATATGTGCTGGCAGAGCACCTTCAGGCCCTCTTCCAAGGGTCCAGGACCACTTCCAAGGTTCCAGGACTAGGGTGGCACCACTTGATAGGGTAGGACTCACAGATGGCAGAGTCCAGGTACTGGGTTCAAGGTTGTTTGAGCCTTCTGTCCCTGAGGCTCTAGTCAGGAAGCCATCCAATATCCCTTGGGGTCACTCTGGGGTTGTGGGTTTAAACGAATGCAGGTCCAGTCCTTCTCAACCAGGTAAGAGGGCAGCAGGCCAGTACAGCAGGGGAGCAGTCCTTCAGAGCAGCAGTACAACAGAGTGGCAGGCCTTTCAGCAGCACAACAGTCCTTCCTCGAGGCAGAGTCCACAGGTCCTGAAGTGTACTGAAGAGTTTGGTCTAAGGGTCCAATATTTATACCTGGTGCCCACTCTGAAGTGGAGGAAGCTTCTAGTGGTTGCCACCCTCCTGAGGTATCCGGCATTTCCTTCCTTCTTGCCGTGGCCCCAGCTTGTCTGGGGTCATGATAGTCCAGTGTCAAACTTCTTTGTCAGAGTGCTCAGGCATAGCTTTTGTGATGGGCAGGTGTCGTAGGTGGCAGCTCTTCATCATTAACTCAGTGGCCTTTCCTGCCAGTACCTATTTTCCCTTTGTCTCACTGTCTGGGAGTAATACACAAAGACCAACTGCCAGCTGTACCTAGTCATGTGACCCAGGATCAGGCTTTAGGCATCAAATGGTTAGGACAAGAAAACTTTCTAAAAGTGGCATTTTCAGAATTATGATTAAAAATCCGACTTTACCATTAAAGAGGGCTTTTAATTGCAATTCTTAAGACACCAAAACTCTACTTATCTACCTGCTCTCAATTGGAAATTAAAGCTTATTAAATGTAATAAGGTAATTCCTATGTTATCCTAAGGGAGAGGTAGGCTGTGCAGTAGTGAAAAACTACTTTTTTAGTACCAGGACATGTAAAACCTAAAAGCACAGGTCCTGCTTTTCAAATACACTGCACCTTGCCCTATCCTATGGCTGTCCAGGGCCTACCATAAAGACCTATATGTATTAAAAAGGATTTTTTTTTGCCAGGTTGACATGGCAGTTTAAAACGGCACACTCAGGCTGTAATGGCAGGCATCAAACATGTTTAAAAGATTACTTAAGTGGGTGGCACTTCAGGCCCACTTGTAGCATTTAATTTACAGACCCTGGGTATATGGTATTCAACTCTACTAGGGACATATAGGTATATAAATTATGCAAATCAGGTGTAAGCCATTTTTTAATTTAATTTTTATTGTATTGTTGAAAACACATACAACAAACATCTCAGGCTTCATCTCTGCTCGGCGCAACAGTGCAACTTACATACATGTCAGTAATATGTGGTACACTACAATATTTCCAACTTCCCCCATCCGGAGCGCTTTCCTTTATACAGCAGGTATAGACATCCAATCTGGATTAGCTCTTAAATAGTCCGTTAGTGGTGCCCAATAATCTTTAGGCTTTGACTTGGTTGGGAGTTCTTCTTCGTATGTTTTCAGGGTGTCTTCACAATACACCATGTCCATTATCCAACGTTTGCTGCTAGGGGATTGTTTACCGTCCCAGTTCATTGATATCCCTCTCTTTGCCAACAAGAGCGCTATAGCACAAAACTCACGCTTGACGGAGCGCAGATGTTTCACAGGGCCCAGCAAGCATACTCTTATTGAACATTCTATTTTGGTTTCTAGTATGCAACCAAGTATTACAGTGATCTCCTCCCAGTAAGCCCTGATCTTGTCGCATTGCCACACCAGATGTATAAAGTCGGCATTTTCTGCCCCACATCTTCGGCAGCAGGCATCTGTCCGAAGCCCATATTTCTGTAGTTTAAGTGGAGCGTGGTATATTTGGTGCAAATATTTATAGTGAATTATGCGTAAATTTCCGTTAGGGGTTAGCATTTCTGTTAGCGCGCAGCAGCTTTGCCAGTCCTCCTCACTGAGAGGAGATTCTAGTTCAGTGTTCCATCTCTCCCGTGCCTTACCAGCGACACTAGCTATGTCTTCTTGTAGTAACCTGTACAGTTTTGTCACCATATGAGCATTGTTTGAATTAGTAATGATCATTTGTAGTGGCGTCAGCGTCGGTGGTTCATCGGGAAAGGTGGGATATAGTTTCTTTATTACGCCCCTTAGCCTGCGATGTGCAAATTTGAATAATAATGATTGGTTACTTATGTAGCTTAAGTCATTGTGGTCAATGAATCTGCCTTCTTTATAGAGGTCACCCATTGTGTCTGCCGGCTTGCTGCAGCAGCTCCATACTACCGCTATCCTGCGTCACAGATATTGAAGGGTGCTGCTGCAGCGGCATTGCCGGTGCATACAGCGGCAGCTTACGTGCTAGTTTCCCCATACGTTGCCATGCTAAAGTTGTGGTTTGGATGGTGTTTATTTCAGTTTTGGCCACATGTGCACGCTGGTGCGGTAATATGTATCGAAGTGGAATGGGGTGTGCATCTCCGTCTTCGACTGCCACACGTGGCATATACCGTATTGGGTGGAACCAGTAATGCGCATATTGCGCTTGTGCGCATAAGTAGTAAAGTAAGAGGTCTGGCACTGCAAATCCCCCTTTCGTGTATGGTAGCGTTAATGTTCGTAATTCAATGCGCGCTTGCTTCCCTGCCCATATTAGCCTCGTTACATTTGTGGTTAACCTCTTGAAAACTGGGGCTGGCATGTTAAATAAATAGAGGAATTTGGGGAGGATAACCATCTTTATGATGGCCATTCTATCTGCTAGAGATGATGGTAGTCGGATCCACCGCTCAATTTACGTTTCTAGTTTATCTATCGCTGTCCCATAGTTTGCTTTTATTACAGTCTCTGGGTCCCTGTGGAACCATATTCCTAGGTATTTGACTGGTTCTACTTGCCATGCTAGGGGGAATTCCACGTGATGCGGCTGAGTGATTTCCGTTAATGGGAGGATCGTGGATTTGTTCCAAGTAATTTGTAGGCCAGAGTGCCTCCCAAATTTAATATATTCCCGCAATAAGGGAGATAAATTGATTCGAGGCTCTGGCACATACAGTACCATATCGTCCGCATATAGTGAAATATTTATGGGGCGCTGGACGAACTTCAACGCTGTAGCCACGTGTTGTTGCCTGATTTTACACGCTAGCGGTTCCAGCGCGATGGCAAAAAGTAAGGGCGACAGCGGACACCCCTGTCTCGTGCCGCGTTGTATTTGTATCGTGCCTGATATGTGCTTATTTACTTTTATACGCGCCACTGGTTTGGTATACAAAATCTTGATCCATTGCAGCAGGATATTGGGCATGCCCTTTTTTTGCAAGACTGTGAATAGATGTACCCATTCAACAGAATCAAAAGCTTTGGCTGCGTCCAATAGAACTGCCGCCGCCTCTAGTTCTGTATTTAGCTGATGTGATAGTGCAAATATGGTGCAGATATTATGTGCAGTGGATCTAGCTGGTATGAAGCCAGACTGATCTGGTAAGATGATATTCTGCATAAGCGGTTGCAGTCTTGTGGCTATAATTTTGGCTAATATTTTTGTATCTGTATTAATGAGGGATAACGGCCTATATGAGATGCAGATCTCCGGATCTTTGTCAGGCTTTAGGGGGCTATTATTAGTGCTTCCCGTAATGTTGGTGGGAGTGCTTGTTTACTGTGGGCATCTCCATACATTTCTGCTAGATATAGGCTCAGTAGCTCTGCGTATTCTTTGTAGAATTCCCCTGTAAATCCATCAGGCCCAGGGGCTTTGCCATTGGGTAATGCTTTGAAGGCGTCCTTAACATCTTCTACCGTGATTGGCTGGTCTAAGTATTCTCTTTGGTTATCTGATAGCCATGCCCTCTAAATAGTCCATGACTTCTTGTGCTGTTGCTGTGGGTCGTGCAGCATAGAGGTCGCTATATGTTGCCTAAATGCTTCTAATATGCCTGTAGTGTCGTAGTGTGGAATAACACGTGCATGTTTAATTTTTATGACCGTTTGTGTTTTACGCTCCCTGCATATTTTTTGTGCCAGCACTTGGCCTGGTCTGCCACCCTCACCATATGTTCGAGCTGTTTGCTGCTTTGTTATATATTTAAGCTCGCTGTCAGCAAAGTCTTGATATTCGTTCAATGTGTCTCTAATGCTTCCTAGTGTATCAGCTTTATGTGTTCGTTCGTATTCCTCTTCTAATTTTTTTAGAGTGTTCTCACATCTAGTCAATTGGGCGTGTATATCTCGTAGTAGCCCTGCGTTTGTGCTTATGCAAATTCCACTTATAGTGGCTTTAAATGCTTCCCAAAGTAAGCTTGCATCATCTACAGAGTCTTTATTTAATTGGAAATATTCTTCTATTGCCTCTCTAATTGTGGTGTTATAAAGTGGGTCCAGCAACGCCTTGGCATTAAATCTCCATATGTAAGGTGGAGGTATGTAATTTGGGAGTTCTAGGGAAAGTAATACTGACCTATGATCCTATAGTGTCTTTGGGAGGTGCTGTACATCCCGTGCCCATGTGCTAGCCTCTTCCGTTGCCAGCCAGTAGTCAATACGTGACCAGCTGTTATGTGCCGTAGATGTGTGTGCGCTTTCTAAAGTTTGTGGATTTCGCAACTGCCATATATCCACCATCTTGAACTCGGCCAGGCCATCTATTACTATCTTGACTGCTCGTTTATGGGGCTCTGTTGTTGCGCCTGATCTGTTCTGGTCATCACTAAGGGAGATATTGAGATCCCCTCCCCACAGGATTTCCATATCTGGTAGTTCTCTTAATTTTCTCCATATATTCATGAAGAAGTCTGGGTCATCTATGTTTGGGCCATAGACGTTAACGAGCCCTATTTGGGTTCCTCTTAGATGCCCAGTAACGATGATGTACCTCCCCTGTTCGTCTGTAATTGTGTGGTCTATTGCACCCCTTTTTAGGTCTCGCGCCTAGCGTTGCACTGCACAACACATTTAGTAGGTGAAAAACGGGGATTCAGCACTGACCTAGGAATCGCACACGCTCGTGCGTGTGCGATTCCTTTTGTGCTACCCCATTGGCCTTTTCGTGCGTCTTTTTTTATAAAAGACTGCACGCAATTGGCCAAAGGCGGGCGCATTGCTCCGCCCAGCGCGTAATAGACACCAATAGGCCATGTGGTTTCAATTATCGTGCCCAGACACAGGCGTGATAATTGAAATCACATGCTTAGCTGTGGCGCGCGCGCACCACTCGCGTGCTTGTTTTAGCTTCCTAATTTACTAATGAGGGCCACTATATTTTAGTGCCCGGGTCTATTTTCTGTCCCAGTCCGACCCGGCTTCTCTGCCCGTCACGGTTCTGTGCGGCCCTACTAGTGCTGTTCTGTCTGCCATAGTTCTGTACTACCCAGACCTGTCCGTCGTAGCTCTGTGTTTCCCAGTCTGTGCTTCTTTGTCTGTCACGGCCCTGCGCTCATCTTTCCGTCACAGCTTTGTACTTCCCTACCTTGCGGTTCTGTCTTCCATAGCTCCGTGCTTCCCAAACTGTGCCTCTCTGTGTGTCAGTCCTGCGTTCACCCGTTCGCCACAGTTCTGTGCTACTCTGCTTTCACTTTGCTGTTTGTCACAGCACTGTGCTGCCCTACCCGTGCAGCTCTGTCCATCATAGTTCCGTGCTGCTCTGCCTGCACGGCTCTGTCCGCCATAGCTACGTACTGCCCTTCCTGTGCTGTCCACCATGACTCCATGCTGCCCTACCTGTACTGCCCTGTCTGCCATAGCTCCGTGCTACCCCTCCTTTACCGATGTCTGTCGCAGATCCGTGCTGCCCTACCTGTACTGCTCTGTCTGCCATATCTGCGTGCTGCCCTACCTGCACTGTCCTGCTCTATCTGCCATAGTTCCATGCTGCCCTACCTGTACTACCATGCCCTTTCCTACCTGCCACAGCTCCGTGCTGCCCTACCTGCACTGCCCTTTCCTACCTGCCACAGCTCCGTGCTGCCCTACCTGCACTGCCCTTTCCTACCTGCCACAGCTCTGTGCTGCCCTACCTGCACTGCCCTTTCCTACCTGCCACAGCTCCGTGCTGCCCTGCATGTTCTGCTCTGTCTGCCACAGTTCTGTGCTGCCCTACCTGCACTGCCCGGCCCTGCCTGCCACAGCTCCGTGCTGCCCTACCTGCACTGCCCGCTCTGGCCCCAGCCCCCCGTTTCTCGAGCCTCCGTGCGGCTCCCGTTTTCTCCATAGCAACTTGGCTTCTTCCGAGGAGGGTGGACCCGCGCTCTCGGCTGAGCATGGCTCGTCACCCCCGTGACGAGCATGGCTGCCCGGGCTCCCGCACACATGGCGAGCAGGGGGGCCTCCCCTGGGGGGTGTGCCCCTTCCGGGACAGGCGAGGTGTGGGCGTCAGCAAGGGCGTGCAGAGACCCCACCAGGTAACCCACGAGCCTGGGGGGTGTTTGTGTGTGGGGCCGGAGGAATTGGGGAGGTGGGGTGCAGTATGTGTTAGGGGGAGAGGTGCCACGGCCGCCAGGGCTCGGGGGTAGGGGGGGGACTCGGAGGGCAGCAAGGCAGGCTCTCGTTTTAATTGTGACAGCTTAATGCTCAGAAGCCTGACTTGCAAAACGACCCCCCTCTATTTATTTGGTGGTTGCCAAAAGGTAATGTGTTCAGGGAGGGGCCGTCTGGTGGCAGTCTGCCCTCTACCCCTCTGAGCCTGCTGCAGGTCGCAGTGTGCGCCCCGTCTTTGTCTGTGTGTTTATTCACAAATATTTTTTCTGTGTCTTTGTATGTAAATATACGCCGATGTGTCTGTGTCAAGGTAAATGATCATCATTAAACATGTTATTGGGAGGAGCTGTGCATATACCTGTATCCACCCACATATAATACTCCAGGGTAACACGACGCGTTAACACAGTCCAGCATCACTGACCTGGGAAAGCACTGCTGACTTCCCCACAAATTCACCATGGTTCACACTCACCGCAGGCCCAATTTCATTGCACTGTACACATTAAAACACTTGTGTTATTTTTAGATACCTTTGTTTACTACAATTTTGCATAAAATAAGCAGGCTGACTTAAACCATGAACTCAGATCAGCTGACTGTAATGTACACACAACGCATTAGCACTTATGGCACATACGTATACAAACACATCATGTATGTTTGTGTGCGTGTGTATGTACAATGTGATATATAGTATGTGTACTGTCATATACTTCTCTGTGAATAGGTGTGAGCATGTATGTATGAATATAGGTATGTACATCTGTGATCTTCACACAGCATACAAGCAAGCAGTGTGAATTAATTCCATGTGTTAGTAACAGCATGGAAGAAAACACTTAGCAGTGTATTCTGTTAGTCTGTTTATTATTATTAGAAGCTTGTATAGTGCTCAGCTACCCACGCAGGATTTCCCGGCGCTTTAGGAACAGGTGGGTCTAGCTAGCACAAGGTAACTCAAAACATCAAACTGTTTCCGAAAAGTGGTAAGCGAGGTGCAGCTTCTTAAGTGCTTCGGAAGGGCATTCCAAAGTTGGGGCCCTGGCAAGAAAAACAAGCATTGGCATAGGCAATAGGTCTCGCTTTTGGGACCTTATAAGTATTTAGTTATGCAGCACAATATCCTTGTTTTAATTGTTGGCAGGAAGGCTGGGCAGGAAGCATCTCAGAGGGAGGAAGGGCGTGCAGCATAGAGGGTGTTGATGCTTCCCACCATGCCCTCCTGCCAGCAATAAAAAAGGCGCCATGATCACGCCAGCACTGGCCACATCATAGTACTTTTAAAAGACTTTCAGCCTTACTGCACAGCAGCAGCGCTGTTGTGCAACATGGCTAAAACATTGACAAAGCCTGTATCTCATGTAGGCAAGACATATTAGCTTTGTCAATGCTTGTTGATTTTGACCCTGGTTTTACACTACTCTAGTGTGTACGCAAAGGCCTAGGCCTGCCCCTTGACATGAGTAAGGTCTAGGACTTGTACTCTGTCCTGCAGGTGTACACCAAGCATGCCCTCATTCATAGACGGTAAGCAGCTGACCCTTACACAGGTTTACCACGTAGAGCAGTGGTGGCAGCATGCTGTGTTTTGTATATCCATAGTTGTGCCAGATCTTCTTATCTGTGTCTCTGGAGTGAAGTCCTATTGGGCCACTGATGTTAAATTCTGATTCTATGTCTGTTATATCTTGGGTTAGTTCCTTTAATAAAATGTGTTTGTGTTCACTTGTGGCATGTGCCACTTGGACAGTGAGGAATGTTCTATTCCAGAATTATGGGAAAGAGGCGTTTTGCTGCCCAGCTTTGAGGCAGGTACTGTGCTGTCTCCAATAAACTTACTACCATTCTACAAATTGGAAGAGTATGTTTTTGGATTGCAACAATGTGCATACCCAAATACTAGCCGTAACCTCCCACCTGTATGTTGTGCATGTAGCCTGTGAGGTACATGTATGGTATGTGTGAATTAGCCACAGTAATGTAGGCTTTTGGGATCCATTATGGATAACCATGGCCTGGTCTTTTGCACAAGATGGAGATGAGATTGTTTATCCAGGCTGTGGAACTGTATTGCTGACATTCCGAACTAAAGGGCAGAGACCTAGACACCGAAGAGAGGGAAGATGAGACAAGGCTCCTTTAGACATTAAATTGGGCTTTTTGCTGAGCAAGGAGCTGCTGATTAGTCTTCCCGAACTGACGTTTGACTATTGGGGCAGAAGGGTGGGACTGCAGACTTCGCTTTGCAAGGTGAAGGGGAGCGTTTAGGTGAATGCCCTTTTGAACTTTCAGTTGGCTGATGAGTCAGATACAGAAACCTCATTCCTCCTTGTGCTTCAGTTGTGGGTGCTTCAGACTGGAGACAACCCTGATGTGAGAAGCATCACTGTAAACAAAGGCCGTGTCTGGAGAGCTGCCTTAAAAGGACACATGAAAGGAGAACCATTTAAACCGGTCCTGAAAATGCAGGCAGTGGATTCATATCTCCTGTCTCCTTTTGCTGTATAAAGGTTGGGCCCCACTACCCTACTTGTGTTTCCAGTTCCATGCCCTCTATGGCCAAGGATGGTAGTTTTCTGTAGAGAACTCAGATTGCTGCTGTGCAACTAGAGCTAGTGTCTGCCTCATAGCCAGCTTCCAAGATGTGAGGGGACATAACTGAGTTTGAGCCCTTGCAGGACACTTGGAGTAACCTGAAGTGCCTAAAAGCTGGCCGGCCTGTTGAGAGAGCAAAGCAGCCTGCTAACCCTGAAGGAGAAGTGGCTGTCCAAGAAGATCAAGGTGCAGCAGGTTCCGAGTTCTGGTATGACATCCAGATGAGGAGGACTGCTGGGAGTGATCTGTATGCCCCAGTGCTTTTATGGCCTACAGTGTCTCTGGGAATGGCTCCTGTCGGGAACCATGATGATCAGTGAATCCAATTGAGGCTGTGGTCTAGGGCCATATTACTTAAAACAGTGGTTCCCAACCTTTTGGGGACCGCCAATGAACCACTGAAGGAAGCCGGGGACCCCAAGCAATTTGTACGATTTAAATTTCAAACATTAAAACAGTAATTCACAAATAATACACAACAAACAAATACTCTAATTACTAAAAGTTTTATTATTTTATATTGAAACCAAATCAAAAATTCCAATGGGAATGTTGGTGCTGCATCTCTGTGATTAACTTTTCAATGTTTAGTTATATTTTACTAAGTTGAATCCTCAGGTCAGATTCTACTTCCCCAAGTAATTTCTCTATTTATTTATTAGGTACATAAGATCTGCGAAAGCTTTTTCACATGAATGCATACACATACATGCCAACATTTAAGAAGAGGAAAGTGGGAGATTAAAAAAAATGTTTGGGAGAATGTATTTCCCCCATTCCGGTCTATTGAAGCAGAGGCAATTTCAGGCAGAGACAGTCTGAATCGGGTCTACTGGCATGTATGCATATAGTGATCTATTTAGCGGTAAGAGGCTCCTGCTCCTGCCAAGGCCGGACTGGGAATCCAAAGCAGCCCTGGCAAATTTGGTCAGACCAGCCCCCGTACGGTGCATAGCGAGTGCAGAGAGCAAGCCTGACCACTAGAAAGGGGGGCTTTGCGGTGGTTCTCCCCCAAGACAATTTGGGAAAAATGGTGCATTCTACAACACGTGTCATTATATATTCAATTGTATTAGCTTTTAAAGCATAGTAATTGATGACCTTACTTCGCACCAGAATACAACAATCTTTGTTGGGGGCTCTTCAATGATTCCCTCACTGTCATCTTGCAAAAGTGCCTCTCATCTCTCCACAGCCCCTCTGTCACATGTATTTCATTTATTTTATAGCACCTCTCATACCAGGGGAACGTTTTAGAATACTTTAGATCACACACATACAGAGACAATAAATCATACATATGTAAATCAGTGTATAGAAAATGTTACATAAGGCAAAAGGGACTAAAAACGTTGGATTCACATGCCGTTCTTATTGGTAGGCATTTATTAAGAGTGCTTGGTCTGGAGGTTCACAAACCCAGGATTCAGAACATAACACAGTGGTTAACATTGACTTTAATAGTAAAGAATGTATTTCTACCCAAACAAACCTTTTCTTAGCAGCATCAGGATAATTAATTACTGGGAAAAAACATACCTTTCTAACTCGTACCTTGCAGTTTGCATGCAGCTCTTTGATGGCAGCTCATAGCTCACTGTGCTAGATTACGATTTTAACTTATGAGCTAAAGGGGTGATGCCACCTCATTGACATGGGCTCTGGACAAGAAGCAAACACCTGCTGTGCCCTCCTTTGCGTCTGTCATGGTGCCCACGCACACACACTGCCCACCTCTGTGGTGCTTTACTGCCACCAGGCAAGGCTGGTTTCTTTTGGGCACAACAACTACAGACCGCTCATGCTACTCTGGCCAATTTACATGCTGCAACTGTTTATATGAGCATAGACCAGTCCGATCAGAGCATCAAACTAAAAAACACAGGACAACAGATGTTTAGACACTACTCAGATTGTAAGGTAGACGCAGTCCTGACAATGCGAGATACAACCACACGCCACAGGTAAGAAAATTGCTGATTATTTCCGGTTACAGTGGTCCATAAATGTATAATGGCGTGCCTGGCAAACCTCCTGTTGCCTCACAAGCACAGTCCTCTTGCCCATTGTGCCACTAGTTGCCATCTACTTAGGACACTGTCATTTCACTTCCACTCCATCTCTTTGCATGGGGTTAAATTCCTGCTGCAACGTATCACACCCAAAGACAGTCTTTAAGGAACCTTCCAAAACCAAGACCAGGCTGCAGTATCTGAAGTGTTTGTGCCTCCATTGCAATACTCGTGCACCCTTTCATAAACGAACAATCTCAACACTGGTGCAGAAATCTTGTCTAGGTCTAAACCAGATGATCGGATCCTGGCTCCTCCTATCATCAGTACATTGCTAGAGGAGGTGGTCACTGGATAACTGCAGACACACGCAGACATCAGTGATCTGTTGGAAGGGGCCAAGATGCCATTTTATGCTCTACATGCCACAGAAAGTCATTTTAGGTCGAGCCTGGGCCGAGCATGTGCTGCTCTGCGAGGCAATCTGTATTCAGGTAAGGACTTGAAGCCCCGCCCACTCTACGCCCATATTTTTCATTGGCTTGTCATTGTCCACTGTAAACTGTGGCTGTTCATTGGTCAATAGGCTTAGTAGCCCCTCCTTAGTACCGCCTTGTCTCATTTTGTAACCTCCCATGATTTAATTTCAGCCTCCAAGCACTATTTTCTCAAACAGCTATGTTATGCCTGCTGTTGCAGGCAGGACACACTGTTTCCTGATGCATTTTAAAAAACTTTTATAGCATGAACGTATTTGCAATGCAATAGGTCTCGCATTTGCGAGAGTTTAAGCTATTGGCATTGTAAATGACAATTCCTTTTATTTATCTGTTTTAAAAACAACACATAAATAAAAGGCATTGTCATTTACAATGCCAATAACTCAAACTCTCATAAATGCGAGACCTATTGCATTGCAAATGCTTGTTTAACAAGGATTAGAACACCTCTTGAATATGACGAATAGGACGATGCTATTATGGTTTCAGCCCATTTTTCACCCAGGTTGCGTGTGTTGGATTTCGCCAGGTGGGTCTCTTGCAACATGACTATTTCTATGTGGTGCCTATCTAAATATGTTAACACCTGTCGTATTTTCCTGGGGTTGTTGAGGCCCCGGACGTTCCAGGTTAATAATTGAATCAATGGTGTGCCTTTTCTGCTATCCACGGAGGTACATGTGGTATATTTGTACATAATGCATCTCGCACACTCTTGTGTATATGTCTTGCAGTTGGAGTCTATGCCTATTGCTCCAGCAAAGCTTATGCATGATACCTTCTAGTAGTACTGTACACCAATGATATGTGCCTGAGAAAACATACAACCCCATAATCCCCCCACCCACTTTAGCATTCCAATCATGCCAAAGACATACCCACCAGAACAGCATAAATAACATTTCAACTTTGTTGGGGAGTACCCTCGGGGGGCCGCTAGGTGCCCGTACTCTCATCCGCATCGCGGATGTGGCCGGAGTGTCCGCAATTAGGTGGCTTATACTCTACGCAACTGTTCACCTTAATACATCCAGGGTGTAGCGCTATTGTACCATCCCTGACAGCCTTACTGATCCCTTGCTCTTCAACTACAGTACAAAGTTCTGTGGTATGGTACGTAGGCAAGGGTATTTGTGGCTAGATTGGCATAGACAGTCTTGGGTGTATTTATAACTTTGGTCTTCGATATCACAGTATTACTTGAGTTTTAGGACGCGGCCCGCTGCTACCTTTTCTCGAGGCATTGTGCGGTGACCTTGGGTCCGTGTTCCATATTTACTACATTCTTTATTCATTGGCAGGGTTACTGAGCATAGGTCGTTTACCACTACCAAGCATATCACCTGCCTGCCGCTAGACATGCACGTAAATTATTGGTTTCCTACATTTTAGCGCAACTAAGTAAGTAACATACCCACTATCTTATTCTGAGTGCATAGGAGACAGTGCTTGCACTGTATTCCTACTTTTGGCGGTCACTTGTTTCAGGAAGTCCTGTGCCGCTTTCGGTGTGGTCAGTATTTTCGTCTGGCCCTCATGGGTAATCCGCAATCTTGCAGGATACAACATTGCATACATTATGCCCATGTCCCGCAATTTCTTCTTCACAGGGGCAAATTCCTTACGCGCTGCTTGCACCGCTAACGTAAAATCAGGATAGAAGGAGACGCTGTTACCTTGATAGCTGATCTGCTGTCTCTCTCGCGCTAAACGCAGTATCGTGTCTCTATCCCTGTAGTTCAGGATTCGGGATATAATTGGCCGCGGTGGGGCACCTGGTGGTGGTCTTGGAGCAAGCGATCTATGTGCCCGTTCGATGATGAGCATGGGGGAGAATTTGTCCGCGCCAAACACCTCTCGCAACATGTTCTCGACATAAGTTTCTAGGCGCCCCGTGTTTGCACTTTCCGGAATACCCATAATTCTTATATTATTTTGGCGAGATCTCGCTTCTAAATCTTCATTCTTGTTTTTAATCACTTCGAGTAGCTTTTCCATGTCGTTGAATTTTTTGGCCGTGGCGCCCGATTCATCTTTGACTGCTGAGATTCGCAGTTCCGCGGCATCCAAACGCTCACCCTGTTTGTCCAATATGGCCGCCATGTGGTCAACTCTAAGTGTAAGAGTATCGATTTTCCCATCAATTGCTTGGAAGCTTTGTTGGAAAGCATGTAGTGCATCTTCCATATTTGAACCTCTGGCCTGTTCCGTTTCAAGTTCGGTATCGGAATGTGCTATGGTCAATCTAGGTGCTCGGCGGACCTCAAACGATAATTTAGATTGTTGCTTGTCGGTTTTGCCCATTATCTTACTTTTGCGTCTCTCAAAGTGTGGCAATTATATCACCTGCGCAGTGCTTCGCCGTAGGATATAGTGCTCTTATTCAAAGCTTGGCGGCTACAGATTCACAGTATCGGCGCGTTCAAGTTGTGTATGCCCTTAAGTATTTTACACAGTCTATGCGTGCATACCAGTGGTTCGAGGCATATTCAAAGATAGGTCAACCGTGTACCAGCTATATGAACGCTGAGATCGCCAGTCTATGATCAATTATTGTTCTTGAGTTCTGACCCCCACCGCTGCCTGTGCTCGTTATTACAGCCCGAGCTATCGTCTACAAAATGGTCCCCAGTACAGCTTCTGAGCGGTACCGGGAAGATCTCCCTCGTGGATCTAGCCCCTTTGACCATGAGCATAATGCAATTATTGAGGAATGGTGGGTGACTTAGCTGTGGCGACGCGTTTGCTCCGTTCGTGGTATAACCTCTGAGTCGCCCCGGGGTTAGTTCCAGCACTCAGTGCGCCGTTCGCAGCCACTCTCCACGCCACCTCCGTCCCCAGCACTTGCCTTCAGCCAGCTGTCACTGCATTCCAGGACGTCTGTACAGCAGTTACGGCGTCGCCTGTGGTCGTGGCTTGTTTCCAGAGGCACTGCAGTAGTATTGCTACTGGGCGATCCACGTTGTCTCAGGAATCAGGGTGCTGCGCCGTTCCGCCATTTTCCCCCTCCGCCTATTTACCAAAGTGCGTTGCTTACTACCAGAATCAGGTACAGGATTTCTGACGGCTGTTGCTGCGTTCAGGCATGTCGCATCGGCATTGTCTGCTATTTTTGTGATCGCGTCACACTTCCAAGGATACTGCTTGGGTATACCAGCGATGTGGTCTATTTCGCCGCAGCAATCTGAGTACCGTACCGTGCCCCATTTTGTCCCGTTGCCTAGTTACAGAGCGCGCTGTTTACAATCCGGATTTCTTGCAGATATTCCCGGCAACACTGTCTTCCGGCTTCAGTTTCTGGTAGCTCTAGTATTCCGACATTTAGTTTTGTAAGTTAGGCATATCAGTGCTTGCCATCTCCGCTGATGATCGACAGATATTTATTCCGGCCGGCAGAGCAGCACTATCGTGCGGCCATCTTGCTGCGCGCCCTCTAGCGCCCCCCTCGGGTGTAAGCCATTTTTACCATGTTTTAAGGAAAGAGCACAACAAGGGGAGAGCACAAGGACTTTAGCCCTGGTTAGCAGTGGTAAAGTGCAGAGTGCTAAAACCAGCAAAAACAAAGTCAGCAAAACAGGAGGGGGGGAAAAAGGGAGAACCACGCCAAGGATGAGAGGTTTAACAGCAGTCCATACGGGTATCTGGCCATAACCCACCCCAGAAGGAGGAACAGTATTTCTAATTAACCGCTCCCCAACTCCCCCTAAACCTCCCCAACTCCTCCCTAACCCACCCCTCCCTATTCCCCCATCCCCACCCAGCATCCCTTCCTTTGGGCAGCATATGAGTTTGCCCCAATTTGGAATTTGCCAGTAATATTTTCCCAGAGGGTTGAAAGCCCAGTTGACACCAGGAATTCTACACAGGGGCAGAAAGAAAGTGGTGGGGCTGGCGCACACTAGCATGCCAAAAAGAGCAACGCAGTCTTTCCCCGCAATTCTCCTGCGGGCAAATGGAGGAATTACTTCCAGCCCCTAGGAGGCCAGAAAGCCCATTAGACCCAAGGAATTTCAAAATGGCGGCAAAACAAAGAAATGAATGGGTTTTGTCCATCCTGACATCAGGCCATAACCCCACCCCAGAAGGGGCAATCAAATCTTACTGCCCCCTTGGGCGTAAGATGGGTTTGTCATGATTGGGGGGTTTGCCCATAATGTGCCCCGAGAGGAGAGGTAAAAAGCCCACAAGACATCAGGGATTTTACATTTGGGCAAAGCAGAGGACTGGTGCATGCCACCCTGTCATTGAGTCATGCCCCCACCTCAAAAGGGGCAATAATGTCTTTCTGTCCCACCCTGGAGGGCAGATTGAGGGTTTGCACCCAATGTGCCCCTGGGGGGTAGGCGGGGGGGGGGGGCAGAAGGCTTACTAGAAACTGGGGATTTTCAAAATGGCACCTAAACCAACCAACCAAAGGATGGAAGCGGGCCGTACTTCCCCAACCAAGGAGCACTATAGCCTTTTCTACTCTCGGCAGGCAGATATAATGTTTGTCCCAATTGGAGGTTTGCTTGTAATCTCTTGTGACAAGTGTGGGAATGCTTGGTGGTTAAGAATTTTGTGGATCCCTTTTGATTCCGGAACTTTCCGTCACTGAAATGTGAGGAAAATGCGTGTTTTTAACGGAGGTTTGCAAGGGCTTATGAGTAAGAAATAGTCATGAGATCCTGCAAGTCGCACCACTCTGGTCTCCTCCAGGCGTCTAGTGGTCAGAAATGTCTGGATTTGGTAGGTTTCCTTGGGTGGCGGTAGTGCCCTGGCCTAAAATGCACAGCTACAAACGTTGCAAAAAACAAAGGGTCAGTTTTGAGTGAAAAAATTTGATCTGTCCATGTTGAGTTTTGTACCCTTTCCTTTCGTGGACGGAAGGCTCACCCACAAAACTGTAGTACAAATTTAATCCAGAGACCTGAGAACGATAGTGGGTAGGACATTTATGGATCTCCTCAAATTCCTGAACTTTTCCCCACAGAACTGCAAGGAAAATGTGTGTTTTTAGCCAACGTTTGAGGTTTTCAAGTGCTTCTGGGTAAAAAAAAAAAAAAAGCCTTGTGAGATCTACACAAGTCTAGTTGTCAGAAATGTCTGGGTTTGGTAGATTTCCCTGGCTGGCAGGTGAGCTACGGTCCAAATTATGGAGCTGCTTACATAGTAAAAAAAGAAATATGATTTTGTTGGCTGGAATATGATGTCTCCAGGTTCCGTTCTGGAACATTTTATTTTGCAGACACTAGAATCCGCCACTCAAGTGAGGTACTGTTTTCATCAGGACGTGTGGGAACACAGAGTAGTAGAACATTTATTACTAATTTATTTTCTGTGCATTAGTGGCTTCTATTTATGTGCAAGAATGAAGATCTTTTTCAAAATGCCCTTTGAATCACATGATAGTGTGGGTAACGACAAATTCAGAGGTACAAATGCCCATTGTTCCTAAAATCAGTATCTAGTGTACACTTGAGAAATCCATAAGTTTCATTCAAACCTATTTTTCATTCATTATATTTTGCCGTATGATTTGCTGTACAGTTGGTACATCATGAAAAATCTATATAAAGTGCAGCTCAGTTTTCGGCTGTGGGTATTGAGTGTTTTTGAAGAACCTACAAATCCTATATATTCCAATGACCAGAAGAGTCTATTGGGCATAACCGCATTTTGCTTTGTAAACTGGCTATCGTGACAGAAAAATTACTGTGTCACAAATGGCTGTTTTTTCCTACTTATTTCCATGATTTTTAGTTTCTTTGGGGGAAAGTTTGAGGGATCAAGACAAATTACCCCTTGCTGAATTCAGAATTTTGGCTACTTTGCAGAAGTGTTTTGCTTTCCAGGATCACCCATGGATTCACACCTGTTTCTACAATAAACTGCAAGTAGGTTGAATCCACATAAACTAGGAAACATTAACTACCTGTTAGAAAAATGCAAAACACTGTGGTAGAAAATGTTAAATGTTTTTTTTATACAACACTACTTGTTCCTGAAAGTCTTGATAGCTTGGTCATATTATTCATATATGCAACACAGAAGCGAATTTACAACCATATAAACAGTGGAATCTGTTTCTGATTTAGTGGTGCTACTACCAGATCAAATTTGTTAAATGATTTAATATCGAGCAGCAATCAACAAATACTTTCTTCCACGCTACATCTTTGATCAAAATGGGCATTATGAAATTATCAAAATATCCTGAAATATACTAAAAGTAGTGCAGATTTATTTAGGGATGGATTTTCTTCTGCATCTCCAGCAAGAGAAAAAGGTTATTTGCAAGAAAGACTGCATATAATATAATATGTTTTATTATTCTTTCTGAACAGTTTGAAAAAAGCAAATATTGCATTTGAGCACATGTTTGAAGAGGTTCCAATTATAATTAAGAATTCACATCTGAATAATGTGCTACTGTGGGATCTGGAGCAGAAATCACCTGTATCTGACAAACATGAACTATTGAATCTGGCCAGCAGGTAAGATTTCCGTCTTTAAAAAAAAAATAAAAAAATCCATTTTGATTAAAATGTGCTAAATTCTGCAATGACGCGCACAATTGTAACATCATCAAAGTTATTTTCTCGAGTTGTTGGCTCTTTGTTGTTTATACCATGTTCCCATGCAGACTACAGTATGGAAATATTAAATTGACTAGTGAACCTCAATACAAAAAGAAAATAAGTTCGTGCTCTTCATCCTCCTACTTTTCCTGTTACTAGTACATCAGCTGCATATTCTCATTCTTCTTTTTCGAATTGTCTGCTTAATCCATGCATCTGACAGCTAATGATTATTATGAAGAAATTCTCCACTGACTGAAGCCCAGAGCTTCACAGTTTCCAATTGTTTTCAGGGTGGGCACTGCATAATTGATTATTTCCCTTGTACATCATTACTTGTGTTGATTTACTGTTATGCCAGACTATTGTGAATTGTAAATACTAATGTAGGTTCTAAAAGCATAGCTAGTTTTTTTTTAGTAATAAGATAAAGGAGAATAGAAGAGGATAAAGGGAACTCAACTTTTCTTCTCATTGCTCTTCTAAAGCAGTACCTTCAGAAAGCAAATACTGTCTGATCCTGAATCAAGCCCTTCTCCTTCAAGAATGGGTGGTTCTTGTCTGAGAATTTCCTAGAAGGACAGGAGTGGCTTGTTGCCAAAACAAACTGATTTGGAAGGGAGTTGGGGCCCACAAGTGGAACCATCGTGAAAGTGGAGATTGCCACAATGATGCACATGTTGCAAACAGAACTTGTTCAGGGACTGCTGCTATCAAAAGACCGGAAGTTGAAGTGGTTAGTTGCAAGAATAACCCAAAAATATTGACATTGCCCTGAAAACTGAGCCATTAATTAGAATAACGAGGCAACGGAGAAGAACAACAAAAAAAGAGTTAAGGAGAAGCAGATGCAAGTTTTGCTTATCTTCATAAACGAGCAGAAAATGAGCAAACCTCTGGAATAGCGGGCAGGGTTTAAAGGGAGTGTTGGAGGTGAAAGAATGGATAAGAGTGCAGAGTAGAACACTTTTTCATGGTAGTGAAAGGTCACAAAATACTCAAGCATTAGTATTAGCGTGTGGAAACTGAGCAAGACCCTGAAAATGGGAAAAATGGAAACCCTGCAAGCCTGACTTCTGGGTCAGGCTTGAACAACTTGATTTTAATTTAAGTCTCTTACTGGGCTCTATATTATTATTTAGAAGCACTGAATTGTCATGTCCACGTGTGGGACTATTATGTCTATAAAAAAGATCTTCTTGGAGGAGTAACTATTTCTTCTCCTCCAAAATATCTTCATTATAAACACTGAATTGTCGAGCCCATGCTCAGTTTGGTGCTTATGACTATAATGAACATTCCCCTGGAGACGAACTAAAATTACAGATAAGTCACTATTGCTTCTTGATTAATTCTCCCCCTATGGTGCAGATTCAGCCACGATATGAGAACATAGATAAATTAAATGTTAAGTTTTACACCATCCCAGAATCCTTTGTTAGTGGGTGTGGGTGGCTGACACTCTGAAGAAGTGTCAGTGAAAACAACAGGTCTAGCCTATAAGACCTAATGGCTTTGTCAGTAGTTTTTTAGCATGTTTTAGAACATTGCGGCAGCATGGTGTGGCTTAAAAAAGACTGATGTCATTTTGTAGGTGTGTGCATGTATTCAACACACGCGCCTCCAAAAGGACACTGCCTTTTTTTTTTTTTATTGATGGATCGGTAAATTAAAAAAAAAAGGTAGTACGAATCTGCTCATTTAAAACATAGCATAAATGAGTGGATTGCGGGACCGTGTTGGGCTGGGGCGGAGGGTGAAGAAACAAGAGGATGAGGGAACAGAACAAAGGGTGAAGGCACGTGGGGGCGGAGGGTGAAGGACCACGGTTCAACACGGATGGCAGAGGGTGAAGGAACATGGTGGGAAGGGGGAGTTGAATAACATGGATGGCGGTGGGGTTGAGCAACGCAGTGGGCCGAGGGAGAAGCAACACGGCAGGACAGAGGAGAAGGAACTCAGTGGGCCGGAGGAGAAGGAGACAACATGGCAGGCCAGTGGAGAAGCATGCAGAGACCACGGTGAAAGCACATGCTATCTGGTCACTATTCAAAGAGATCCATTGACTACTGAGAAGCGGTGGTATCTTTGGGGAGAAAGTCCTAAAGGACAAAGAGCAAAATAAAGAATGTTTCCATGAAGGCGGGGTTGAGAGGGCATGTAGTTATGTGACATCATGGGGACGGGGGGAAAAGGCACAGAAGATGGAGAAGGGGAATGTAACAAAAAAAACATACTTTTGAACCTGAACTATAGAAATATTAGACTCTTTTACAGTAGTTTTGAGGGCCTGAAGAAGTACAATTTGCCAGAAATATTTTTTTTCTGGACCTGTTAACAATTGGAATGAGTAAATCTAGAACTTTAGAACCTGTTTCCGCTCAATTTGCTCAGAAAGATAAAGTTACGTTATATATATATATATATCTATCCAAGGCTGAACCAGCAGCAACATATTTTTCCTTATACACAAACCCTTTTCCCTATTCTGTATTGAAGTTTGGATGCGTTTTGGCATTATGTGGTACTAGGTTGTAAATGTGTAAAATGGGTGCAGTTAACCATTGTGAAGGTTTATGTACACCCAAAAAAATTCATCCTTCCAGATGGCCAACCCACTTACTCTCTAGGTGTGCCCTGTTACTCTCGATTTCCCCACTTTCCACTGAAATTCACCACTAAAGCAGATGAACTCTAGTCAATAATGGAATGCGGATAGAAATCACCTCAAATTACGATTCTGTAAAACAAAAATTGCCAATGTATGCCTTCAAATTTCACTTCTTGTCCACCGATTTCAAGTTGGGTGAATAAAACTTGTTGTGAACAAGTGCCCACTTAAAATGCCAGTATTGCTGGTTTTAAACAATAAGACATTTTTCAAATCTTGGAAACATCTAATATCTCAAAATTTCGCAGGTATGCGGAACAGAGCTGTGACAAGGGATTGCATAATTGCAAAAAGACTCCAAAAACAAAGTGGATGTGTATGAGAAGTGGCAATCCTGACCCGCAAAAGCAGTGATGTTGAAAACCTGACTCTTTTATTGCCAGGCCACTTATTTTAAAGAAGTCTGGAGGAGCGCGAGAGAGTTTTGCTCCTCTGGCCTTCCCTTCTTTTGCTTGTATGGCTAGGCCTTTAGCATTTCTTGACTGCTTGCATGCACAGATTCTTTTTCAGCACTTGTTGATGAATCTGACTGTTCAGTGGCTGAACATGCGATTTCAGCCAAATAATTTTTCCTTCTTTTCTTCATTAGTACTTAGTGATTAGAAAACAACAAAATTAAAATGCTGTGCTTTTTACACCGATTCTGCTCCCGTAGTGACTTGTTTGGTTTATGGAAGAGTTCCTGGTTGTTTCAAACAGTGATCCTGCAGATCCATGGTCATTGCCGGAGTTGGCAAAAGCCCAACTCTACCATAACTCCAAGTCCCTTTTTATACTGAGGGTCCACCAGAAGAGCATTGTCCATAGGACCATACCAACCTAGCCTTGAAGGATGAAGAGTTGTCTTCCAGACAGTCTGCTCTAATCTCTATTTTATTTGTTTTTTACTCCAATACCCTGGATACCAGCTAAGCCTAAACAGGGAACAGCCCAAAGCACGTCCAAACAGATTTACAAGGCGTCTAAGGTCCCTAAACATTGTTCTTAATTAATTAATGCTTGTTGTCCTGGTCAACTCTGCAACTGTGTCTACATGGAAAGGTAAGGGAATGTACACCTTAGACAAAGCACTTGGTATTGCCAAGTTTCACAAATTACTGTAGTCCATTCCCCAGTATATCTGGCATTGTGGGCTAAAAAGAAGTAAAACTCACCCTTTGACTGATGCAGGTTTGATCAACATAATTCTTTTTCAGTGTACACTACCTATAATTTACCATACGGTCATTTGAGGATGTGGATTTCCAAAAATAATTTACTGTTGATTAAGTAATGTCAGTCTTCAGTGCACATGAGTCTGTGAATATGGATTTGCTTCTTCCCCCTCGAACACTTCTTGTTAGAATGACTTTACAGTGAGGTAATATTCAGTAACTGGTTCGGCCAGCGTACGCCAGATTTTTTCACCACAGCATAAGCTGCTGATTGGTCTGGGCTTTACTCCCTCACAGTTATATACTTTGTGCTTGAAGGTGTTGTTCTGTTGGGTGGTTCTGTAAAGGCAAACTGGCCTATAAAGCATAATTAAACCTTTAAAAAATGTGTTCCTTTTCCAAAGTAAGTTGTGAACGAGTGCATGTGTACTATAAAACCCATCATCGCTTCACCAAACTGCACTGGGCACTTTAGGGGACTCCATCCCCCAGAACACCAAGCGCCGGGAGGCGCCGACGCGCTGTTTCGCGCCAGGAGGCGCACTTAAGCTGCTCCGGGCTCCCGCGGCGCGGGAGCCCATCATCGCATCACCAAACTGCACTGAGCACTTTAGGGGACTCCATCCCGCAGAACACCAAGCGCCGGGAGGCGCCGACGCGCTGTTTCGCGCCAGGAGGCGCACTCAAGCTGCTCCGGGCTCCCGCGGGACGCGCGCGGGCCAAGGGTGGGCCTGTCTGCGCCAGTCAGCGCCAGGAAGAGGTGGGGCGGGGCCACCTCTCTTGGCTGTCCCGGCCACCATTGTAAATCACTTTGTGCCCAAAAAGCGCCCCTCACGGCATGGACTGACTTGGATTGAAGGTACTGAAGCCGCCCCTATTCCTCTCTGGCACTTTACTGTTTGTGACTGTGACCACGACTCAGTGTTTTTAAAAATACATATGTGATAGAACTTTTTAATTGAATTTAGGACATAATAGCCCCACTTTGCGGGGCTCAGGTGGGTGGCTGAGTGTTATTCCCAAAAACACCCTATTCTGGTGACCTCTTGGTAGACCAGAGATTACTGAGGGCACTGTGAGAGATGGGTAAAAGAAAAGCCCAGGGACCGGTCCATCACAACAAAAGGCCCCCTAGTGCTGTTTGCCATGAGACTATGGACAGGATAGAGTCCATGTTGAGCGAATGTCATGATATTGCCTACTCTGGTCCACCTTGCCCCCAACCTCCTTGTGGTAGCCCCATTAGCTCCACTGAACCGCCCCCTGCAAAAAAGCCGGCCAAGCAAATACCATTGATGTTTAAAAAACATAGTAAACGACAAAGCAAGGGTCCGGCTACTGGGCCCTCTGATGTAGAGCCAGGTGTAATCACTGCCCCACCCTGCGAATAACCGAAAAGTATCCCCATCACAACTTCAACTGTACACATTGAGTGCTACAACAGATTTGATGTTCTTGCAACTAAAGAGGCTGGGGCAATTGGCGTCAATTCCGAAGGAATATGTGCAACTCCTGCTGGCGAAATGCAGGCGCTGAAAGAACTAATTGAGTCACAGAGAGGAGGTCATTACACTCAGAGAGAAGGTTGCCAGCCTAACAGAGGGGGTTAGTGGTAGGAAGGTGGCTCCATTAGAGACCTCGCCACCCTGCATGATTAGGGCTACAAGGGAGGCTGAAGTATGTAGTTCTGGTAACACTAACCCATCACACATCCTTACCACAATCAGGAACACTCAACTACCGTCACATAATACCAGAGTCCACAGTCCTAGAGATTCATTTAGCCCAATCTCAGGAAACCCGTTAGGTGTTGGCCAAGGTTGGGGTGGGCGCAGGGTCATAGATAGAGGTGAGGTCACCTTGGATGAAGGGAACATCTCTAAGATAGCTCACAAGGGGGCAGTAGACATGGGGTCTGTAAGGGATGTGGTTTACACGAGACCCAGAGAATGGGGTAATCAAGCGGTGATCTACCTCGGAGGTCCCCAAACTTTCTTCGGGGAAATTTGAAGACCAGGATTCACTCAAGAACAAGGTCATCTACTGGTTTAGGTCCACCCGACACTGCTACTCAATCATTAGAGATGACATTAGGTTTGTTAAAAGAATTCCCATGTTTGGGTCGTCTTGGGATATGATTGAAGTCAGCTTTTTTGATGAGGGTATCATCCTTGGACTACTGTCGATTGACTCACGCACAATCCCCCCTGTGAATTCCCTTATCTCTATCAGATACAGACCCCGTACTGGACCCTCCACTAGGTCATTGTTGACATCTTGCGGACCTGCCCAAGCAGGACTGCTTAGACCCAACGTGAACGAAAGGAGAGGGCAAAGCTGACTCCCTTATGAGGAACAGACGAACCCAGTTAACAACAGAGGTCCTCTAGGTTCCCCAGCGACCCCATCTTTATGCCCTCCTCTAAAAGCCCCTTCACCCCTGGGCCTGATCTTTGACCCTGAGGCCTACGATGAGTGTACTGTTGTGGATGAAAGTAGGGATAAGACTGCCCCCATTCTCGGGGCATTGGAAGGGGGCGACTCTGCTAATCACCCACTAAGGTTTCTTGTATGGAACGTGGCGGGGATCTCAAAATTATTGGACGACCCGGAATGGTGTACTTTTGTAGACTCTTTTGATGTAATCTTATTTCAGGAGACTTGGAGCCTGCACACCCCGCATAGAAGTGGCTTCTCCACCTATGCTATCAATGCCACTAGAAGGAGATGGGTAGACCCTCGGGAGGTTTAGCAGTATGGGTCAAAATTGAGCTAGGGATCAAAGTAAAGCCCCTTAATGTTGAATCCCTAGATATTTTAGCACTGGAGCTTACCTTTTGTGGTGGACAGAAAATTAGGTTTTTTAACGTGTATAATAGAGTGGTGCGAGCCTCGGAGGAAACTAAAACGCTTTGTACTCTAGACCTCGCCCTGTCATCATACAGATAATATTCCTGCTTTGGTGGTGGGTGAATTAACTGTACATTTGAACCACTTGCCCCGATAAACTTGACGGATGAGTGGGATTGTGTTAGGCAAATCCCACAGTTGGACCTCCTCACAGTTAGGTGGACTAAGAGAGGAGCTCGGGTGTTGGCTCTCACAATGCAGCACGATTTGAGAGCCACGAATGGCAGAACCAATTCTGACCCAAATGGGGATTTTACCTTCAATAGACCTGGCTACGAAAGTAGAATAGATTATTGCCTGGTATCTCTTAAACTTTGGCACCTAGTAAAAGATATGGCAGTGGTCAAAAGAGTTGATAGTGACCATAATGCCTTAGTCCTCACTTTCACAAAGCAGGGCTTTCCCGAACCCGTCAGAAGGGGAAGCCCTGACTTGGGTGCCCTTTCAATTACGAATAATCAGAGGGCGATCAGATGGGACTGGGTGGAAGAACACCCGGGGGCCCTAGAAGCAGCTAAGGGTAAAGTACACCTGGTGTTAGAGGAGTTAGCTAAACACACCGCCAATAAGGTTGGGGAGATCTTGGGATTCTGCCACGAGTCACTATACACCGAGATTAGGGAACTGTTAAGCCAACCGTGCAAATCTCACAAAGAGGGAGGAATCCGCACACATCAGAGGTCAGCCCATCAGGGCGCTTGGTATAACAAAGACTGCAGGGTTGCAAAGAAAGCGCTTGTAAGGGCAGTTAAGCAGAAAGCACGTCCTGAGGTTGTGGTATGCAGAGCTAAGTACAGGCAGGTTATCGGGAATGCAAAGAAGGATTGGGAGGGCTCCTTGTGGTCATCCCTACGGGGTGCACTGTTCGCAAAAGACTCAAAGTGTTTCTGGAACAAGGCTGCAAACTGGATTAAGGGGAATAGGAGAGTCCTGGAATTCACAGTCCAGCCGGAGGAGTGGGTAGCGCACTTTAGTTGCCTCTAAGTCCAATAACAAAACAGCTGTGGAAGCGACCAATGGGTGTGGGGTAATGCTAGGTGGTGAGGGTGTTGCTCTCCACTTTACCTTAGAAGAAACTCAAGCAGCCATTCGCTCTTCCGTTCCAGCCCACGCCCCTGGCCCAGATAGAATCCCTAACAACTTATACAAAGGGGATCTAATACTTTGGGGCTCTTACATAAACCTTCTCACTAACTCAATTCTAACTGGCACTCCAATTCCCCTCTCCTGGAAAATCGCAGAGGTTGTCCCCATCTATAAAAAAAAGGGGACAGAGCAAAGCCAGTTAGTTATAGGCCTATAAGCCTTATCGATTCCCTCCAGAAAATCTTCTGCAAACAAATCCTAGGACGGATCCAGGAATGGATCTTAGAGTCTCGACTTCTAAGTGACTGTCAAGCTGGCTTCCGCGCAAAAATAAGTACTTTGGATCAAGCTTTCCGCCTCCTTTTCATTTATTGGAAGAAAGTGACAGTTAAAGGAGGAAAGCTTTACGTGGCCTTTGTTGACCTACGGTCTGCATTTGAACGGGTCCCGCGAGCCAGGCTATGGAGAGTTCTAAGGGATCAGGGCATGCCGAGCAATCTCTTAGATGTTTTAATTAGATTACATTCATTCAACACAGCACAGGTGAGGTGGGGGAGAACAACAAAGTCACAGAAACATTCCCAGTCCAGCGTGGAGTAAGGCAGGGATGTGTTCTTGCACCCACACTTTTTACTCTTTTTATTAATGATGTAGTTGATTTTTTAGACAGAGATGGGTGTGATGCACCAAAAATCGGTACAAAAAGAGTCCCTGTCCTTCTTTTTGCCGATGATACACTCCTAATTTCTAAATCTCCGCAGGGACTGCAACCGCTTTTGAATGATTTTATTAAGTTTTGTGATGAACGGGGCATGGTGTTAAATGAGGCAAAAACCAAATATATGATTTTTAAGAGAGGAATGGCCAATTCCACCAAAAGACCAGTGCTAGCTGGTAGTAGTAAATTGGAGCGAGTTGATGCCTTTGACTACTTAGGTATTCGCCCGACCTCCACAACTCACTGGGCTGCTCACATTGAGAAAACCAAATTACAACTAATCCAGCAGACTGCCCATATTACTAAAATCCATAGGAAAACACTGTCCAGGCAGCTTGCTCCAGCTCTGGAAATGTACAATACCAAGGTTTTAAGGGGGGGGGGAAGAGTCCTCTATGGAGCAGAACTCTGGGGTACGGGTGATACCAACTGTGTCTGCCATTGAGAACTGTTTTCCTAGATCCCTGGTGGACTTACCCCTGAGTACCCCCCTAATGCCCCTATGTTTGGACCTTGCCCATAGACAGCTGACACACAAATTGAACTATAATCACCTTATGTTCTGGCACAGGTTGTGGTCTGTGGATGAGCTAGTATCCTATCGAGAGCCATTAATTGGCCTTCTGAAGTCCCCACAGGTAACCTCGATCCCCTGGCTCAGATCATTACGGGATCTACTGGGGAGGCTTTGGATGGAAGGGTTTTGGATAAAGCCGGAAAGCCTTGTTACCATACCAAGGGTGAGGCTGAAAAAGATGTTTTGGGAAGCTACATCAGTTCAAGTGCTGGCAAAAACTGAGGGACGCTTGACTTGTGAATTTTTAAACTTTAAATCTGTCCCCCATTTTGAGGACACCATTGATGAAATTGTCCCCCCTCTGGCACGTAAACTATTTTCCCAATTTCGGTATAAGACCCTACCAAGAAAACTGTTTTGTAGAAAGTGGTGCAATGATGCTCTTACTGATGATCTCTGTCCTGCTTGCAACGCTAGTTCAGAAACAGTTGTGCATTTACTACTCTTTTTTGTCCATACTACAAAATTTCGAGGAAAAAAATGGATAATCCCCTTATGTAAATTGATCAGCCCGGGTCACTAGCTTGAGGTGTTGAGAATTTTAATGACTGATACACGTAGAGTAGTGGTCTTTGGCCTTTTCAGATATTGGCATGCACTGTGGATCAAGCTTTTTATGATGCACCTAACTTTTTTATTTTGTTTTAATTCTTTCTGATTTTATACTATTTTATGGTATTTTAAATATGTAAAGCTAACTATTCTATTTCTGTATCTTATCACAATGTGCTGTGTACTTTTTTGATCTTTGTGATCGAAATAAAGTTAATGAATGAATAAACCTATGATTTACAATTTGTGCTTTCGGTTTTATGGTATTTAATTTTTTTAACATTTCTATCTGTTTTTATCTGGGCCATGTCATTGGTATTTATCCATATGTATTTTGTGTTTTGGGAATAACTGTTGTCACAAAATGGTGTTTTTCCATATTTATTTAATTGAGGAACATGCATTCATACTTTGATGCCTGTCGCATTTTAGCGAATTAAGCAGCCAAATATAACAAAACAATACTCACATATAAATATGACCATTATACTTGATATATATATATTAACATATGCCTCTATTTACTCACTCACAAGCAGCACATTTTTCTGTATTTATCCACTTTTAATAATAAATACAAACGGGTAACACATTGGTTTCTGTCTATATTTATCTGTAAAAATCTGTAAAAACGGAAAACTGTGAACAAGATATTATGCAAATTTTATAGCGCACTAATCCTGAACCACAAGCAAAAATATATACTATGCTAGCAATAATATATATCTTTTTCACAGAAAAAACCCAAAGTTTAAGGTGACGTTATATTTAGGTGTTGAAATGAGGTAAAAACAGCGTTTATTAACAAACCTATAATATTCACCATTTATAGTTTACTGAGCTAACGATAACATGCACCTCCCCATGCACTGCTTATGACCTCACATATTACATTATTTAGGACATGTTAAGGAACTGGGTTTTTTCCCACCGTATTGAAAATAGCAAATTTGCTTCAATCACAAATATATTATTTTTGCACCTTGGGGAAAAAAATATCAGCAGTTGAGGGGGCCCTCAAAGGCATAGAAACATTGAAAAAAACTAAAAAAAAAGGGAGTTTGCAGCTATAAAAGTGTGATTTTCCATTAAAATGGTGATCACACACATCTGTGATCCCTAAAAACCACTTACTACCCTCAAATACTACACATCCCTTACACCCAAAAGCCCTTGGTACCCCTAAATGCTACCTTTCTATTCCCAAGTATTACCCAACTTCGAAAGCTAAATTTCCATAAACACTAGCAATCTCTAAACCCTAAAAACTCCTTTCTGTCCGTACCCATCCCTGAACCTTCAATGCTCTTTACTAATCCTACACACTATTCATCACTGAACCGTAAAAACACTACCCACCCAACCCCTAGAAATGCCACCCACCTTAAGCACTAGCCATCTCAGTACCCAAAAACTCCTGAATCCCATTATTTGCTACAAATCTTTATAAAAATGTATCAAATCTCATAAACCATATATGCATATATAAAATTTATTAAACTATTAAAATTAAGTTGAAACACACATATTTACACACTCCTTAAACACTACCCCTCCTGAGCCCTAAAAGCTCCTTAGTATCCCCTAAAAGCTCCTTAGTATCCCCTAGACGCTACTTATCCTAAAACCTAAAAATACCTTACTACCCTAGACACGACCCACCCCAAACCCTAAATACACTGCCACCCTAAATGCTATCCATCTATGTAATCAAAAACTCTTTACTACTCCTATTCACTACCAATCATTTTAAAATATATAAAAACTCAAACATCTTACACCTTTTACCACCATCATATTACATTACTTTATTAAGTGATTAAAATAATTCATAATTAAAAATATGATCCTATTTTTCTATATATAATTTACTATTACTTATTAGTTTTTTAATATCTGCTGTCAGGCTTAGAAAAAGAAGGGGCTGATTGGCCCTTTGTGTATATTATATGCATGTACACTTATAGATTTTATTGGTTTTATTTTTAATTTTGTATTAACTATTTTGGTGTTTTTGCTATGCTAAGATTAAGTCTGTTTCTGAGGTTGCTTACTTCTTGCTGTTATCTTTGCATGTATATGTCTGTTAAGAAATTGTTTTATTTGTGTATTTGTATCTTTTATGGTTTTTAGTAACCGATTAAAGATTATTTGACTGACTATTACTTTTAAATGATCTTAAATTAATCTACCTTTTTAACATTAATTTAAAAATAATTTACATTTAATGTAAGAAACTGTTAGTTTAAAGAAACAAGCTGGGGGCGTGGCCAAGATGGCGGGCTGGTAGGACGTGTCTCCCTGCGTCTCCCCGCGTCTCCCCGCGTCTCCCCGCGGCCTAATCCCGGCCAAATTAGCGCAGTTGACCCCACATACGCCTGAATACGGGCAGCACGGTGGTCCTCCTACCTGGGGCACCGCTGGGGGTGTGCAGCAAGGGGCTGGGTGCCCGCTTGACAGCCACAGCGGGACCAGACAAGCAGCGAGCCCAGATTGCAAATGGCGCCCGGACGGGATCGCTGATGCTGGTAACGGCCGGAGGAGAGGCAGTGACCCTACCTGGAGCGCCGAAGGCTCACCGCCGGGTGAAGAGGTCAGTGCGGGGCTTGCGACGCACACGGGAGGACGGGCGAGACGGTAAGCCCGGAGGCGGCCCGGACGCAGAGTCAGCAGGTGGGGCCCCGAAACACACTGTGGCCGGTGAGGCCGGCTGGGCCGTGCCAACTTCCAGCGGGCTCATGGAGGCGCCAGAGACGAGGAAAGACCCACCGCGCTGTAGCGCTCCGCAGCGGAGGATCGGCCAGAGATATCGACAGGCGGGGCGAACTCGCTAGCAAGGCAGAGGGGCTTCGTGCAGGCCCAGCAACGGAGGGCGCAGCGGGTGCAGGATTCGGCGCTGACCCCAGAAAGGCCCTGAGAGGGGCGGAGAGACACAGACCTAGGTGGTGCCCCCGGGTGGAAGAGGACAGTGGCTGCCATGCCCCAGGATCCATTGGCCTAAGTCCGCGGCCGCCGCAGAAGGACGGGGGGGGCGGCACCGGGGCCCGGGAACAGCGGAGGGGCCCGAGGGGCAGCGCACGGCAGCTGACGCAAGTTTGCCCGGGGCTCTTTGGCTGTCATACCGGCGGACGATTGGAGGATCCGTGAGGGCCGCCGGATGCCTGGACTCCAGGGGCATAGACAACGGCGTGGACGGCGAGCGGCTGCTGCCCCGCGGTGTGGGGTGAGATACAGGCTCGCGGCGGGCCCCCTGGCCCAAGCACGTGGTGGGCGCACGCTGGGGCTGGACATTTTGCCACTCAAGAGAGAGCTGGGCAGCCCGGTTGGAGGAGAGCCTCAGGGGGGACTGCCGGTCTCCCGAGGGGACGAGGCCTCCCGGCCCAGCTACGAACGGGGGCGGCGGGTGACATATGAGTCTGGTGTGGCCACATCTGGGAGAAGGGCCGGGCAGAGACCGGACATAGTGCACCACAGCGTGGAGACGCCAAAGGAGGCCCAGCGCAGTCGCCCCAACCCGCGGAGCATCGCCCAGTGCACTCGACTGGCGGGAGACGCAAGGGTGGCGGCTTAGCGGCGGCGGAGAACTGGTGAGGAGCGACGGGGCCCGGAACATCGCTGAGAGGGGGGAGCGCGGCAGGAAGCCGGGTCCCCTTGGGGACTGCCCGTGTAGAGGTGGCTCGAGGCCTTTGGCGCTGTGTACCGGGCCCAGCATGCTCATCAACAAAAGCGGAGCCTAGTGAGGCCTAGCAAAGCACGCCGGCAGCGCGGCTTCGGAGAGTGCCGCATTGCAGGGGGCCCCACCCCACGACATATCGGCCAGGGTTACCGACTGGCAGACGGGGGCCTGGGGTGAGGAGAGAGTGGTTCCACAGTTGGAGTAGACCCCACTCAGGTGGAAGACAGCTGAGGAAACGGGACACTGCAGCGACGGATCTGGTCTCCCGGTGCTCAGGGCCCAGGTGGAGAACCGGACGGAGCTGGTAGGGGACGCGGGAGGCCTAAGGTCCAAGCACGGGTTGAGCAGGCCCGGAGGGCAACGGGCGAAGCAGTTGGAGTCACGCTATTCCGGCCAGACGCATCGGCTGGCGAGCGCGGTACGGGACAGCGGCCTAGGAATCCTGGGGGAGCGGGGCGCCTGAAGTGGATCAGGAGACGCGGGTGAGCAGCCCACTCCTGGACTCCGGCCCCATATCGCAGACATGTCCTCAGTGAGAGGGAAAAAAGACCGGACATTGAAAGACATGCTGTCCAAAGGCCCACAGTCTGGGGACAAAGAGAGCCGGTCGCCCCCGACAACTAAATCCCATCCGGAATTGGGGGGAGCGGACACCCCGATCACTCGCTCCTTTCTAGAGGCGCTCTTTAAGATGTTGAGGGAGGATTTCCAGACACACAAGCGAGGTGGCGGGGGAGGTGAAAGATTCGTCGGGATGTGGATGCGATTGGCGAAAGAGTAGCCAGCATTGAGGAACAGGAACAGACCAGAGAGGAAGAAGTGGTGCAGCTCCAACAAGAGGTGATCCGCTTGCGGGAACAGCAGATCGACCTGCAGGCACACACGGAAGACCTCGAAAACCGCTCTAGGCGGAATAACATCCGTGTGAAGGGAGTTCCTTCGGACAAAGAGGGCTCCGACATGGTGCAGTATCTGCAGGGGATGTTCCTCGACATTCTGGGAGCCCCGCCGGACTTTGAGATCCGTATCGACCGTGCGCACAGAGTGGGCTTGAGAAGACGGGCTCCCGCGCCCCCGCCGGACATCTTAGCCTTCCTCCCAGACTTCCCCCTCAAAGAACGCATCTTAAGAGAGGCCAGGGCGAAGCAACCGGTTAAGTATATGGGGCATCCAATAGCTCTCTACCAAGACTTGGCCTCTATCACTCTGCAGAAGAGGAGGGAGTTTAAGGGAGTGACCACGCACTTGAGGGAAAAAGGGGTGGCCTAATCCTGGGGGCACCCATTTCGCTTGATTTTCAAGTGGAACTTTATCAGGTCAGATCTTTACAAGACGCCTGCTAGATTCTAGGACTGGAATACCATAGCCCGGAAGAAGCAGCCAGTCGGGAACATAGGCCACCTAGGGAGAGGTGGCAGAGAGTAGGGTGGAGACGCTCTCCTGATCACGTACTGGGGCCAGATCCCACAACCATGGCTCAGGAGAGGCAGGCGGCTCTGGAGATGGTCCTCAAGGACACGACATCCCACGACAGCTCATGACATTCGAGGGGGCTGTCATACGCACTATAGGTATGAAGGGCTGCTGGGGGCGGGGAGACGGGGAACCTTGGACCACAACATGCTCCTTCCACCTTCTGTTGCCAAGTGCCCGTGACTTTGGTTAGCGAGCAATGGACAATTTTTGGGGGTTGGGGACTCTAGGTTAGGGAGTGGGAGGGGGGGAACTGGTGTGCTACAGGGAAGGGCTCCACGGAAAGGATCTGATGCAGGGACACTTAGGGCAGCGGAAGTCACACACACATGCGAAGGGTTTGGGATCCCACGGGCGAAGCAGATGGGTAATACCACGACCTCATGCCACACTCCACACTTCAAGTAGTCACCCTCAATGTGAAGGGTCTTAACAATCCTATTAAACGGAAATCCATACTGTCCTACCTGGAGAACCTGGGGGCAGATCTGTGTCTCATCTAGGAGACTCATCTCCTCCCCAAATATTGGCATCGGATGAAGTCCAGGGCCTTTCCCCAACAATTATTTTCTTCCACGGCTGATAAAAAAGCGGGAGTGGCCATATTAGTCGCTAAATGATTTGCGGGGAGGGTAGGGGATAAAGTGCCTTAAGTTAAAGGTCGCCTCTTAGCCTATAGGCTATGGGTTGGGGGATCGCCCCTCGTGGTGGGATCTATCTATGCGCCCAATTCGGGACAGGAGTAATTTCTGACTGCGGCTCTCTGAGGTCCTGAGCACGCAAGAGCGGCGGCTACTGGTGGGTTGGGCTTTGAACTTAGTCATGGACACCACACTAGAGGGGGCGTGGCTTGACGCCGATGTAGGAGGCAGCGGACCTCGGAGCTCCTCCGTGGCCTCCCTCCGTTGCAAGTTATCCTGATGCAATAACGGGGCCCCTCATCGCCCATACTGCGTCGGAACACCTGGTGCCCCTGTGGGCGAACCGGCGACGGCCCGGGAGGCTGTAATATGGAGAAAACTCAGATTTCCTGCACTGATCGTAAGTCATCTGCGGCGACCCAAGATGGCGGCGGCAATCAGACGGGAGACTCGCCGTGGGCCGCACTGACCCGAACCCTGGGGATTGCGACTGTACGACGGTGAGGTCTTCTGAATCCGACCTAGAGAGGGAGGTCTGCGGTCGCCCAAGTGTGTGGGCAGTGTGTGGAAGAGAGAGCAAGTCCGGACCAGGCGCCGAGTACAGAGGCTAAGATGGCGGCCCGAGACCTGGCTGAGCTGCCTAATGAGGGTGCGGGCGGCCGGCGATCGCAAAGACCGACTGCTGCTCACCGATCCTGACGTGGCGAACTGGCGGCTCTAGGGTGCTCCCAAGCCCTGCTGAGCTCTTGCAGACGGCGTGATAGGATCGACACCAGTGGCGGAGTATAGAGGTTGACCCCGGCTGGTTCCCTTCAGACTGGTGAGCGGCATTACATACGGGGTATTGGAGCTCGGACGGGACGGTGTTTGAGCAACAGGCAGCGGTTGAGGCTTACCTGCGCCGCTGAGGCTGTGGAGGGCCAGATCCACACAATTCGTCGCTGATGCGGAGGCTTCACCGGACTGGCGGACCTTGGTGAGTGCGCATTGGGCTGCTTTAGAACGGGACGCCCGCTCTGTCTCCCTCCTGAGTGGATGTGACTGGATGGCGCTTTCTCCCTGCTGTGCTGCCCGTGGAGAAGGAGATACCGAGCGGGAGGGCGCTGTCTGACTTTTCCTGGTTGTTGGGGTGGTGTCGGACCCCGGCAAGATCCCTAGACTCACTGACTTCGCGGCTGGACGCCATTGTTCTGGACGCACACCCTTGACTGGGGCCCTCTCCTAGTACGATGCCCTGAGTGAGGAGCGGGGCCACGCCGGTGGGTCGTCGATACTGGTGCTTGAGGGATCACGACCTTGGTGGGGCGCCACACGACCTCTCGTGGCCCACTGGAATGGGGCGAGTATCCAGGAAGAAGGGCTTTGCGGCCCTCCAGGTGGAAGGTACGGGGCAGCAGGCTGACTATGAGGAAGAGGTGGCGGAACGTACCGGCACTGATGCCCTGGAAGGCCCTACGTTGGTGGACATAATGCAGGCCATCACCTCGTCACGAGAGGCCCTCGAGACTAAAATTGACGCCATTGGAGTGGACCTCACTCTGCTCAAAGATGACCACAGGAAATTAAAGGAGCGGGTGAAGGCGACAGAGAAAACACTAAAGGGGGTTCCCGGACGCAGTAGCCACCATACAGCGCTCGTTGAGACAGGTGGAGGACAAAGTCCGAATCTTGGAGATGAGAGCAGAGGACAGTGAAGGGCGCTCCCGCAGGAATAATCTTTGCATAGTGGGGGTTCTGGAGTGGGCAGAGGGGGACGATGCTGTTCGCTATTTGGACGGGTGGCTCAAGTCAGAGGTTGCCCCGGAGGGGCTGTCTCCGTTCTTTGCCCTTGAGAGAGCCCACAGAGTCCCGGCTCGACCTCCCAAGCCGGGGGCACCCCCGCGGTCGATGGTGGCGAGGCTATTGCACTATCGCGACAGAGACCACCTCCTGCAACAGGCCCGAGGGAAGCAGCACCTACAAATCGAGAACTCCAAGGTGATGATCTTTCCGGACTATACTAGGGAGGTTCAGAAGCAGCGCGCCTCTTTCATTGCCCTTAAACAGAAATTGCGCCAGCTTCACATCTCGTATGCCATGCTCTTCCCGGCGCGCTTACGAGTGGTGGACAGCACAGGAACACTCTTCTTTACCACCCCGCAGGATGCATGGCAGTGGCTGGAGATGCGCCAGGCGGGGACCAGGCGGAGTTCTGTGGAGAGGGGGTCCCCTGACCATACGAGCCCACCGAGGGTCCTCTCGTCGCCGAATCACCGCCTTGAGCGGGATAGAGCAGTGCAGGCGGTTGCAGAGATCAGTCGGGGTGAGACCAGCCCGACTTCCGCCTCTACTAGCCGGGCGCTTGGTGGATCCGAGACCTCTCCGGCTGGAAGTACGTATGGAGAATCTGACACTGAACTGCCGGTGATCACTCCGCAGACGGTGGACTTGCTTGGCTGAACTGAAAATTGGTGACCGGGTGAGATGGACTTGCAACATTGGTCAGTATTGTCTGCTGAAGAGGCTGGGATTTGCGAGAGGAGGGGAGGGGGCACCAATTGATCAGTACTGAGGGGAACCTCCTGGTTGGTGCAGAATGGGGGGGGAGGCCGGGAGGGGCTTTGGGTCCCATGGGTCGGCACACGTCTCACTACCTTTTTGCGTACGATTAATGGCTATATTAGTTTGGATGGGAACTAGTTTCGGGGAACCTGTCCTTGGGAGTGGTAGTTGGGGAGTTTGGGGGAAAGGGGGGGGAGGAGGTTGCAGGGACCAAGCATGCCGCTGGGGGAGATGCGGAGGATAGCATACATACACCCACACCATCGGAACCGCCGTAGGTATTAAGTGCCTGTCCTGGAACATTAGGGGGATGCACACTATGACGCGACGCCACAAGATTCATGCCTATCTAAGGAGAAGATGGGTGCAGATTGCACTATTACAAGAGAGACACTTATCTAAACAAGAGGGATTGGCTTTGCAGCGGAGATGGCGGGGCCAGGTGTTCTGCACAACATACTCAGCTTTTGCGCGGGGCACACTGATTTGGATCAGGGCAGGGGTGCTGTTCCAGAGTACTGGGCAGTTGATTGACCCTGAAGGCAGATATGTTGTGGTGACGGGGCGCTTGGATGGGAAGGACATTGTACTAGGGAGTATATATGCCCCTAACTCCGATCAAGCCTCATTTTTTGCTCACCTATCGGGGAAATTGGCGCCTCTGCTGACAGGGTCCGTGCTACTGAGGAGCGACTTTAACTGCATCACCGACGTTTCTCTAGGCCGCTCCCACCCTCCCCTGGTAGATGCCCCAGTACATAGACTGGCTGCGGCGCGGCGAGCTTGGCAACAACAGTGGGGACTGACTGATACATGGAGGGCTCATCGTCCCACAGACAGGGACTACTCTTACTTCTCGTCACTACACGACCTCCATGTTCGGTTAGACTCGATCCTTTGCTCTCCAGACGTACATGGAGGAATGGCACATAGCGAATACTTGGCTAGAACAACATCTGATCATAACCCGCTACTGGTGATACTACACTGGGTACGGAATCGTCCTGCCATTCCCACGTGGCAACTCAGACCAGACACCCTAGAGGATCCGGTGTTCCGGGATACTATAGGGTCGGCCATAGAAGACTATTTTAGGGTTAATGTTAATACAGCGTCTTCTTTGCTGGTTGAATGGGATGCTTTTAAGTCGGTGATTAGGGGGCGCTGCATAGGAGAAGTGGTCGGAGTGCGTAAAGTGCTGTTACGAGACGTGCTGGAGGCGGAACGGAAGTTGCGCGACGCGGAGAAGGAGCGCCCGGAACACCCGGACAGGCAAGCTGCATTGCTTGAGGCCCGAGAGGAGCTAGCGGTTCAATTGGAGAGATTACGCTGTTTCGATTATAAGGCCTACACGGACAAGGCACACGCGGAGCGCGACAAGTCGGGAGCACTGCTGGCCTGGCTCGCCAATCGAGCGCGTAGAGGGACGATGATTTTAGAACTGAGAGGCCAGGGAGATGAGGTGTTCTACACCCAGCGAGGTATCAATGACCAATTCTTACAATATTACACCGCGCTATACCGGAGTAGGCCGGGTCCTGGACTCCCTGGTGACGAGGGATTCCTGCCGGGAGCAGGTCTTCCTAAAATTGAAGCAGAGGAGGCCATAGCCCTTGGTAGGGACATTGAGACGGGTGAAGTGCGCAGCGCTATAAAACACATGGCCAGGAACAAAACGCCGGGCACAGATGGGCTACCAGTGGAATTTTACGCGGCCTATGCCGATACCCTGGTTCCCTGCCTGGTGGCAATGTATAATAGAGCGCGACATGAGGGCGTCCTCCCTCCTACCACGCGCAAAGCCATCATAGTCCCCCTTCTCAAACCGGGCAAACCCGCCTGGGATCGCTCCTCGTACAGGCCCCTCGCGATGCTTAATCTAGACTATAAGATCATAAGTCTGGTACTGGCCGGTCGTCTGGTGCCTCATATGATGACGATGGTCCACAGGGATCAAGCCGGATTTATACCATCGCGGAATACAGCGATGAATGTTCGCTGACTCATTTGTGTCTTGGGGTCCGACACCTATGATACAGAGAAGGCCTGCATTTTTGCGGTCGATATTGAAAAGGCCTTTGATAGCCTGGAGTGGCCTTACCTTTTTTACGTTTTGCGGGAATTCGGCTTAGGAGAACGCTTTATACGGTGGACGGCGCTGTTGTACAGTGCTTCCACTGCCAGGGTCCGGACAGGGGGTTTGATTTCTGCTGCCTGTGAGGTTGCTCGGGGGACGAGACAAGGGTGCCCGTTATCCCCCCTACTATTTGCTCTGGCGATGGAGCCCATGGCTGCACACGCTAGGACGGGACGATATTACTCCGGACTATTGGTGGGGGGACAACTACAGCATATAGCGTTGTATGCGGACGATCTACTCATGTTCCTACTAGACTCCGGGGATGCACTTCGAGGAGCGAAGGATTTGTTGGAGACCTTGGGGAGAATGGCGGGACTGCGGGTGAATTGGGCCAAGTCGTGTTTGTTCCCCACCAAGGCGGGAAGAGTGGACCAGCAGAGTGAAGGGGGAGTTCCCTGGGAACCCCGTTGCTTGCCGTACCTGGGGACCCAGATTTACCACGACCCTGACGATCTTTTGGAAGGCAATGTGGGACGAGCGTTGCGCAGTGCCAAAACCTGTTTAGACTTTTGGGGAACTCTTCCGTTATCTGTTGCGGGTAGAGTTGCTCTGGTGAAGATGGTCACTCTACCCAGGTTCCTCTATTATTTTGGGACGCTCCCCATCTGGATCCTAAGTAAGTTTTTTTACCCAGCTTAATACCTTGATTACCGGATTCCTGTGGGGGGTTGGGAGAAGGAGGGTCGCCCTGACCACCATGCAACGGCCCAGGGCGGAGGGAGGCCTTGTGTTGCCGGACCTTGAGGCCTATTATCATGCCGCACAACTCCAATGGTTTACGAAATGGGTGGTGGGCCACATCCGGCATCCGGAGGCCATGGGAGGGTCGGACCCGAGTTGGCGACTTTTGTCCTGTGTTCTCCTGCGAGTACCACTAAGGGATGGGCTAGTGCCACCAGATCTACGCGTAGTGCGACAGTGTTGGACACGCATGACCAGGAGGGCGCGCGTCAAGACCACGTACGCGCCCGAGATCCCGCTGGGGATGTGCGAGGTGCTGCCCCATGGGGGTGACTGGAGTAAGCTGCAGTCCTGGGAAGAGGCGTGAGTCATCACATTAGGTGACCTTTACGAGGATGGCAACCTCCTCCCTTTTAACTATCTCCGGGAGCGCCAAGACTTACCGCCAGGAGATTTTCTATTTCATGCGGCCCTGACAGCTGTCAGAAGGCACTGGCGGAGGGGCCTGGCGGAGCCTGACACGTTTCTCGCCTGTCAGTACGTAGTGATGGCAGCGGGAACTTTTCAAGCGGTACTTGTCTCTATCGGCGGATTACCCAGGACTTGTGTCAACCCTTAATAGCGTTGCGACTCAAATGGGAGGCGGACCTGGAGGAACCTATTGGGGAAAAACCTTGGGGGGGCAGTTGTTGAGAGGGCGTGGAAAAGCTCTCGGAATGCGCGCTTTCAGCTGATCCAATTTTATGTCTTACATAGGGCGTACCTAACACCTGGCAAAGTTAACGACTATTTTGGGGCGTCATCCACTTGTCCCCGTTGTAATCTCGAAGGGGCGAGGTTTCTACACATGTTCTGGGCCTGCCCACAGCTGGGGGACTATTGGCGAGGGGTGATGACTGCGCATGCAACTGTGACGGAGAAGGATATAGTTATGACGCCCCGGGTTTGCTTATTGCACTGGTTCCCGCACACTGCCAAGAACAAAGTCACCAGCAAGTTCATTGATTTGGGATTAGTCCTGGCAAAAAGAGAACTTACTACTCACTGGAAGGCGAGGCAAGGGCCTACGCTAGCGCGCTGGCGTAGGGAACTCGTGAAGTGGGCAGAGAGTGAAGGGAACTACAGGCTGGGCATGGCCAGGCGCAATGGGAGCGAGAAGACCATGGAAATGGCTCGGGCGTGGGTGGCGCTCGTGGACCTGCTTAAGCACCCAACTGAAGATGGCGAGAATCTACTTGATGGGGTGGAGGGCGCTCAGGCTGAATGCGCGACCGCCCCTTGATGGCAGAGAGGCATGGTGCGACCGCTGAGGGCCCTGCAGAGACTTTCCCCCGATATTCCCGGACTGCCCTGGATTGGGGCCTATGAGGCAGGGATTCTGGTGAGTGGTGCAGGAGATCTGGTCGACTCCTTGAGTATTTTAACGGTTAGCGGCATGCTTGGGGGAGAGAGGGGGGGGTGGATGGGGTGGGGGGGGCTTTGTTTGGGTGTTTTAGGGACCGGGAGGGTGGGGTGGGTATTGGGAGTTTCTTATTTGAATCTACAATAGTGGACTGTAACATGCCTGGAGACGAATCGAGCTGTATGCTGGAATAACTACGGGAGGATGGCCGGGAATTGGTGAGGCACTTTTGGAGACCCCTTGAAGGAATTCTTGGCTTGCTGCCTGCTCTGAGATGGACGCAAGAATACTAATGTCTGTAATTGTAATACATGTCCCCATCCCAGCTATTTTCCTATGGTGCCCATGGGGCTGTTTGTATGGCTTTTTCGGAAAACCAATAAAGATTTGTTAAAAAAAAAAAAAAAAAAAAATGGGCACCACACTAGACAGATCCAGTCACCGATACGCCCAAACGGGCGCATTGTCTACTGCAGGGAAAAGTTGGCTACAATCTAGAGGACTGGTGGACATTGGGCAGGTGGCTCACCCACAATCCTCTCAATTTTCTTTCTATTCTACATGTTAGGCACGACTGAACTGAACGGCTTAGTGGGTGAGGTAGACATCATTCCGGCAGCGCTCTCGGACCACGATGCGGTGATAGTGACTCTTCGGGTACCCCCGACACATAGACAGAAAGGGGGATGGCGACTTCGGGAAAACCTGTTGCACAGAGAGGGGGTGACGAAACAGCTCCATAAATGCATTACAGACTACCTAGAACTGAACGACTCCCCGGACATTTCCCTGCCCACTTTATGGGCGGCCCTCAAAGCAGTGGTGCGTGGGGAACTGATCGCCATCTCTGCAGCTGAGAATAGGGAGCGTAAAGATAAACGGGAACAGCTCACGGCTCAAGTGCTAGAGCTGGAAAGGGTACACAGCAGGACCGGCGCACAGAGTTTGGCGCCAATTGAAGGCGGCACGGGCCCAACTTGCAGGGCTCGATTTGGATAGGGCCGAATACGCGGCCCTTCGGCTCAGACACTCGTACTATGTCGGTGGGGACAAGACGGGGCGTATGTTGGCGAGTAAACTCCAGGCCCGTACCCAGCAAACGAAGGTCCAGTCTCTCCAGAATGCCGAGGGGGAGGTGGTGGAAGGGGACGCCGAGATTGCGAGGGCTTTTCAGGAATTCTACTCTGCCCTTTACCAGAGGGACACACACCCAGGCCCCAGCATAGACGCATAGCTACAGGGAGTGAACACGACAGCACTAACTAAGGAGGGGGCGGACACCCTGGAGGCACCGATTCGGATGGAGGAAGTTATAGGGTCAATTTCCCGCCTCAAGATTTTGAAATCGCCGGGTCCGGATGGGTTCTCAGCGGGTTTTTATTTTTTTTAAAAACTTTATTTTTCATTTTGTAACAATAAAAACATATCGTCAACGATGCAGCATATAGGGGCATACCTTTGATGTAGTTGTTGATACTCGGTACAGGTGGCAGCATTGGAGATAGAATGGCGCAATAGGGGTACATATTCATCCATAAGTATAACACAGTGAGGTACAAGCATGGGATATACCAAACACACACAGGCTGTTCACTGCTGAAATTAATTCTCTCGCCCCCCCATTATCATCAGGCTGGCCTTCCTCATCCGACCCGCTTTCCCCGCTCCCTAAAGTATTGTGGGCGGAGGTCTCTCCCTCCGTCAGCCCCGAAGTACACATTTCTCGCCAGTCCATCAGGCCTGCTTGTAGTTTCTTGTCCCTACGGGTACGTTTCATATGTGCTTCTTCGGCTAGTGACCACTCTCGCACATCCTTAAGCCAGACCGGCAATTCCGGGCCTTTCTGTCCCATCCAGGTTATGGCCACCCTACGTCTAGCTAGCACTAGCATTAATTGTAGCAATTTATATGGAATTTTCCTTTTCTTGGGCTTCCTTACGGATGCTAGTAGGCAACACAAAGGCTCTGGTCGCAACTGAAGGACCGTGGCTTCACTAATCTTACTGACCACCCCCGTCCAGAACTGCCTGACTACTGAGCACTCCCACGCCAGGTGCAGAAAGTCCGCTTTTTCTATGGCGCACCTCGGGCATCTATCATCCCTGTCACGTGAAATGCGTTTTAATGTTACTGGGGTTAAGTAAGTGCGATGTAAGAAATTGAAGTGCGTCAGTTTAAATCTGGCATTGCAGGAGACAGTGCGTGTAAGGGTGCCTATGTATGCCCACCGTTTCTCTTCCAACTGGGCGCCTAGATCCTTCTCCCAGGCAGCACTGGACGGCAGCCCTGGACGGCGGTACTGGGGGCATGGAGTCCTGTTTCATGGCTTTATAGAGGAGAGAGATCAGTTTGCGACCAGCACCACACGTAAGCAGGATATCTAATGTTTGTGTCAGATGTGGAATGTCTGGGTATTGTGGCCAGGTGACCTTTACCACCTCCTGGATACTTCTGTAGTGTAAGAAGTGCCCCTGCCCGAGGCCAAAGCTCTCCTCCGCCTGTTCATAAGTGATAAATGTCTCATTGGGGAAAAGGTCAGCAAGAATCTCGCAGCCACCCTCCCTCCCGGTTTGGAACAACCTATGCATTCCCATGTCTGTAAAGGGGGCCAGTATCCAGATCTGTAGCTCCCTATGAAATGGTGCTTTCCCTAAGACCTTCTCAACGAACCGCTGCCACATGTCGGCCGTGTGTCTCACCACGTAGGGGAGAGTTGCCTCCGCTCCCCTGCATTAGCGCTGTCTGAAGTGCCAGGGTATCCGCCCTGCCGGACAGAAGGCGTTTCCCCCAATTGTCCGCGTCAGTCAGCCAGTGGGCCGCAGGTTGCAATTGAGCGGCATAATAATATAGGTCAAAGCGTGGAGCCTCCAAGGCACCCTTTTCATAGCTGCGTATGACAGTGTTTAGGGCTACCCTACTTCTCCGTCCGGCCCAGAGCAGGGACGTGAGAATCATATTCAGGGTCTTGAAGACGCGCATTGGTAACAGGCATAGCGAGTTCTGGAGGACATATAGGGTCCTGGGAAGCATCACCATCTTGGAGATGGCCAGCCTGCCCATCAATGACAGTGGAAGAGTATTCCAAAATGTCACCGAATGCTGTAGGGACGCGAGTACCCGGTCTATGTTCCTGGCCAGTGCTTGTGTGTCTGTCGGCGCAACCTGTATCCCCAGGTATCGGAAACCCGCCTGCTCCCATCGCAGTCCCACGTTCAGGAGATCTTCTAGGGCCACCGAAGCTAGTCCCGCCAATGGAAAGATCAGTGACTTATTACGATTGAGCCTCAATCCAGATACCTCCCCAAATCTATCCAATTGACGCAGCAGTTCAGGCAGTGCGTCCCGGGGGGAGGCCAAATAAAAAAGGGCATCATCGGCATACAGGGAAATAACGTGGCTCGTGTCACCTACTCTAATTCCCCACTGATCCATTTCCGCTCTGACCCGGACCGCAAATGGTTCTATGGCTAGGGCGAACAATAGGGGCGAAAGGACACCCCTGGCGAGTGCCCCTACTCAGCTGCCATTCTTCTGAGCGCCCCCCCAAATCCAGCGACAGAATCTGGGTCCCAGCCCCACAACCCTCAGCACCTCCAAAAGGTATCCCCAGTCTACCGTATCAAATGCCTTGGCTAGGTCGATGGAAACGAGTACCATCTGTTCCTCCCGATCACGTTCTTCATGCATTACATGATTAAGCCGGCGCAGATTTATAGCCGTGTTCCGGCCTGGGATAAAACCACATTGGTCCTGATGCACCAAGTGCGGCATATATGGCCCTAAACGGGAGGCCCCGGGGACTTAGCCCTTGGTAAGTGCTGCAGCGCAGAGTGCACCTCCTCCAACGTTAGGGGCTCTTCAAGCTCTTTCCGTACCGATTCAGGGATAGACCATAGGGTCAGGTTGTGCAGATAAGGGAGATAAGCTGATGCGCTAACTGCTGGGTCCTCGGCATATACTGTCTGCAAATGGGATTTCAAGACTCGCAGCCTCTGAGTGGATCAGGACACCAGTGGGCTCCCGCAGAGCCACGATTGCGACAGGGGCTTGTTCTCGTCGGAGAATCCAGGCCAACAAGCGACTTGATTTGTCCCCTTCCCTATGGAGGCGTTGTCTGTATTGTGTGAGGGTATACTTGTCGAGCCTGTCCCAAATGTCATGGATGCGCTCTCGAATGCCGCGCTCCCTAGTCCCGTCCGGAGCGTCCGGAGCGTCTCGGATCTGTGCCTCCAGGAGGTTTCGCTCCTTCTGTGTGCAGCTCCCGTTGGAGCTGCTTGCGGACCCCACATGTTAGACTCAAGCAGGCACCCCTCACCACCGCTTTCAAGGCCTCCCACTTCGTGGCTCTCGACAAATCGGGTCCCTCCCAGTTTAGGTCGATATAATCCGTTATTGCAGATTCTATGTGTTGCTTCCCTACCGGGTCCTCGCGTACCTCCGGCGGTAACCTCCAAGTCCGGGGGCGACGAGCCGGGGCCCCCCATTCAACCACGCAAGCCACAGACGAGAGATCAGATAGGAAACGCGCCTGATGTGTCACCTCAAAGGTCATAACAGTGTCTGGGTTCGCCACTAAAATCCTGTCCAGCCGACTGTGAGTGTTATGAGTGGGGGAGAAACAAGTGTACACTTTCTGGGTTGGGTGTCTCTGACGCCATACGTCCTGGGCCCCTATATTCCCCATATATTCCCCCCCCCCGTGAAGCTCCCGGAGCTTCACTGTCATCCTCGGCTTCGTGCCCTTGCCAGGTGGGAACCTGTCGAGATCAGGATCTAGCACACAATTAAAATCTCCCACCCAGATCAATGGGACTTCTAGTTCGACACCAGGACCTCCTGCAGGGCCTGAAAAAAGTCTGGGTCGTCCGTATTTGGGGCATAAGTATTCAATATGGCAATGTCTCGTCCATCTAACTTAACTCTGAGGAGTATGCATCTCCCATGAACGTCAGCTTCCATATACTGAAGGGCAAATGGGGTCCCCGGGGCCACCCACACAAGGACTCCCCTGGCATAAGTAGAGTGAAGAGTGGAAAACCTGCCCCCGCCACTTTTTCGCCAGCCTCTGAGCTCCTTCATTGAGATGAGTTTCCTGGAGGCACGCTATCAAGACCCGATGTCTCTGGAGAAAGGACAGCACCCTATATCTTTTGGTACATGTACCCAGCCCTCTCATTTTCCAGCTTAAGAGTTTAAACCCCATTGGTGGTATAACAACCGGCCTCTATGTGCTTCCCCTCCTGAATAGCCACATACAACCTGTTCCCCACATGCTGCATAAACAATACACAAATAAACCAAAAAAAGACCCCCCATGAACACCCTCCCACAAGCAATGTGCTTACAACTATACATGCATAAATGCTCTTCCCATGCTGGTGCCAGGACGTGCACAGCTGCCCCATCAGCCCAACAGAGGCTGAAAACTACCCTCAAAGAAAAAACAAATTCTAACTCCCACCCCAGCCCAGTCGCCTCGGAGCAGGTATCAATGCCCTGAACCACCCAGTTCTATGTTTCTGATATAACAGAGCCAGTCCTCTTCTCAAACCCAGCAGAACGTACGGGGTATCCGAGCAAATACTTGTTCCGCCCCGATCCGCCCTCCAAGAGTCTCCCCCAGAGGTACATATCTAAAAGCGCAGCACCAGAGTCCCAGAGAGTCAATTGCCACTAGGCTATCAATCTAGAACCCCCATACCTCAAAAAAACATTACTTTCATGGCAGGTCTGGAGTGGGTGTAGGAGGGTCTATAACAGTTTCCGGGACCACATGGTTGGTCGGACTCGGTCTCAGGCACTAGTCCCACATCTGGAGTGTCCGTCAGTTTGTGGAGGAGAGTCGCCGGAGTCCGAAGATTCCACTCGCAGGGCTCCATCATCCCCCACCGTGATTCTCTGTCTATCCACTTGGGCACCGCTGGCAGACCGATTCCTGCGCCTGCCCCTCCGATTCCTCGGGGGCCTGGTCCCCCATGTGCTCCGGGAGCCCCTTCGCCCCTGCTCCGGGAGCGCCTCTCCTCTGATTTCTAACCAATCCCACACTTCTTCTGGGGGGTCGAAGAAGTGGGCTTTTCCCTGGGATATCACCTTTAGTTACGCGGGGTATAGTAACATGTACTGTAGGTGTAGTTCACGAAGCTTTTGCTTGATGCCGAGGAATGATTTCCTCTGTTCCTGTACCTGGCGGGTATAGTCCGGATATATTGAAACTTTTGCATTGTCATAGGTGAGATCTGGCGCTTCTCTCGCGGCTTTCAAAATACAGTCCCTGTCCCGGTAGATCAGGATTTTGGCTATAAGGGCCCTGGGGGGGCGCCCCCAGTGGCGGCGGAGGGACCAGCGCCCTATGGGCTCTTTCCACCACAAAGACCTCTGAAAGACCCGTGGGGCAGAGCTTGGTGCGTATCCAGTTCTCCAAAAAACGCTGAGCGTTGCCCTGCTCTGCGCGCTCCGGAATGCCCAGAACCCTGATATTACTGCGGCGGGCCCTTCCTTCTGCTTCCTCCGCTCAACGCTCCAACGCCCCGGTGGTGTTAGTCAGCTGGGAGACCTGCTGCCTCAGAGACGCCACTTCTCCCTGAAGCTGCACAATGTCCCCCTCCGCCGTTGAGACCTTGTCCGCTACTTTCCGCAGGTCCGCCCTCAGCAGATTTACATAGATGGAGACCGTTTCAATCTGCTTTTCCAAGGCGGTCCGGGACCCCTGTATGGCTTCCAGGAGCTCCGCTCGGGATGGTTCATTAGCGGCGTCGCCAACTCCCTCCAGGCCTGTTTGACGGGTGATCTGTTGCGTGGGGAGGCGTTGGGTAGTATACTGCGTAATTGTGTTGGGGTTGGAGGCGCGGAGCAGTTTGTCTTTACCCATGATTCAGGACTGCAGGACTCTCTCCGAAGCCCCCACAGTGCCGGCGTTTCGCTTGTTATTCTCCCTCTATAGCGTACCGAGTTACAGGAGTGGCAAAATTATGGCTCCTCCGCAGGCGTCCAGATAGCGTGGCAGTCTGAGTCGGCGGCCGGAGGGCAGCCGTCCTCGCCCAGTGCAGTTGGGGACCTCAACCCAGGCACACCCCAAAGCGTAGGCAGACGTAAAGGTCCCACAGAGTCCCCGGGCTGCTCACCTCAATATGTCTACTGCTCCGCTGTCCGCAGAGCAGCGATCCGTTCACTCTGCATGCCGGCAGTAGCGTCCGCAGTTCACTCCGACATGGCCCCCGCCTCAGATGCGATCCTCGGGCGCGAAGATGCTGCAGACGTGGCATTGCAGGAAAGCCTCCCGCTCCAGCTATGCCACCAGTAAGTGAACTCCAAGGTCCCCGCAGAGGTCAGGTACCTCCAGGGCATCCAATAGGGCGGAGGCCAGCGATGCAGACCGCCTCAACGAGCGTCCCAGGGGCCGGCCGCCGCCGGTGTAGTCCCTCCGACAATAGGGTGGTCCCAGATCCACAGCGTCACACCAGCCCTACCCCAGCGGGGCTCCAGATTCACCACGCAGGGTGCTCCCAGTGCCCAGGGGGCCCCCCACCGCCGGCACCAGACTCCCCAGGAGCTCCACAGGGAGATGACTCCGGCCGCTCAGTGTCGTCGCACCTCGGGCTCACAAAGGCCACGGCCTCGCGCCGCTTTCAGCAGGGGTCGCCGTGCTCGATCTTCGTGGTCCGCCCTCACAGCATACCCCTCAGGAACAGGGAGTAGGCCGTATCCGCCCGACTCCCGGGGATGGCCGCCGCAGATCAGGGCCCCTCCGGCACTCCGTCGCCGAAATGACTCGCGGCTCACCCCCCGGCCTGAGTCGCACTCAGGCGCAGGTCCGATGGCGCAGGGGACCCACTGCACTCCGGGAGGCCACCGATGTTAATGGAGACCTCCTACGTCTCCATCAGGGTCCTCGGAGTACCCGAGTATGGGATCGCAGTCTCAGAGGGCCAGCCGCATCTCAGCCGGGCATAGGCCGTATCCCTGGCCTCGCGTAGTCCGCCCCCTCCACGCAGTCACCAGGGAGCTCGGCCCCAGCGTCCTGGATCAGGTCATGTATCGGGCTCTCCCTTCACAGGGGGCCCCCACCGCTTGCAGGGCCCCAGCTCCGGTCACAGAACAGCCGTGGGCGTCCGGGCGAAGGATTAAACAGGATTTTAGCGACAGGCCGGTCGGGAGCTGAAGGAGCTCACGTCCTGTCGGCCATGTTGCTTGGCCACGCCCTCCTCGGCGGGTTTTTATAAATCTTTTTGCCAGCTCTTAGCCCCGGTCCTGACGCGGCTTTTTAACTCCTTCACTGGCCCTGGTACAATCCCTCCTGATATGCTTGCGGCTTCTATAGTGGTGCTTCCCAAGCCCGGAAAGGATGAAACCCTTTGCGGCTCCTATCGCCCGGTGTCCCTTCTCAATGTTGACTTGAAGCTGTTCACGGGGGTTTTAGCGGCCAGGCTGGGCCCACTGATGCCGGGCATCATCGAACCGGATCAGTCCGGATTCATTCATAACCGACAGAGTAGTGATAATACCAAACGCATCCTTCATCTCGTCGACAAAGCCCATCGCATGAACATGGACGCCCTTCTGCTGATGGTGGATGCCGAAAAGGCATTTGACCGGGTGGAAGGGATTTTTTGGATAAGACTCTAGCTCACTTTGTCCTCGGAGACCGGTACAGAGCCTGGGTGATGAGCTGTTATAGCGCGCCCACGGCGACAATCAGGGTGAATGGGATATCGTCTAGTCCTTTTGAGATTCAGCAGGGAACGAGGCAAGGGTACCCGTTATCGCCTCTTCTCTTCGCGCTTTATATTGAACCATTGGCACAGAAGATACGGGACAACCCCGATATTCTGGGCATCCCCTTTGGCGGGGAAAGACACTCAGTGAGCCTCTATGCGGATGAGATCATTGTGTCCCTGGCGACGCCGGAGCGATCAGTGCCGGCATTTCTGCACGAGCTGGAGTCCTTTGGACAGGTCTCTGGTTTTTGGGTAAATGTCGGAAAGTCAATGATTCTCCGATTGGACCAGCTAGGGGGGACGTCGGGGGCAGGAAGGGAGCCCTATGCAGTGATACAAGCAATGGAATCGATACCATATCTGGGGCTTGAATTGGCCCCGTCCATACTTCAGACGGTCACGCTAAATTACTCCAAACTAGTCGCCCAGGTCACTAGGGAGCTCCGACACTGGAAACATCACCAGCTGTCGCTGCTGGGACGGGTTGCAGCAATCAAGATGTCCATCCTTCCCAAAGCGCTGTACTTATTCCAGACGTTACCGGTCTGGCCCCCATCGGGAACTATCCACAAACTACAGCAGGCGATACAGCAGTTCGTATGGGCGGGGGCGCGCCCACGTCTCCGAAGGGACCTAAGCTATAGGCAGCCTGAGGAGGTAGGCCTGGGGATTCCTAATATGCTGGAATATTTCGAGCGGCCCAATTAAGGTACTTAGTAGAGTGGAGTCGAACGAAATCCGAAAAGAGGTGGCTGTTCAAGGACAGGGCACTAGCGAAACTCTCTCTATGGAAAGTCCCCTTCTTGAAGAGGGCAGATAGGCCACTGAATCTCCGGGGTTCACCCATAACGAATACCTTATTGCGAGTTTGGGACGGGGTGGCCACTAGACGGGGCTTGACATCCTTCCCCTCCCCCATGACTCCCTTATTTGATAATCGGGAGTTTACGCCAGGGATGACGGAAAGGGCGTTCGCGGCATGGAGAGAGACAGACTGCAAAGCGGCAGGGCATTTATTTGACCTGGAGGGGATACTTCCATTTCTTGATGTGCATCAGGTTTACGACCTCTCGGAATCAGAAAGGTTCCAGTACCTCCAAATTCGCCACTGGCTTCTTCAGCCGGAGGTACAGCCAAAAGTGAGTAGGACATTGACAAAATACGAAAAGTGGCTGGTGACGAAACATACTGACAAGAAAATGATCTCTGAATTGTATGATATGTTGCGTCCGCCAGCCCCTGCACAGCCCACTGCCGGGCAGAAAAGATGGGCGGGAGAGCTGGGAAGGGACCTTACGGAGAAGGAGTGGAGAGACCTATATTATAGGGCCAACCACACGGCACGCAACACCGCTAGCAGGGAATCCGCTGTCAAGATAGCCATGTACTGGTACTTGACGCCGGTACGATTGAACAAAGGGAACCCAGACCGTAGCCCGACTTGTTGGCGGGGCTGCGGGGAGGAAGGGACACTGGTGCACTTGTTATGGGACTGTCCGGAGCTGACGGGTTACTGGACCAAGATACTGGATGACGTGGACCGACAATTCGAAACAGAAATACCGAGGTTCCCAGCCTATGTGGTGTTGGGACTGCCTAACCCGTTGACTTACCCTTTGAAATCTAGAAGGGGAAACGGATGGGACTAGCACTAGGGGCAGCTACTCAAAACATCTTAACACATTGGGGGACACAGACACGACCGACATACACGGGGTGGTTGCATAGATTGTGGTACATTTTGGGGATGGAGCGGATTCATGCTTCCCTCACTAACTCTGCGGGGGGATTCAGAGAAACTTGGCAGCCGCTAGTGTCCTTATTGGCTACCGAAATGAACGAAATTACCTGCCCGAAGTATCGTTTTCTCAGACTCACAGACACAGACGAGCCACACAGGAATCCCTGATTGGAACTCAGGACGTTGACCTCCATGTTGGTCAAAACTGAGAAAGGTCCTAAGCACACCAGTTCGTGGGTGGGACGGGGGCGGTCGTTGTTGTTTTTCTATTTCTCTGACATTGTTGTGTAGGGAAAGCCTCGTGATACGCTGCAGCAGGTAACAATCTCAAAGACGTACCCTATGGACATTGGAAGGCTCGCACATAGACAACCCTTGCTGAAATGTATGCCCAGGAAGGGGGGTAACAGACGTTGGGTACGGGTTTATCAGATGTAAATGTGGTTTCCTAATTGCAGAATGTCAATAAAAACAAAGTTAATCATAAAGAAACAAGCTAACAATGTGTACACAAACATCGAAACACATATACATACACACTCCTTTAAGGTAAGACCTCTCAACAGTTTAAAAAAAAAAAAAACGTACTCCACGAGGTAAAGACTCCACCTGTAACTCCATCCAAGCAGTGATACCAAAGTAAAAAAAAATCTGAAGTAAAAATAACTGTGTGTTAGTGTGTGTGTGTTAGTGTGTGTGTGTTAGTGTGTGTGTGTTAGTGTGTGTGTGTTAGTGTGTGTGTGTTAGTGTGTGTGTGTTAGTGTGTGTGTGTTAGTGTGTGTGTGTGTGTTAGTGTGTGTGTGTTTTTCATTCATTCATTCATTCTCTACAGGATACAGGTGTGAATCTGAGACAACTGCTTGATGGGTTCCTACATTTGTTGCCAATATTCAGGCGCTACCTGCAGGTCATAGGTTCCATTGCTATTAAGAAAGTTCAGTAGGTTAAGCACATGCTGTATAGACCTGCATAGGTTTGAATCCCTTCAGCGCAGTCAAAAAAAAATACCATTCGTGGGGTAGTAATGGACACCGTTTAAGCAACAAAAAACATTTTGTGTTGTGAACCTAATAACTAGCCAGAGTTATTCTTCACCTAAACCTATAATCTATTACCATATATTTAGCAATTGGGAAATTCTTTTTTTCTTGCTTACCCTGAAGATAGGATGAAACCCATCTACCACCATTTCTGCCCTCTCTGGTCGTTGTATACACAATGTGTTGACTTTAATGTGGAAAATAGTTAGCCTCCTCTGAGGTGAGGACAATGAAGTGTCTTTTTAGATCGAGCCTAGCGCAGCGCGCATGCGCTTCTCTATGGGGAGGCCTCTTGGAATCACTCCAGACTTTCTCCAAACTTGTCCGTGTGGTTTTTCAATTTCCACACATTCTATTGGCCTTTGCGTGTGGCTTTCAAAAATGAAAGCACGCAATTGGCCAAAGGCGGGTGCATGTTTCACCTTTTCTGTAAATGTTCACTCCCACGGCCTCCAGCTGTCGGGAGCGAGCAGCGGCGCGCAGGGTGCCAGCTGCATTCCTCATCGTGGGTCATTAAACAGAGCTCGGGCGCTTTCACTTTCGCGGCCGCGCTTGTCTTGGCTTGCCTCAAAAGCAGACCCCACCCACCCCCAACACAGCATCGAGCAGCGCTCACCGCGCGCCTTCATTTATTTATCAGCGCCCGTATGTTTTTTTTATACACAGCATTGCCCGCTTTACGGCAGCCACGCTTTGTTTCATGAAGCTCAGCGGGCGCCGTGTTGGTAAAAGAATGCAGGCTGCTGCTGCTACAACAACCATCTAAATCTTTCCTTTAATCTAAACATGTCTGCCGTGATGCGATTCTTCTGTTTGCAGGTACGTGTGAGCTGTGAAGAAAGCGCCTCAGGCTACAAGCCGTCTGCAGCCACAGAGCACAGCCTATCATCAAGGGGCTCTGCGTCCTGCCCGTTACTGCCTGTTACAGTGCTTCTGCGTCCATCGTGTTCACTTCATTTAATTTAAACATGTCCGTCGTGCAGCACTTTTTCTGTTTATAGGTATGGACAATGTGGGCTGTGGCAGGGAGTAGCCCGACTGACTCCAAACTTGCTGAAGTCACTGCACCCCGGACCACGTCTCCCAAGGCATCAGCCAGCTCTCGCAGTGCTCCATCACTTGTTTGTGTACCTCAGCCGGCTCCCGACGCATTGGCCAGCTCTCGCAGTGCTCCATCCCTTGCACAAACAAGTGCCCCTTCCTGCTCACCACCACTCACGGCGCTAAGAACCAACACCCCCAGCGGGGCAGACTCAACACACGAGCCAGGCCCTTACTGGGAATAAAACTAAAACGTCTCCCTCACTCTCGAGGCAAGCTGGGCCGCGCCTAAGAGACGGATCTGTCTTCAAGGCGCTCTGGGCGAGTTCGTGCACATTGTTTTTATTTTTTGGCAGGCTAAGTTCCCAATGTTCACTTTTCACAAGGTTTTCCAGTCTGCCTTTATCCAACTCTTTTGTCTATAGACCAATAAGATTTTCACAGCTTAGCCCGATATTTTTTTACTGTAATCAAACCCGGCCATGTAGGAAAACCTAAGCTGAAATTTTATCTACAAAGCCGAGCTTTTCCAGGTACATTGGTATTTCGCGGGAGAATCGTGCTCCGTCATTTCTGCGAAGTATATACGATATAGGATCACCATATTAAATAGTATTGATTAAAAAAAAAAAAAAAAAAAAAGGATCTAAGCAGTTGCAAAAGTAGCAAACCCAAAACAATTAGAAACCTTTAAAAAGTTCAAACGATTTTAATAAAACCACGCAAGGGTTCAAAAAACAAGCTCCAGTCCCGGGCTGTGAAGGAAGCGCCTCCGGCTCCAAGCCGTTTCTTAGCACATCCATGTACAGAGCACAGCCTATGATCAGGGGGCTCTGCCTCCCCCCTCACTGCCTGTTAAGTATAGTAATTTGGTGCCTTTCACCATTATTTAATATCTCGTGCCATGCCGTCCCTTCTCTATCCCGCCAGTCTCTGAAAACGTTTGCTTTTTTTTATACTCTTCCCCGTCCCCTTTCTTTACCAAATCACTTTCTCCCTTTCTTTCCTCTTCCCCCTTGCCACCCCTTAAACTTCACCCCACATTTCCCACCCCGCCCCTTTCGCTCCTTTTCTCCCTCCCTCATGCCTCCCCCAGGCCCCATGGATATAACCAATTTCAGGGATGTTCTCCAGCCCCTCGAGCTACAGGAAGAGGAGGCCGAGGACCCGAGCAGCCTCTGTTCCCCACGTCATTCGTGTTAGTAACATCACCACCCCCCTCTTCAATGTCAAGCGCATCCCTTTCTTTAAGGAGGTAATGCCAGGGCTGGCGTTGGCACTAGTCAACTGCTAAAATTAGGTGCTTGTTTCCCATTTAGAATAAAATTTTCAAAATATTACTTATAGAAGCATCAAATTCTACAAAACTAATAACACGTCCCATTGGCGAGACCTATTGGCTATGCCAATGCTTGTTTTTAATATATATCTATTTGGCATTTCGCTGAAGTATAAATTGAGGCAGAGGTGCATAGTTGTCTGTATCTGGTTATGATCCATGTTTTTTTTAACCTCTCGCTTATCCCCAGCAAGGGCACTTGACTAAATACAACAGACAAATGGGCTGATGTATGAAAAGGTTTTACCGATTTCTAGCCTATGGGAAAAACGCCAAAATATTTTTTTACTATTGATATCACAATAGCAGTCATAGAGTCCATCTCATCTCTTTGTATTTGATGTGTACTCCAGAATAAAAATGAGGACAACAGAGAATTACCTGAAGAAAAGGGGAAAGTGCCAACAGTGGTGGCAGTGGAATTGTCTTTATTGTATATGGTTAATTAAAACCATTTCAATGTAAAAAAAAAAAAATGCAAGACACGCTTGTTATTTAAAACCACAAGCACAAATCTAAAAAGTGAACAAGAATAAAATAGTGCGACCTATGTTTGTTATAAACAGTTCAGCTCAAGTCAAAGAATTTGCAACAGCTTTAACAAGTGCCCGTAAATTTAGCAAAATTGAAATTTAGCCTAATGTGCTGACCATTAAAGATCTGAATTAAGGTCTGCCTACACACCCTTATATTAACTTTAACTTGCTAAAAACATTTTTCTTAGCAATTTCCTATTAGCCTCCAGCAAAACTGGGCATATACAGACCATGTGCAACAATGTCTTCTTTAAAACCACAAAGTCTCCAATTAGCATCAAACCGTGTTGCTTTCCATCTAGAGAGAAAGTCTTTAGTAGGAAAATTACCTATCCTGTATGAAAGGAATTTCAGCTTCACATGAAGGCATGAAGGCAAAAGTTAGTTTTGAGTTATTGTTATCGACGAGGGAGGACATAGAAATTTAACAGTCAACCATGTGCTTATTTGGCCATAATATCCTTATTGCTCAATTGCAAAACTCTTTTTACGCTCTTGTTAACCATGCATCTAAAGACCGTAGGCAAAGTTGTTGTGACCCACAAATTGGTAAGGCCCAATTGACGATTCTAAATATTTCCGCCTTGGGTTATCGGGTCGAGAATGCACAATTTCTTGCCATATAGCACTGGGACGCCCCGTTGCTAGGGCTGCCATGCGCTTTTACAAACTCTATAACATATGATGAGTCTGCGTATTCTATGAAGCCTCCTTCATCCTTCTGCAAGATTTGATGAATGCACCTTGCTGAGCTACTTGTTTCGACACCAAACCAAACTCCAAGCATATCTGGGCTTGCGTAATGTTCTTTGGCAGTCTAAACAGTTGTTTGAATATGGAGACTTGTATAGAGTCCAATAATGTTATATCCTTCCCTCTGAAGATTTCTAATTAGTATGTCAATGAAGGAAGTTGTTTACTATTCATCACTCTACGAATGGGGTCCGGTGAGGGGCAGCTTAGGTTTTTTGTAGAGCTGCACATGCAAAGAATATTGATCTAGACTTCGACTTGATTTCTTGCATATTCCTTAAAGGAGCCCCGCATATCAAAAGTGATTTCTATAAGTATATTTCATAAGTTTCGCTTCTAACTAACAGGTTGCAGTCTTTTTTTAAACCACTACCAAAGGCCATCACTTTAGTCTTTTTCATATTAATTTCCATTTTATTTGTTTTGATAAAGGCTGTAAGGGCAGTTCTCATTTTCTGAAGGCCAACCAAGGTCCTACTTGGCAACACAATATCGTCTGGATATTGAAGACTTGAAATTGGATTGAAATTTAATCATGACGAATTAAAGATGGGTGCAGTATGCCAGTAATTCAAGTCAGTGATGTATAAATTGAATAATAGTGGCGCCAAAACGCATCCCTGTTTCTGACCAATACTGGTTTGCTTCTTCCTAGTTACAGTAGCTCTGTTGCCCAACTTTACAACGACCCATGTGTCCGTCATGTAGCAGTGATGGTGAACTCTGGTGGTGCTATTCTGAATGACGCTTGGACTGTAAACATCCTCACTACGGACTCCTCAGCATAAACTGCCCTGCCTTCCCACTCCACCACACATTAGATGATTTAAAAAAATAGTTTAGCCGAGGTCAGTAGCGGGCCTATTAGGACCTATCTCGAGGCCTGTTTTTGGATTTTATGGGGCTAAACACTTGCAGTCCCTCACCTTCTTAAAGCATTCAGAGTATACTCAATTAATGCCGGTGTAGCTGATCTCAGCAGTGATGTTTCTTCTACAGTATGTTCCCGTTGATCGGCGTTCTTCTGAAAAACCAGGGTCCAGCTCTACAGATTTAATCCCTGGTTCTGATGAGTGGTCCACCATCTGAGCCTTGTTGCATTTTAGTCTTCAGATTAGCTTCTTGCCCACAGCCATTCCTGACATGCAGGAGCCCATGTTAACGAGTCTCAATATTCTTGCTCACTGGAACACCACAGTGATGCTGGCTGGAACTAGTGTTGATTTGGACAATTACGTGAAATGCCAGTGTGATAATTTGTCCAGAATTACATCTTTACACGCTAATTGATAATCTAATTGTGTGGACAGTGAAATCTTGGGAACATGTTGACAATAGTTATTTCTTAGTGAAATTACAGGTTTTAGCATGCCTTCTGCCTTTAAAAGTTTAGAAGCCTGATTTAGCACTCATGTTCTTTAAGGAGCAACAGGCAAAGTGCATGTCTTGCCTGTGTTTTGTTCATGTCTTGTGTGTATTGCAGCATGGCATGAGCATCGCTCAGCAAACCGAAGCTCGTGCAGCATCAAGGGGCAAAGTGTCTGGGTATCCCACATAAATATTAACATTTCTCACTCAAATTTTGCTGCTTAAACACGGATACCATTCTTGCTGGCACAAACCTTAAAATGAGGGTTGAGTTCGTAGATCTGCAAACAGGCCACCTGTCGCAAAGTAAAGATTTTGCTGCTACAGTATAGCGATAGCCAAGTGAATTTCTTTGTGCTTAGTTTTGTCTTAAAACCTTTTAAGATGGAAGTGATAGACACAGTCCTGGCTATATCAGTAAGAATGGAGCAATGACTGTGTGCATTGTGCCGTTCTCAAAAGAGCCAGGAGAGGGGACGTGGTTATCCAAAAGAATTGTTTGCAGCTTCTAATGATGAATATTAAATATAAGGTGATAGCAGCACTGACTCTTAAATCACTGGTTATTCTGCATGAGCCTGCTGTGAAGTAACTCTACCATATATCATATTTAGTTCTAATCTGTCCAGATCCTTTCACGGATTTCAGTGCTTCCCTAACAACAAATGAGACATGATTGATCTTTCAGTGCTCAGAGGAAAAAAGAGCAGAAGCCACAATAGTCTTACCTAAGCTCATAGCAAAAGAAATCCCCTTCGGACATTATTCAACCCTCATAGAGAAGAGTGGCTCTATATCTCTAGGCTTGGAGGTTGATTGCAATGGCCTGCTGTATACTGTGTGTTCTGGCTTGAGTTGCAGAACCCTCTTCCTTTTGGTTATCCTCTAACCTTGTATCCTTCCCATACCCCTTCCCCATTCTCCACTTGCTCACTCATAATGAACCCAAAGAGCGAGATACCACATATTTTGGAGATCCTAGCCATAAATCTTGTGTTCAGTTTCTTTATGGTTGAAAAGTAGAATGGTGACCCCCGTGTGAGTCTAGACCTCCTCATTGCCGCAACCTGTTTCTTCTCAAGAAGTATTTTAGTAAGATGCCACTGTTGCAGGTCTTGTGGACACTGCAGTTTGGTGAGTTTATGCTTTAGCTCGAACTCCCAGATGAATATTGTCCTTTCTTTTTCGAGGCACTCCCCTTTGCCATCCTCTCTGCTTCCAGGGTCTTTGCCCAAGAGCGTAAGGTATGCTCATTGACTCCTAGTAGGGTTTTCATCACTCTTTCTTGTGACAGACTTGACTTGGTACTTCTTAACAGTGACGTGAAGTGTACGCTGACCTACCCCCTGAGAGGATTATTACCTTGCCAGAGCCTACACAGTTGCCCTCATGGCTTGCTGTGTGAGTGTCCCCTTTTGTCAGGCCATAGATGTGCTACTCTCCTCTCCTCTCCCATCTACATCTAGCACAGTTGACACTGTGAGGCCAAGCTTAATCTGACTGGACATGGAAACAGTTTGTAGGTTCAGCAGCATGATTGACTTAAGCGAATGGCTTTTCTTGCATCAACTACTTGGGGGCTTTGGCGTTTCGGATGTGGGTGCTTACCTGCTGACTTGGGATTCACCAACTTTGGACATTGAAGAATAGGTGGATTCGGGTGTTTTCACACTTCTTAAACCCAAACTACATATTTATTTCTAGTTTACTTTGTCCCCTGAGCATAATCCAAGAAACATGTCAGAGCACATTATTGCAGGCATTACATATGCACAGATGTGGGATATTGCCTGACAGTCCTAAAGATGGACAAGTTGAATTTGTAAGATATTTTAACAGTGTATAAGTTACAGGTATGAAATACATACAGGTAGGTATATGGTATCATCTAATAGTCAAGGTGCACAGCTTGCAATGGTCATAAAGGAGAAAGTTGCAAATGTAAGATGTTTTGACAGGGTATGTGATACAGGCATGGCATTGGTTACATGTAAAAAGCAGATCTCAGGATAAAGGCAGGTTGAGTTTGGGGGACAATGATGGCGACAGGTGAGATTGGTAGCCAAATTGATGGGCTCAGCAGTGGTTTTATTTGGTGTGCTATCAGACCGAAGTAGTTGATCGTGTTGGTATGTGGGGAAGACTGAGAGATGTATCTGAAAGAGACAATTAGTTATAGATTCCTTACCTTATAATTACCCCCAGGCATCAGACTGGATCCGGTGAATTTTTCGTCAGCAGTACCCCTGCGCGTCGGAAGGTGGTGTCGGTCGGTCCAGCGTTCGTCGTTGGCGTCGTGGTCACCGGGATGACGTCGCGGTAGCTACTTAGACGCCGGCCTCGCGCGCTGACGTCAGTTCTTTCCTTTTCCATGCCAGCCAGCGCAGATCCGGAGAGAGCGGTACCTCCAGTCACTTTTTGACTGACTTTTTGCCGACTTTTGTTGACGTCGTTTTTGAGTCTTCGACTCCTGGTGCACGTCAGGGATGCCCGGTTTCAAGGCTTGCGGTTCCTGCCGACAGTTGATGTCGGTGACGGATCCGCACCGCGTGTGCCTGTTATGTCTGGAACTCGACCACGACTCCAAGTTGTGTTCCGCCTGCTGGCCCATGAATCCGAAGTCTTTGCGGCTGCAGTCCCGAAAGCTTCTTGAGGCTCGACAGTCCGCTCCGCTCTAGGTCCCAGTCGCGTGGGAGGTTGAGGGACCGGTCGCGGTGCCACCACCACCAGTCCTCTTCCAAGTCTTCGCACTCCTCCGGTAAGTCGAAGCACAAGAAGAAGTCGAAGAAGCATCGTCACTCTTCGACTTCTCCCCGTCTGTCGGCCGACGCGACAAGGGATGCGGGTGCTGCCCCTTCCGCGGCTCCGCGTGCGCAGCCCGCTGGGTCGACCCTGGGTTTCCCTACCTTTCCGGGACCCGGTGCGACCCCTGCCCAGCTTCAGAGTTTCTACGAAGCGATGCATGCCATCTTTGGGCAGCCCGACTCCGCCGGTGCGCCTTCGGGCCCCGTGGACTCGGCTGGGGGCCCTGGTCCTTCGACGCCGGCGGCTTCGGCCTTGGCACCGCAGGGTTACCTTGGATTCAGGCCTGGATCCAGATCGGCGCCGGTCGACCTGATCACGCCTCCCCGGCACCGATTCCACCGGCACCACGTCCGCAGCCGACACCGGCTGTGTCCCCAGCCGGCGTCGACCCCAGCCTCCACCCCGACGTGGACACGGGGCCGGACCGACGCCGGGTCCGGCGGGTACTTTTGTGCCCCTGTTCCATCCTGGTTCTTTTAGGCCCGATTTGCAACCAGAAGAGGACTGGGAGGGGTCTGGAGACCCTTTAATTGACCAGTTGGAGGCCGGACTGGCGATAGGAGTTGGGGGATGCCAGTGGGCTGGACACTTCCCCAGACCTTGGCATGTTGTCTCCTCCTACCGTGGCTACAGAGGAGGGAGCTTCTTACGCAGTGGTGTTGCGTAGGGTGGCCAAGGCCCTCAACCTCCCCACGGTGGCGGTCAGGACTAATCTCCTGACAGAGGTGCTTCAACCGGCAGCGAGCTCTTCGGAGCCCCTGCTGCCGTTCAATGAAGCCCTCACTGACATCCTTTTGGGCACCTGGTCCAGGCCCAACACAGGGTCTCCTGTGGATAGGATGATCGCCCGACGCCACTACCCGGCTCCGGACGACCCCACTTTCCTCTCCCAACACCCCGCCCCGGAGAGCTTGGTGGTCCAAGCTTCTACGTCCAAAGGCGGCACTACCTGATGGGGAATCCAAAAAGCTGGACCACCTTGGGACTGCGGTCGGTAAACACAGCATGTTTGTTGGGCCGTTACACCCACTCTGTGTGGGATACGGTGGCGCAGGTGCTGCCCCAGTGCCCGGAGGAGGCCTGGGCCGTCCTCTCCCGTGCAGTTGCCGAGGGGAGAGACGCAGCCAAGTTTACCTTTCGCTGTGGACTGGACACCTCCAACTCGCTAGGCAGGACGATTTCAACGTCGGTAGCCCTTCGACGCTACGCCTGGCTGAGGTCGACTGGTTTCTCCGGGGATGTCCAAGCTACCCTTATGGACATGCCCTTTGATGGCCGTCGCCTGTTCGGCGACAAGGCAGACAACGCGCTAGAGCGCTCCAAGGACTTTCGGGCTACGGCCAAGTCCTTGGGCCTCTCCACTACCCGCCCTGCGCAGTCTGCCTTTCGCCCCTTTCGTGGCTACGGAAGGGGTATCCCGCCATGTTCCGCCCAGAGCCACAGGCCGGCGCAAGCTGTTCAGCCCCTGTGCGGCCGGGGATGTGGGAACCACTGCTGTGGTTCTGGGGGCCAGCGAGCGGGCCAGTCCACCAGAGCCCCCTCTGCAGCAGCCTCCAAACCCTCCTAGTCCGACCATTCAGGGCCACCGATCGCCAGTGGGCAGCAGGATTCGCCATCACCTTCCCCACTGGCGCACCATCACGACGGACAGGTGGGTTTTGCAGATAGTCCGAAGGGGCTACTCCTTCCCCTTCGAGACTACCCCTCCATCCATGCCACCTCAGCACTATCGCATGTCGGAGGATCATCTGGCCCTTCTCCAACAGGAAGTTTCGGCTCTCTTGGCCAAGAAGTAGGTAGTGGTTGTTATTCCCACTACTTTCTGGTGCCCAAGAAGGACAAAGGCCTGCGTCCTATCTTGGATCTCAGGGACGCCAAACGCTTCCTCCGGAAGAAGTTCAAAATGTTGACGCTAGCTCAGGTCCTGTCTGCCCTCGACCCTGGAGACTGGATGGTAGCGTTGGACTTGCAGGACACATACTTTCACATTCCCGTCCTGCCGGCCCACCGGCGTTACCTGCGGTTCACGGTAGGCCACGAGCACTTTGTTTACCCTGCTCCCCTTTGGCCTTACCAGCGCCCCTCGAGTGTTCACGTAAGTGATGGCGGTGGTAGCAGATCAGGGGTTCCAGTCTTCCCCTATCTCGACAACTGGCTGTTGAAGGCGGGCTCGCCCCAGGCAGTCTTTTCCCACCTCCAGACTACGGTGGACCTCCTGCATTCGATGGGGTTCACTATCAACGTGCCAAAGTCACATCAGACTCCCTCTCAGAAGCTCCTTTTCATTGGAGCGGTTCTGGGCACAACGCAGTTGCGGGCTTATCCTCCCGAGCAGCGAGTCCGGAATATTCGGGCTATGATTCCGATCTTTCAGCCTCTATCCCGGGTTTCGGTCAGAATGACCCTGAGGCTGCTGGGCCTCATGGCCTCCTGCATCCTGCTGGTAGATCATGCCAGGTGGCATATGCAGGCTCTGCTGTGGGACCTGAAGTTCCAGTGGGCACTGCATCAGGGGAATCTTTCCGATTGCGTCCAGATCTCAGAGGGCACTGCACATCAATTGCAGTGGTGGCTGACGAGCCAGGATTGGGTCAATGGCAGGTCCCTCTCCCTTCCCCAGCCAGAGTTCACAGTGGTGACAGATGCATCACTGCTGGGATGGGGCGGCCACATGGGAGAGGCGGAGATCAGGGGCCTCTGGTCTCCGGCGGAGTCCGGGCTCCACATCAACCTTCTGGAGCTTCGGGCGATTTGTCTTGCACTAAAGGCATTCCTTCCCTCTGTCCGGGGAAGAGTGGTGCAGGTATTCACAGACAACACCACCGCCATGTGGTACTGCAACAAACCGGGCGGGGTGGGGTCGTGGACCCTATGTCAGGAGGCCCTCCGCCTCTGGACATGGCTGGAACATCAGGGCATATCCCTGGTGGTTCAACACCTCGCAGCTTCACTGAACGCCAGGGCGGATGAACTCAGCCGCTGGTGCATGATGGATCACGACTAGCGTCTTCACTCGGAGGTGGTGCAAGGTCTCTTTCAGCAGTGGGGAGAGCCTTGGTTAGATCTATTCGCCACCGAAGAGAACGCGCAATGTCAGCACTTCTGCGCGTTGGAATTTCCAAGGCGGCACTCGCTAGGCGACACTTTTCGTCGCGAGTGGAGTTGCGGTCTTCTATACGCCTTTACGCCTATACCACTTCTGCCCAGAGTGCTGAAGAAGATCAAGCGCGACCGGGCCCAAGTCATCCTTGTGGCTCCGTATTGGGCACGAAGAGTCTGGTATTCCGAGCTGTTACACATGGCCATCGATCCTCCGATCCGACTGCGTCTTCGGGAGGATCTTCTGTCGCAGCAGCAGGGGACGGTACTGCACCCGAACCGGTCCAGCCTCCACCTCCTTGCATGGAGATTGAGCGGCGAGAGTTGACAGCCTTTGACCTTACTCCCGAAGTCTGTAATGTTATCTTGGCAGCCAGGCGTCCCTCCACTAAGACGGAACACGCCTGGAGATGGAACAAATTTGTGGCATGGTTCACAGCAAAGGCTCCTCTTTCGGAAGTTATCTTGTTCCTCCTGTCTGTGGCCCAGCAGGGCTAGGCTCTGGGCACTCTTAAGGGCTATCTCTCAGCCATTTCAGGCTTTCTTATGCTTCCTGATCAGCCTTCTCTTCTCAAGTCCCCTGTTGTAAATCGCTTCCTTAAGGGCATTACTCATCTTTTTGCCCCTGTCCCCTTCGTAATGCCTCAGTGGGACTTGAAATTGGTTCTTACTTACCTTATGTGCGCTCCCTTTGAGCCGCTTCATAACTGTCCTCTCAGACTTCTTACTTTAAAGCCTCTTTCTGGTTGCCATCACCTCTGCTCTCAGGGTGAGTGAGTTCCAAGCTCTTTCTTCTAAGCCTCCTTTTCTGGCTGTTCATCCGGACAAGGTCGTCCTCAGAACCAGACCTTCCTTTCTTCCCAAGGTGGTTACTTCTTTCCACATTGGTCAAACCATCACTTTGCCCACCTTCTTTCCGCCTCCGCACCCTTCTAAGGAGGAAGAGAGGCTCCACCGTCTGGATCCAAAACGTGCGCTTTCCTTTTATTTGGATCGCACCAAGCAATTCCGGGTGGATGACAAGCTCTTTGGCTATGTGGGCGCCAAAAAAGGTCGGGCCGTGCACAAACTGACCATCTCTAGGTGGGTCGTTTTGTGCATTAAAGCTTGCTACTCTTTGGCAAAGAAGGAGCCTCCAGTGGAACTGCGCGCCTATTTCACTAGGGCGACGGCAGCTACCACTGCTTTAGGACGTGGAGTCCCCCTCAATGACATTTGTCAGGCAGCTACGTGGGCATCTCTGCACACGTTCACAAACCACCTGTCAGCCAGGTCCGGAGAGACGGCTTCTTTGGCGGTTCTGTTCTCCAGGACTTTCTGATGTGAACTTAGTTCGCAGACCCACCTCTGGGGTTGGTATTGCTGGGGTATCTATTCTAAGGTAAGGAATCTGTAACTGTCTCTTTCAGATGAACAAGTTACTTACCTTCGGTAACGATATATCTGTAAGAGACATAGATTATTTAGATTCCTTACCGTCCCACCCATCCTCCCCGTTCTGCGAACTGACTTCTAGGGTCAGGGAATCCCTTTCAGGGCCCTAGTTTTGTGCACCATTGGTCAGTGTCTTGCATGGCTCTGCGCTTCTGGCGTGGAATGTCGTGTAAAAAAAACTGACGTCCGCGCGCGATGGCGGCATCTAAGTAGCTACCGCGACGTCATCCCGGCGACCACGACACCAACGACGAACGCGGAGCCGTCCAACGCCACCTTTCGACGCGCAGGGGTACTGCTGACGAAAAATTCTCCCTATCCAGTCTGACGCCTGGGGGTAATTCTAAGGTAAGGAATCTATAACTAATCTATGTCTCTTACAGATATATCGTTACCGAAGGTAAGTAACTTGTTCGTTTGGCTCCAAAGCTCTCATCCTGTCAATTTTGGTCAGGAACCTGCTCTTCTGCCCTTTCCTTGCCTGCTGGCAGTAGAACTCTGCTGGTCAAGTCGATATCACAGCTACCTATGCTATACAGTTACCAGCTACGGCACAACTTTGAGTTGGTGTGCAGTCGTTTTTCCCTCGCATGGTGCGGACATTCCATGGCTACTCCATGTGGCATCTGGTAATATGTGCCAGCCATGGGGGCCAACAGTTTGGTGACTTTATGGTGAATTACTAGTCTGTTAGGGTCCAAGCACCTATGCATGTAGGACTGGTTTGACCCCAATCACTAGAACATTGTGGAATACTACATTCTTGCAGGGTACAAACTCCTCTGAAAGAAGATTAGTATTCGATACTCTCACACCGTATACTAAAATGTGTGCAAAATTATATTACTTATTGCAAGTCCTCATGAATACGGAGATGTGGGCCTATGTAGCTTGATGCGAGTTTTGAACTCTTGCCATCTGAGGAGCCTTCATCTATTTGCCAAGGTTAGAGAGAACTTGTTTAGATTTTGTTACTACAAAGTCCCACTGACTGTTTTTAGGTCGAGCCTAAGGGCAGCGCGCATGCGATGCTTGCTCTGCGAGGCATGCTGTACTGGAGTATGCTATTGAAGCCCCTCCCACTCTCCGACCCATATTTGTCATTGGCTTATGTCATTGCCCTTCGTAAAGTCTGGCTTCTGATTCGTACACAGGCTTGATAGTCCCTCCTTAGTACCGCCTTGTCTTCACTTGTAACCTCCCATGAGGACTGTCCCTTTTACTTCAGTTGTTACACGGTACCTTTTATAAGTTGGTGAGCACTATTTTCTTTAATGCTCTTTCCCATTCCACCCATTGCATTGGAGCACCCGCCTGCTTTGTTTTCAATTGTAATTTATTTTATTCAAATTGCAGTGCGGTATGCTTTATAGCGGCCGCACTTTAATTATTTAATATACGGCGCGTTTAATTATTTAACATACGGCGCGGCCCGCCTTCACTTTAGCGGCCGCGCATATTTAATTATTTAATTTCCAGCGCCGGCCGCTTTCACTTTAGCGGCTGCGCTACACAATTTTACAATCTACTTTTTTTTTAAAATAAACTTTAGGTGAAAGCACCATACTCGCTTTCACTATAATGGTGGCCACGCCCCTTTGTTTAGACGCTGCTCACGGTAACCTGAACATGTGAGCAGCGTCTAAAAAAGGGGGCGTGGCCACCATTATAGTGATCTCGCATTTGCGGGAGTTTGAGCTCTTGGCATTAAAAACAACAATGCCTTTTATATGTGTTCCTTTTAAAAACACATAAATAAAAGGCATTGTCATTTTCAATGCCAATAGCTTAAACGCTTGCAAAAGCGAGACCAATTGCATTGAAAATGCTTGTTTTTTATTTTGCTATTTCAACAATGGAAAGAGAAATCTATTGTTTAAGCTATTAAGCATGGGGAGCATTTTGCAAATGCATGCAAGCCAGCAACCTGCCTGAGGCCCCAGTCGGTGTACAATACTACAATATTAAAAACAAATTGACTGGGCTGCCTTCTTTCAACTCTTGTACTGAATGATTTTTTGTGCATCAGAAACTCCTGGATAGATCCTGATGGGTGAAAAGACGCATTTTATCGGGGTTTTCTTCGCATTGCTTCACTGGCTAGGAGAAGATAACAGTTAAGGGGCCTACTGCCTTGCATGATAACTTGCATACTAGTAATAATAATGAACCCCGAGGGCATTCAAGTTTGTGGCTACAGGTCTCACACTGCTCTCGACTCTGCCATGTTGTCAACCTCAAGACAGAAGAGCGGCCACTCTGAAATGCGCCTTGTGGTTGATCTAGAAGTGGCCTTTGTAAGTGGTCTGCTAGGATCCTGCTGGATTTCAGTCCTCTGGGAAATCTCCGGGAGTAATATACGAGTCTGTGATGAAGTTCAGCCTTTTGAGCAGTGCGGCCTACAACTTTTGGATGAGGCTGGTTAAATGACCAGCTGGATCAGGCTGGGCGGCTGAATGCATTTTCAGTTCCCTGATCGTTCTTAGTGTAACCATATCAAATAGACGTTTTTGGTGAAGGCAGGTAGGTGCCTTACATTAGCATGCCCTCTGCATGCATACTTTTAACATTGCTTTGAGGTATTATGGGCCCCTCCACAAACATCACCTTCTCCAGTTGATAAGTGAATGATCAGAGTCCACATCAGTGCTGTTATATGTGGTGCCATCAGTAATGCAATCTGC